>CM063505.1:46148703-46238703 GCA_032207245.1 Pardosa pseudoannulata
CCTCAAGGCGAGTGTTCATTTATTTATTCAACTCCAAGATGCCTCAGAAAACCGATGCTCAGTCATAAATATGGGAGGAAGAGAAGAGTTCTCTCGCTTTCAGACTCTGGTAGGAACGCACTCGGCTTACAAAAGAGACATTCTTAGAAAAAGAAAGACGTTCCGTAATGCAGATACGATGAAACGACCGGAATGAATAGGTTGAACTGAAAACATAAAATTCCCACAGTAAAATTTAAATGCCTCCAGTAAAGACCGATCTTTTTAGATACAGTATAAAGATTTTGAACTTTACGCTAAAGTAAACTAATGTCATGTGAAGCCTTAAACTAAAACTGTTCGGGTATAAAGGCACATACTAATGTCAAATATATTCATATTTTAGTGTTAAATAAACGACTTCTTTTTTACTGCAGATGTTGCATTTGCAAATTCCTCTTGGAGAGAATGAGTTAATGTAATGTAAGCTCTGAAGTAAACTTCAATTTCACATACTAGAAAAATTATCGATATTAGCAATGGGTTGTGAAAAATTTCGAAATAACAATGCATGTTTCTATAAATAAAATGTTTCCACCAACACATCAGATGATTAAATATTCCTACATTATTTCTATCATATAAAAGCATATCTCATAACACTAGATTTACGGATGTTGATCATATACCTATTTTTACTGAAGTGAGCCAATTTGACTCATACAAGAAAATTGAAGCTTTTTTCAAAGAAAATAGTTCCAAATTAGTTTAAATAAAATGTTTATTATCAAAAAATTCATGGAAAACATTTTTACATATAAAATCGGTTTTTGAAACACATTTTCCGCAAACATTTCTATTATATTTATCACAACGGTTTCTACATCTGTTTCGTTTGCATGATTGTTAAACTTGACAATTCTTCCGTGCGTCAGAAGCTTAAATTTCTGTCATTGGAATGGAAATGTTCTCGACATCTTCTCTATATTTACTTATTAGTTCTTCAGCCAATTGGAAAATATCCGAGGCTTGATAGTACCAATAACTTTCATGTTATACGATTAACTGTTAAACCATTCTATGAGTCAAATTGGCTCACAACCGTGAAAATAGGTATACTACATTTAATAATGCGAAATGAAGGGGTTTGTGGGGAAGAGGAATGAAAGTTTACATATATTTTATTACTTAAATAAACACCATCGTATATTTTTGAAAAGTGATAATAAAAATTTATATATATACATATATATATATAGCGATCAAATAGTCAAATAGTGATCAATAATCAGAGTTAATGAGTCAAATTAGCTCGGTCCGGAAATCTAGTGTTAAGCCTATTAGAATTTTTTATTCATAACTTTTAATAATATTAAAAGAAACGATCATGGACAAATAAATATAAAATATCGATACATAAAATGTGTAAATGCAATAACAAAAGCTGTGTTTGGTATTTTAAACTGATATTTTTTATTCATTTACAGTAAAACATTTTTGTAGGAATAATATAAAATATGAATTTAAAGAACGCCTAAAACAATACATAAATGTCAATTTTTAATAGTGAAGACATCATATTATTATACGTAATTTATTCTAAGCGACTAGCCACTCCAATAGCTACTACAAAAATGTCAATTTTTAATAGTGAAGACATCATATTATTTATTATACGTAATTTATTCTAAGCGACTAGCTACTCGAAAAGCTACTACAAAAATGTCAATTTTTAATAGTGAAGACATCATATTATTATACGTAATTTATTCTAAGCGACTAGCCACTCCAATAGCTACTACAAAAATGTCAATTTTTAATAGTGAAGACATCATATTATTATACGTAATTTATTCTAAGCGACTAGCCACTCCAATAGCTACTACAAAAATGTCAATTTTTAATAGTGAAGACATCATATTATTTATTATACGTAATTTATTCTAAGCGACTAGCTACTCATGATTTGAATGTTACACATGCACACGATAAGATGGAACTTTTAATAGTGTGGTAGCTGTTTTGAAAGTATATCATAACATTACATCATACTTGCACCACTATTTGGGTAGAAAGACAATTTATGCAATTTTTGCAAAATGCAATGTTTTACACAAATGATACTTAGAACAGAAATTTCTAATAAAAAAGTCTTGATCGGTGGTCCGCATATAAGGCTATTTAATTTAAATAATAAAATGCAGTTTAAAAATATTTTAACAACTATTATTTTTTCGCTTCAGTCCTGGTATTAGATATTAATTATTTCTCTATAACATTTAGCCCAAGATGGAAATGATGATTGCAGAGATTTATTGTTAAAGTGAATACAAAATTAAAAGATTTTTCATCAGATTTAGTCATTCTCCATCTAATAATATCTATAGCTATAAATTCTTTGTAGCCATAGAAAATGTATAAAACATGCAACCCAAAATTATATATACTCTTTGTTATGGGACATTATGACAGATTTAGGTATTAAAATCCATGATCGAGTGTCCTTATTCCATAGTCAGTCGAACTCCCCATTTTTAAAGAATGAATAGAATTAAACATTTTAAAAACCAGGCTAGACATGCACATTAAAATTTAAAATGCAAACTACAAACACATCAATTGCAATAATGATTAATCATTACCTGTCATCACCAAAACTTCTCCTACATACTGCATACTTAACATACATTCCCACCTTAGAACTATTCTCATTCACAGGATCGATTTTAATGAGCATTTTCATTAGTGCTCAAATATAGAACAACACACAAATAGGGTGGCAATTTGAAGTAAATATTATATATCTATCACAAATGGAAACTAATAGAGATTAATCAAATCAAATTAATTTTCATTCTCATTACGTATCTATACTTCCAATAGTACTGAAACTACTTGAAGTTTCTCCAAAGTAATTTTAAAATACTATATATATATATATATATATATATATATATATATATATATATATATAATATATATATATATATATATATATATATATATATATATATATATATATATATATATATATATATATATATATATATATATATATATATATATATATATATATATATATATATATATATATATATATATATATATATATATATATATATATATATATATATATACGTATATGTAATGATATAGAAATATATCATTAATGTCGCTCGAAGATTTGTTTTAACATTATAAATTCCTTTTAAAGTTTTTTACATATATTTACAGTGTGTACTTTATAATATTGTAAATATATATAAAAAATTTGTAATAAATAAATTGTAACAATACAATAATGTACCTCTAACAAATATATTCCAGCATATCATATGTCTTTTTATATATATAATTTATAAAATTGAATCAATTAAATACAACTAAATGTATAATATTCAGTAAAAATTATAATATACGTTTAGTAAAAAACTGTAAATCTTAATGCGTATTATTATTTTTTTTAATAATTTTGTAGAGTATACTACGGGACCTTCAATGAAAAATTTAACAGCAATGAATATACATCTATCACAGATGGAAACTAATAGAGATAAATCAAATCAAATTAATCTTTATTCTCATTAAATATTTATTTTTCCAAAAGTACTAAAATTACTTGAAATTTCTTCAAAGTAGTTTTAAAATATTATATGTTTTAAAATCAGAACTAAATAACAATCCAAATTATACAAAATATATGTCTGGATAGATCTTAATATCCCATTATTGCAAGAATTTAAGGCAAAAAAAGCTTTTAAATTTCGATTTTTGCCACATTAGTGTCTATTTCTTACCTTTCCCCCCCCAGACACCCCTGTTCAGGTTTCCACGTTTGTTAAAATTCATACGAACATTCCAATTAGGAGTGGTATCCCAGAGGTCAAACTCTGGTTCCAAAAGTGGTACCTTCACCTGTCCAGCCATTGTTTTAAAAATTTCTTTAAAAATTTATGGTTCAAAAATGAATGAGATATGTAAGTAAAGACCTTGAAGGTCTTCAAGGTGGTAGTACAAGTGAATTGCCTGGGCAAAGCTCTCTAATCCAGAGATACTAACAATAAGCAGAAAAGGTCCTTAAGCATAAAAAAAACAGATAAAAGATGAAACAAGGATAGGGATATAGATCCGTGAGTTCAAAACAGAAAAACAAGAGAGGGAAAAGCTTAAGGACAGATAAACACAAATATATTTTGGGTAGGGACATTCATACACTGCGACGAACAGAGATGAAATGAGTAGTTTGTTATTCTGTCAAGTGAATTGCCTGGGCAGAGCTCTCTAATCAAGAGATACTAACAGTAAGCAGAAAAGGACCTTAATCATAAAATAAAACAGATAAAAGATGAAACAAGGATAGAGATATAGATTCGTGAGTTCAAAACAGGAAAACAAGAGAGGGAAAAGCTTAGGGACAGATAAACACAAATATATTTTGGCTAGGGACATTCATACACTGCGACGAACAGAGATGAAATGAGTAGTTTATCATTCTGTGGCGGTTTAGATGCCAGCGAGAAGACCAAGAGAATTGCAGGGATTCGTCCAATCAAACTTCATGTATTTTCGATGTTAGATAAGTAAAGATAATAAGTCGTATGACTCCTTAATCTAAAGACCCTTGCATGTTAAATTAAACGTAAAAAATGCGAGGTTACTTTTCGAACTTCACTAAAAATGAATACTCGTTCCCAGAAAATGTAAAAATTCTCCAAACTATTTTTAAATTTACCTATTAAGGGACGATAGGTGTCAATAGTTTAAGGTTGAAACATATCGATTTAAAATAATTTTATGTATTAAGTTCAAAATCCTAGATAATCAACTATTTACCGGCTAAATTCCATTCAAATAATCATCGTTACAGCGATGAATACAAAAAAAATTTAGATTTGGTTAACACTAAACATGCTAACACTTAATACATACCTATTTCTACCATAGCTGGTCAAATGACCGAAATTTATTTTTTCTGATTATAAATGTATGAAGTAGGAAAATTGGAAGGAAATACACAAATAAACTTTATTACAATTAAACAAAATTGTATACTGTCAATTTTTATGTATTGCAAACACAAGAATAAGAATTTTTAATTCATTTCCCATCGAATTTTTTATATAAACCTTATGGGTTATTTGACCCGTTATATGGTATGTTTAGTGTTAAAAGAGCTAAGGTTAATCACTACTCAAAAGAAAATTTGATCCAGATTTCAAGTTTAGAGTAAGTGTAAACAAATTTTTATCGAAATTCAAATGAACAGCTTGTTTTAATCATTAAGATTTACTTTTTACTACACGAGGTCTATGAATCCCAGAATATACTGTTTGAAACTCTGACCAGTCATAATCACCTATGTACACAGTATGATTCAGACTTCTAAATTCCGAAATAGGAAGTATGTATTAACCCCTTCCGGAATGATTTAAAAATGAAAAACTGTGCATGAAATAACCATTTAATTTTTATTTAAAAAACTTGTTTCATTTTACAATTCTTACATATTCTTAATTAAAATCTACTTTTTACATAGTGTTAAATAATATCAGAAACAGTAAAATTAAGAAACTATCAAAGCAAAACATTAATAAGGTATACAGATAATAGTCTTCAAGCTAGTGGTACTTTTCAAAACAAAGTGCAAAGGAATTCTTAATTGTTTACACCGCCAAGTAGTGTCACTTTTAATTTGATTCTTGTAACACACACGGCATTTCTTAGTAGATTTTCTTTTATTCTGACTAATTGATTTGGCAATGACTTGTACCAAGAAATTCTAAGTACACAATATGCAATAGTGACTTGTGATTTTCACAAGTGATAAAAGTGTTGCCAAATTCAGTACACTAGAAATTTTAAACTAATTTAATTATGATATTTAACAGTAACTTTAATCGCATGACGAGTGTAGCTCGTCATTGTGCGTTATGGAATGAAAAACTAATGACGAGCTAGACTCGTCATTTTATCGGAAGGGGTTAAGCGTATGTATTCAGTTGTAAATCCTAAAAATTCGAGATCGAAATAGGGAAGCCTAAACAATTTATCTATTAAGAATCGAAAATGGTTATTTTCCTATGTTTTTTCTATTCCATATTATTTACATGTTAGAATATAAATTCTATCATACCATTAAAAATGTCCAAACACTTGCTCTTTTTAATACGACAAAAATACATACATTTAACAGAAATGGAATACTCGGAAGAAATCTATATTTAGTACTCAAAAATCATTAGAATTATGTATGATGGAGAAAATAGTAAAAGTAAATTCATTTCCATTCTTAAGATTTTATGCGATGTATATAATTTAGAAATGGAAATTAATCTTACCTTTAAGGCTTATACACGCTTTTGTCTAATATATAGTGCAATCTATTTTTGCATTTCAGGATTGAGACACGAAGAGAAATAAATTCCCAGAAAGAAAGCAGACTAAAGCAGAAAATTGTTTGCCTTGAATTACGGAGCCCTAAAAATGTTTAAAGAAGAAAATATTTATCGAGATAAGAAAAGAAATTGAATTTCGAAATATTAAATGCAGTTCTTTTTGTTTCTCTCAAATACCCACCCTAATAAATGAATTCTTCTCCAAAATTCGGAGTAATAGCAACTGTAAAGTCCATCTATATATTCCAAAAATAAGACTCCTCTTTCTTCCGAATGAAGCTAAAAAAATAGTTTTATTCTAGCCTTCGAACATTTGTATAAATTTTAGACCATTACAAAACATGTATAATGTTTGCGAACGGATGTAGCTGTTTTAAAAATTCTAGGGGTACATTTGCTTTGCTTTATTTTTTTAAATATAGGCATGATAAATTTCAGTTCCTTGCATTTGTACGGGATGCAGCTTTTTTCTATTTGTTTGTTTATAAAATACATTAGTATTTTTCAAATAGCAGTTGAGGATGTCTAAGTATGAAAAGGATAACGTAATTAAAAGTACATAAAAACTGATCAAAGAAGCGTACCTACACGATCAATAGTTTACGAGAAAAATACGAAAAATAAAGTATGACGTCAATTCCGGTGCAAGGAAAAACATTTTATTGAACATATCAACAGCAGTATATGCACGGGCATACTCCCTAACAGTTCGTGAAGCATTTCCATTACATCGGCCGTATATCAGGTACATGTAGCAGTAGTCACAAACGGAATACATGGCCACCATATAAATAACCGATAGGATCGGAGGATCGCAAGATACAGGTTGCATATATTCCTAGGTTTGGTTTGGTTTGGTTTTGGAGCGCTACGGTCTACTTTTTTGCAACACGAGGGTATGACACCGGGACCTACAGTTGCCATTCCGAACGGCTACGAACATCCATGCCATTGTATTCAACCCACGAACTCTGGTTCGAAGGCAGTATCATTCATCGTTCGGCCAGAACTCTATATCTTAGTTCTGCGATACATATGATTTTGGCAAAACAGCTATTAGATTTTATAAGGTTATGACTGGGGCAGGGAGATAAAATAGGTAATGGATGCTTGAGTTCTGGAGAAATAAACAATAACACAAATGAGTAAAATATACATTAAGAACTAGAGTAATAACATTGATATTAAAAGAGTAAGTTGTTAGCTTGAGCTTAATAGATTGATCCGTAGAAATTTTAAGTTAAGATAGTTAAAATTAAAGAATTTTTTTTAAAGTATAAGTTAGAGTCATTAGCAAGGCTACAGGATCTTAAACTGTATATTCCAAGCATAGCAGACAACCGGTATCTGCAAGATGCAGCCTTTTAAATACCAGTTCAACGGCGGCTTAACGTCATTCCACGCTCGCATGCATGCCGCGATATGCGTGACGAACGTTTTAAGCACTATCGTCTGTAAAGATATGCAAATACTGATGTTGATATGTCCAATAAAGTGCTTTTTTCTTGCACAGGCAGTGACGTCATACTTTGTTTTTCGCATTTTTCTCGTAAACTATGGATCATACTCTTGGAAACTCCATACTATGGAAACTCTTCTTTATGCGGTTTTTATGTACACCCAACGAGGAATCTAGCTGTGCAGAGTTTGTGCGGTCGTTTTGAAACACCCTATATAATCATTGCTCCTTCTAACAAAATTGCATATTAGACGCTTATTAACGATGAATGAAAAATTTTATTCGAAACATATCATAGGTTATTATTTTGTTTTAAAACAAAAATAACATGTTATAGTGAAAATAGTTCGATAAGTACTATAAATCCTTAAAATAAATTAGTGTCTAGATATAACGAAAACAAGATGTTCCATAAAAGATGCCTCTAAAAAGAATTCGTTAAATAAAACTATTTCTAGAAGCTTATTTATTATAGAAAATATTTGAGAACATTTTTTGAAATTTTTTGACTATATAAATAGTATTTTTCGTGAACTTTAGGCTTTTGTTTACAGATTTATTCATTACACACCCAGTAGGCAATTTTCATGTCAAGAGAGAAAATAAGTGCACTTAAAATTCTTAGAAAAAAATTACGATGGTGATCTGCAGCATAAAACTTTTGTTATTAAACAATTCATTAAAAATAAGCTTTTTCATTTAAATTCCGACTGTGTTTAATTAGGAAATTTCACTAGATTGAAGTTCGCCTTAAGGAAATGCAAATTTATCATATTAAAATATATATTGTAGATTACCACTTAATTATCTTTTTAAAATTACATTTGGAATTTTCTTAGTAAACAACATTTTATGTACAAGAATGATATGATTAAAAAGATATATTTTATTAGAGGTACTAAAAGCTAACTAAAATTTTAGAACATGCTCTTTATCAGGAACTAGATTTTCATTATTATTGATACAATAATGTGCTCCCTCTTAAAATAATTTATCAGTTTAAATCATAATTTCATTGTCTACGAATTTTTGTTCTTAAAATATGATAATGTTATTAAAAACTGCATATTAAATGAAAGGAATTATTTACTCCACTGTTAAAATTTTTTATACAATCCGAAATTCGGAATGAAATATTTACATGAAAGAAATTGATAAATTCATGAAAATCTGAATATTTTCATATTTCTGTTCTGCTATTGTCAATAAAATTTCTGAAAACGAGATTACATTTTAATTTTGGAAACTTAACAACGAAATATATTATTTGAGTAAACAGCGAAGTGGATTTACAATTTATAACTTTTAATCAAGATCTACTGAAGGGTTCAAATTTTCGAAGGATTAAATATTCATAATGACCGGTAGAAATATAAGCAGTTTCTACATGAGAGATGATTATTTATAAAATTTTCTGGATATTAATCTCGTTCGGATCTAAATTTTCGGTACAAAGTTTATTTTGACAAAGGGAAGAATAATTCTTTACATAATTATTTCTATCTATTTATCATATAACAAATTTTATGTGCTTTTCACAAATTCATACGCTTCTACTAGTCAAAAAAGTAAAAGTACAAATACCAAAGAAAGATGCTATGTACAGATGTTCCGAGTCTATCTACCAATATATCTTTTGCATAATTTTGATGCTTTGCAACAAGACATGTATCCTGATTGGTGTAAGTGCTACAGAATGTCTCATTGTAGAATCCTGTGTATGCTTATATTTATCTATTTACCTTTATATGATATTGAGTGTATTTCTAACAAAATAACATGGTATGTTGTTTAGTCACCGAAGACAGGTGTTCTGTACAGATGTTTTGACTCTTTAACCATCAGTAATACATTACGTTTTTCAATATTTTGCAACACGACACCTATCCTAAAGCGTATAAAAACATACAAAATAATACATTGGAGAATCATCTGCATAATTATTTCTATCTATCAATTTATCTAAAAATGAGATCATATTTTTCACAAGTTAATGCAATTTGTCGTACTGTTACCAAATTTAGGTGTACTAGACAGATTACCCGGTGTTTCAATCACCAGTATATCTATTACGTGCTTTAATGCTTTGCAATAGTGTACCTAACATGATGGGCATAAAATGTTCAAAATGCAGCAACTTAGAATCCTGTGCATAATTATATCTTATCCATATAACAGATTGTTTGTATTTTTCCCAAATTCTTCACACAGTCACTATGATAGATGTTCTGCATAAATGTTTCGGCACCTTAACCACCATTATATCTATTGCTTGCTTTGATGCAACAAGCCACCAATACTAAAGGTTATAACATGTTCAAAATGTCACATTGGAGAATCCCCTTAATTTTGATTCTCTTTAATAAGAGGGAGATCCGCTCATTCCGTACCTTTCTCCTATCAGCAAATTTCCAATTGCGATAGCATACAGACCAGCCTATTTAACCTGGAAGTTTTCTGTTTAGTAAGACTACCAGACATTCCTGGATATCCAGTCCAGGACATTTAACACTAGTACATGGATAGGTCAAAAACTGTAATCATGTCTCAAAAATATTTATCCTTTTTCTATATTATAGGCTTTCCTATTGGCCTATTGATTTACTTGACTCTACTACTACATTTAACGGTCTGATGACGGGAAACAGTTTTCTTCCACACGAAGTTTCCAAGGCTGAAAAAACGCTCCAAGGAATTATCTCGCAAACGTTTCTTGAAAATTCTTGGATGCTCGATGATCCTGGGCCACTCTTAACTACTTCGAAACACGAAGTAAAAATAAGCATAGAGGGGATGAGTTGAAATTGAGAGTCAACTTCCCAGATGAATTCAGAGACGCTGGTGGTTTCTGACAAAAAACAAGTTCGGGAAATCAGAGAGACAAAATGGCACACTTCTCGAGGTCACCATGAAACCCTCTTCTTCCCCTCTCATCCAATCTTCTTATATAGGAGTCCCTGTTTCCCCGGATATGATTCTTTCCGGAGCCTTACAGAAAATAGGATGACTCAATTCTGCGGTCTAAAGACATGATTCCAGATGTGACCGGGGTTCTTTTAAGTTTACCAACTGGCAATCACTCGCATATTAGCGGAACCATTGACTTCTTTCATATCTGGGGAACAGTGGACTCCATCCGTCACTTGGGGGTCAATAGTGTCATCAAAGTCTCTCGGCACAAAGCGATAGACAGCTCAGCACCATCTTACTGGCACTTTTAATTTAACTCGACGTTAGAAGCACAGCTTATGTTTCTGTACGGAAAAGCGGTACACAAAGGGCTTTGTTCCACTGTCTCTACCTAAAGGACACAATAGGTCTCCGCTTCGAAGGACCTTTAGTCCGACCTTCGGTTTTCTCTTTTAATTTCCGGACATGTAACGAGTCGTTACATAATATCCATATAAGCACATTCATTTGTTTAGCAATTTTCACCCTTTATAAAAAAAATTCTCAATATAACGGTCATGAATGCCACCAATCTATAACAATGCAACTCCCAGTTATCAATGACATACTTATATTTCATAATATTCCTAACATTAAATAAATTAAAAATTATTATTTAAAATTAAATTGCTTTTAAAAGGATATAATTAGAGAAAACAATATTGTAATATTTACAAAATATAATGTTGAATCTTTACTCACTTTACTTCTTGGTATAGATTAAAGCAAGTATTTGAGCATCCACAAGGGGCAGCCTACACTTTTGAGTACACATTTTTGCGACTTGCAAATGTTGTCCAACCTACACTCAAGGGGGAAATTAAAAACAATCGATAATTACGAAGTACAAAGGATAATACAAAAAATAAAAATATATTAACATAAAAGTTAACAAATAATAATTACAAAAATAAGAAGCAGATAGATTGTGATAAATTTGTCCCAAAATTTCTGAAACCTGGGAGTAATACTCCCAGTATATATGTATACTGGGAGATATATACTGGGAGTATACTCCCAGTATATATCTCCCAGTATAGTGTTTGCGGGGCTGGTTATATTAGACCTGATACTTAAAAATGTCAAAGAATAATTTGGTATCTGATAATGTTCACAGATGCAAAGGTGGCTGAAGACATATTATGTTAAACCAAACATAAAAATACAAAACTCCTGAATAAGCATTTCACTGTGAACTTAAAATTAACAAAACATATCTATATGAAAAAATGTTAAAAATAAATACTAAAAATAGAAATATTTAAAGAAAGAAAATAAAATTAATAAAAAAAATATCAATACCGATCCAACTTTAAATTGCTTACCATTTTGTAATCACAAAAAATTTTAATTTCTTTCAAAATATATATAAAACAAAAAGTCTCTTTTTAGCGGATATAAACACTTACGTTCTCCGGCTAGTGGCAACGCTGAAACTGTATTCAGTCAATACGGCTACCATGAAAAACGAAACCAACTTTGAACCTAGAAAATACGCATACGATATTTCTATTAACGCTTTATGCGAAATATATATAATATACATATATATGTATATATATATGTTTAAAAATATATACATATATATGCATACATATATATACATACATATATACATACATACATATACACACACACATATATATGTATATATGTATGTATGTGTATGTATATATATATATATGTATATATATATATGTGTGGTATGTATATATATATATATATATATATATATATATATATATATATATATATATATATTATATATTTTTATATATATATATTTTATTTATTTATATATGTATCTATATATATATATCTATGTATCTATATCTATATATATATATATATATATCTATATATATATATATATATATATGCCAGGATTGAAAACGTAATATTAATAATTTAGGGGTTGAAAGGCAGAAAAAGCAGCGCACTCTTTAATTCAGGAGCATGAATGACTAATAATTGCATATAAAAGCGCTTGACATATTAAGAGACTGTCTTAAGATAGAGATGCTGATGAACTCTAAGTTTCTTTCCTTTGTTAGAAGGTGAACGCTAGCCACTCTAAGCAGTGTTTGATGATTAATTGTTAAAATGTACAAAGGTATGATATATATATATATATATATATACTATTTAAATATTTATGTATAATATTATATAACTTAATAGGCGTACAAGAAAATCGAGTGGTGTCCATAAGAGATTTTTTAAATTGAAACTTGAGTATCAGTTTTAATTCTTTAAAAAGATAGGATATAAACGTATAAAAAAGTCGTTTGCTCTCCATATTAGTTTTTATTGGATATGATCTGAAACGAATCTACATTTTTCAGCAATTCCACTCTAGAGTCTTAAATATTGAAGGTTGGTCTCTTATCTGCTACTAATACATGCATCCAGCTGGCAGCATGATTTTTTATGAAAAAAAAAATAAAAAATGACTAAAGTGACTTAATGATTTCAGAAAGAGATTTAGTTTTAAAAATTAAGAATAATATTCAGAAAGCGTGAAATGAAAAATTTCTTTCGATTTAAAAGAAGAGAAATAATTTAAAATGACATAAAACTATCTGTAGAGCGTTGAAAAGTTTTCGAATGAATAAAAGCCGATTATTTTAAGATGTAAACACTCATAAGCTTATAATAGATAAGAGCATAATATTGAACGCATAATTCCGCACACTTTTTAGATTACTGCTAAGAATTAATGAAAGAGGCTAGAAAATTGGCGACAAATCAAAGATTTTCCCTGAGTACTTAGAAAATATTAAAAACTCAATGTTTAAAGGCTGAGTATATTAGAAAAAGAGCATAACTTTAATAACCATTTGTTGGACAGATTTATTATTTAAAATGGTTTTTCATTATAAGGTTAGTGAGCTACTTAAAAGCACAAGTTATAGTTATACTATAGGAAAGTGTAGTACATCATATTCAAAGATTATTCAAGGAACGGTTACAGATATCTATACCAATAGTTGTTAAAAAAGATTAACATACCCTCCATCATAATTTAGAAAATATGATTTTCTTTCTTAATACTGAAATTTATATATATATATATATATATATATATATATATATATATATATATATATATATATATATATGTGTGTGTGTGTGTGTACAGTATTTTACAACGGTGCAAGTACATCTCTACTCTAACTCATTCAGTATTTTATTAAGTACAAACTATTAACAAAAAATGCGTTGTTTATCAATGAAATCATTTATTTAAACCTACTAGTATAGATTTAAGGGAAACTTGAATATTGCGAATTGCTCAAACAATATTTAACTTAGAGTTACACAATTTCTATTATACTATTATACATAAGAAAGTACAAGAAAATTAATCACTTTAAATGTTTAACTTAAAACCAATTAATATTTTAATATCAATATTTAGAGAGCTTTTTCAAAGTTCCTTGTAACGTAATTTCTCATAATTTTCTTTAAAGTTTTTACCAAACACTATTAATATGTATAATATTAAATCTGCATATCAATTTCAAATTTAATTTAATTTTAATTTAATTTTTTTTCATGAAAATGTTTCACACAGATTTAAATATTTACTATGCATTGAATATATTTCAGAAAAATAACATTCAAATTTATAATTAAGACGTTTTTTAAAGTAAAAAATAAATACTGCACAACGAACGGTAAATTCAGATCTTGACGAGGGATAGACTTGACAGTGTCAATAATGAATGGTACATGAAATATGTAGCTACACTACGTCATTGTATGTCGAGGGATTAAGCTATATTTTTTTCCTGTGGTGTAGACAGGTAAACTTAGGGGAAAAAAAGACCTAGTAAATATTGTAAGTACTTGATCATATATGCAAGACGGTTTTCTTGATAAGTAAAAGTTAAGCTATACATATGCTTCATAATAGAACTAAATATTTTCCTTCAAATAATTATTTGATTCATTTAAACATGTTTTTCCTCGCCACCGTTTTAAATCAACAATTTTGTTTCATATTTTTTTTCTTCTTTATTATTGACTTTAAAATGTTCGAAGTGTATTTTATTCTTCATCCTCTTACAATTTGGGACATTGTATATTAATTTGTCTAATACTCGAATGCTTTTTTAATATGTTTAACTATATGTTATTTACTATATTTCATTTAAAAGAATTTCGATACCCAGTTTTATTTTGTATAAATCATGAATAAAACAGTAAAAACAGCAATTAACGCACTGAGAACCAATTTAATGACCTTTCTTGGTATATAAAAATGTTTT
Organism: Pardosa pseudoannulata; assembly: GCA_032207245.1. Classification (NCBI taxonomy): domain Eukaryota; kingdom Metazoa; phylum Arthropoda; class Arachnida; order Araneae; family Lycosidae; genus Pardosa; species Pardosa pseudoannulata. The sequence continues at coordinate 46,163,760 of CM063505.1, forward strand.
GTATTTTCATCCAAAATCATTTCTTCTAGAAAGCAACTTATGTATTTTATCATTATAACATCCTTATTAAAATTCCTGTTTATTTTAAAATTGGTTATTTAATATTTCTCGTTTTCTTAACATTTTGCCTGTCCTGAGCATTACATATCTTATATATATCCAACGCTTTATACGTTTGTATATCACATGTGACAGCAATGAACTACATTTTAAGCGGGAAGTAATTTGTTGTAGGGGAGAGTGAGGCACCTTGGGACATAGCCCACCTTGGGACTCTTTTATTTTCAGGCTTTAATTTGTAACCAGGAATTAGTTCTCATGTGTATTGATAGATGGCCTTCCTCTTCACTTCTCAAAGAATTTTGATGAAATTAGTGCTTATAGGTAAGGAACAATTTCATTTTCTTTGTTTTGAATAACCCAAAATTACATCAATGTGCATTTTAAAAAGTAATTTTTTTGAAAAAAAAAATTAAAATATTTAAAAAAAAGTGTATTGTTATGAAAGAAAATTCATTTATTATTATTTCTATGCTAATAAATAAATTGTATTGTTAAGCCTAACTGTATAGTAGTTACCAAAATATACTATGTAAAATGGGGCAGGTTGGGACGCACATAGATGAGGCACCTTGGGACATTTTAAAAAGGGTAAACAAATATCAATTCAAGCAAAATAATTAATATTTTGGTGCCTAATTTTTAATTGATTTAAAATGTCAAAATATTAATTTATTAATCTTTTTTTTTTTCAGAAAAAAATGGTGAGAACAAGAAAAACAAACAGAAAGTATTCTGATGTAAATGCTAATATGCTTGAATCAGCTGCAAATATAAGATTTGTTAAAAAATGTATTAACTTGAACAATTTTCAGCTATCTCTCTATTATAACAGTTAATAAAAATAATTTGAACAGTATTTTGTATTTGTTTTTTTGTGTCCCAACCGACCCCATACAGTGGGGTAGGTTGGGACATTGGAAAGGTATTTTATTTCTTTTATTACTCTTTAAATAAATGAGATATTAAGTAGATCTAATGTTTATAAGAAGCAGATATGATGACAATATATGCATGAATACTTATTTTTTTCAATTAGCTTTTAAAAAAATTCATAAAAATGTTTAACTGAAAAGTGTCACAAGGTACCCCGGTCTCCCCTACCTTTTTCAGGGTTGTATCGGTTTTAACCATGGGGTTTAACTGGTTTTAACATGTAATCAATTTTTACCACTGAAATTCACTTTTCAATATATTTAATACTAGCAAGTTTGCCCGTGCTTCGCTACGGTGAACTTAATATATTACTTTTAAACAAAGATTTATTTTTCGTGAATAACTCTCTAAATTCGTCACAGTTCAGTTCGAGTCATTGGCATGTTTATATATTTCTATCATAAGCGTATTATAACATTATTCAGTTTTTATAATCGAATTTGTCTTATATTAAATTTGCTCAAACTTTTTTTATTGTAAAATATAAGCTTAACCCTAAATTGCATTACTGTATTACTACTGTACGTTGATTAGCAAAGTTAACAGATCTTGCCATATTACGTGATAGAATAGGAAGCACAGGTTTTGACAGCAACAGTGCTAATTTTGTTGGTAGTAATAAATGTTTTCCAAAATTAAGGAAATTTATGACAAACCACATAGTTTTGTATGAAACAGAAACACACATTCATATCGACAACCATATGAATATGAAGATAACTATATAAAATGATAGGTTTTATTTGGCCATGAGAGTCACTGAAATTTGTACTTTTTGTACTTAGAATATTGTTGATATGCATTTCATTGTAACATAAAAATGAACCAAGAATTAAATTTAAAATTAGTTCTCATATAAAAATGCTATAATTTGCGTCACATAGAAATGAAAGTGAATCACTTTATATCTCAAATTTCAGTTCAAATCGAATAGATACTAAGCAGACGATTTTAAATAATATAAAATAAGAAATGAATAAATGAAATATTTAAATGAATGACGTCATAATGATAGAAAAATATCATTTTCGCCTATTTATTATGTGATGAATTGAACATTTTAATCTCCTGCTTTTAACCGTGGAAAACTGCGTTTAAAACAATTACTTGGGATGACGTCACATTGCTAGAAACATTGCTTCTTTCCCTTAGATATGATGCGATAAATTAAAAACTTAATCGTTTGCGTTTAACCGGGGAAAATAATGCTTGGAATAATGACATGAAATGCTCGAAAAAGGGGGAAGGAATGAATTTCGAACGTTGAAAATTTACAAAAACCTTCCCAGGGATATACCTAAACATTTCCCAAATTTTCACGGCGATTGGATGCATAGTTTTTGAGTCTATTGAGTACAGACAGACAGACAGACAGACACACACAAATTCATTTTTATATATATAGACTAATCGCACATAGTTTACTAGCATATGATAATAGCAAGTTACATTTGTTAGAAAGGTCATAATATAAATCACACCAGCAAAAAACAAACATAACATAACACCAAGATACAAAAAAATGTTTTACTTATCTTTTTATACAAGCTGTTTTATATGTAATTTATGTTGAATTCAAAAAACGGTTACAAGTAACAAGTTTTGTAGTTATCTCTAAATTTAAACGATTTCGTAATTTATTTTGGATTACTCCTAACTTTGAAAATAATATTTCTATAGATTAAGAGCTGTCACAACAGTTCATTAAATGTATTGTAAAAATTTTAATTGTAAAATATCATGTTATTTGTTTTAATTTTAAACTTTATGCTTTTAACTACAACTTATGTTTTAACCTTAAACTCATTTAACTGTAACTCATATTTTATGTTTTTTACTGAAACTCGATTACATTTTTACAATTGTATGCGCATGGTTCATATTTAAATTTCAAACATTCTTATTATACTGTATAAGCATGTTAAATCTCGTGAACTTGTTAGTGTAATATTTTGTTTAACTGTACTACTATTTTTATTGCTTATTAAAATTCCCTTCTAATTTCAAAAAGATGTATGTTAAAATTAAGAAAATTTACACCTATTTTTAAGAATTCTGACCACTTCTGACCATTTTTGACCAGTTTTGGACGGTTAAAGTCACTTTTATCCAGTGTCCTGGTTAAAATCAGATTTAACCGGATAAAATTACAACCCCGACCGGGTTAAATTTAGTTATATTTTATTTGTGTGAAATTTAAGGCTTTATATCTGATTTGCAAAGAATAGATATTTTATAACATGGGGAAAACTAAAGAATAAAATTGAAATGAGTAATATATAAATTTTTGAAAATTCTTTTTAACTGCATAATATCATCATCCATATTAAAATATTTGATATTAATTAGCATAATAGCCAAAAACGTGTATAGTTTTATCAAAAGTTTTAAGTTAACCTATTAGTAAAAAAAGCGTTGTTTATTATCGAAATTATTTATTTTAACTATTAGTATAAATTTGAGGGAAAAGCGGATATTACGAATTGTTTCAACAAATTTTTAACTGAGAACTACACAATTTCTAGTATTCATATAAAAAAAAGTACAAGAGATTAATCACGTTAAATATTTAGGTACTTCTACTCTATATGATTTAAATTACAGATCTAATTTTATTTTTCTTAAGAAATAAAATGTATTAAAATTCCTGAAAAACTTTGATCTGCTTTTAACTTTTATTTCTAGATAAAGTAATATATTATTTATTTAAAAAAAGATTTTTGCCCGAAAAAGATACATCTGAAAGTATCAGAAAATTAGTTGCCTTCAGGATGTTTTGCTTTTAGAGATATCTGTTTAAATGTTACATAATATCTTAAAAAATAGTTTTATCTTAAAATAAGTTGAATAAAACTCAACAACATGTAACATTACGAAATCTTTGTAATATATATTGCAAAATATATACTTTTATCTAAACTATTATTTATGAACCGAATTGTGCCACTAAGTATTTAAGAAAGAACAAATATGTATTTCTGAATTATCGTTTCCGCTTAAATTTTTAAATATTTTGGCTGGTTTGATTTTTTCAAGTGTTTTTTAAGAAACAACTTTTCAACTCTGTTATATAGAAATTAATATTTTAAATAGCAAAAATAAGTAAATAAACACATAAATGAAAATGTAAAGCAAAAATTCAATGATTAAATTACGTATTAATTTATTAGAGAAAAATATGCTTTTAATGGGGAAACAGTCATATTTAAAGTTAAAAAAGACAACAAAATACACTACTGTAATAAATAATCATTATTTGTAAAACAAAAGAAAATATTATTAAGATGTTAAACACGTGGATAAGAACAGAATTTCTTAGAAACACTAACCTTTCACAATTTGATGTAGATGGTGCATTTATAGTCGTTAAGTTGCTTCGGTGGTAGCTTCTTTTCTTCTTTCTTTTCTTTCGGTGATAGTTTCTTTAAAGTACATTCCCACCTTTTTGAGTTATTTTTTAGAAGTATATGACACCTGAAATAATAATTTTTCCAAATGACTATTCATAAAAATATTGTAACGATGTTTTTTTTCGTACAGGGTTATCTAGAAGTCTGGAAAGAAAGTAAACGTCAATTACTTTAAATATGGGAATTCTGTTTTCAGTAACTCATGCATCCAGATGAAACTTTAATTTTACTGTATAGTTAACTTGCTTCCCCATCATATTTATAGCTATACATCATGTTCGCCAAAGCATTCTGCCAGTTTATTTAATAATGCAAGATTAGCGTTACGATGGTATTCATCAGAATTTTTTAATTCCATGATGGATCTTAAGTTTTATGACTGCAATATTCCTAGGTTGACAAGCATAAGTAAACTATTTTCCTAACATGTCCCTGTGATTAACAGTGAGTAATCATAAAGTTACTGACTATGAATTGACAGCTAAAAGATATGTTTTAATCGTCATATATTTTAGTTGTGCATCTTGAACGTTAAAACAATCGTCCAGTCTTTTTGAAAAGTTAAGCATGGCGTTGTGATTGTGCTCATCATAAGAGTTTGCTATTTCATGGAAGTTATCAAGTTTTAAGGCTCCAATATCTCTTGATTGACCAGCACTATTGTTCTGATGTGTTCCAATAGTCAGCAGTCGCAAAGCGCAAGGATCGTGAATCTTGGAGACCAAGGTGCAAGTCCTCTAGGGACAATGAATCTCTCACCAAAATTTGTCATAAAAAATTTCTTGCGACTGAGACGCGAAGTGATTAAAGGCACATATTTTAGTTTGTAAGGTGTTACTTTAAAGCCTTCCAATTCTCCTATGTAGCATATATTTTGGCACTCGTCAGAAAGCATCGTATTATGGATTTCTATGAACTATTTTGTTCGCGTGCATTAACGACATTAATGACATTGTCGCTAGGTCTACGGCAATCAATTTTAGACACATGTATCCCAAACACATCTAACTGTAATAAATTCATTGTATTATTTAAATGACGTGGACTTATCTTTTAGTCTTTTAAACGTAGTTAGAAATTTTCTCTGCCAAGACTACTAATTTAAAATTTAACTAATTACAGAAAGCATAGAAAGTCATTCATTTTTAACTCTATCCTTCGTTCCAATGATTTATACCACACATTTTCGAACTCGCAAAAAGAAAAGTGGAAATTCATAGATAAATAATCTTTTATGTAATTCATGCTTATCTATCTAGTGACACTTTTAGCAAACCAGAGGGTATACGAAATCTATGCATTGTTCAAAAATTGTAAGTTTTATTTACTAACTACTACAACTAAACTTTAAATTTATTAATTTCATATTCACCTTACTATGATAGATTTCAATAATAAAAACAGTTATTGGCATTTACTTTCTAAACTTTAAGAAACCTTGTATTATAACAAAACAAGATCTATGCTGAATTCACAACGAAGCTGTCTAGTTTTAGAAATATTTACATAGTATAGTCGTTAATCGGTTGTAATTTCACCTTTCATATGAGGATTTAAAGTAAACTTTGAATGAGTCGTGTATAAAATTGGAATATGCGATAACATATTTATTCCCTGGTGCAATGTTTTCAACGATATCTCAACTATTAATTGAAGTTTATGGGTTGTTTGGGAACGTGTTGTGATATACTTTCGGGTGCATATTTAACCACTACCATGAATATTATGACTGAAATTTTGAAATGAAAAACGACAATGTAATTAAATATAATAGGAACTAACTATTAATTAAAATAATTTGTAAACTAGTTCTAGTTGTGAAAAATGTACTCTAAATAAAATAAACCGCAGTTATATAAAAAATTCTAATTATTTGATTTAATGTAAATATGATAAAAGTATACTTTATGTTTAGTTTCAAATTATGATGAAGTGACAGGTAGCGGTCATTTTTTGTAGCTTATATTTCAAAAGGAGATTATTTTATCCTAACACTTATAAATTTGAAATTATAATTAACAAAAGATTTATTTTTTATGCTGTAATTTATTTAATTACATTTCCAGGAACAGAAAAAACTACCATTTTGGAAATTTAAAAACAAACATAATTTATAAATTGTAAAGTCAAAATCTGTTAGAAAAAAAGAATTTTTGAGCTTTTAAACGACACTTAGATTAAGATCAAAATATCACGAATTCGATACCTATAGAGGAATATAAGTAAAAAACAAGAAAAAGTACTCAAAAACAATTATTCTAATATGACAGAAATGTTACTGAAATATTTCAAAAGAGCCATATGAAAAGGAAGTTCTTATATGATATATATTATATAATATATATATATATGTGTATATATATATATATGTAACTTATATATATATATATATATATATATATATATATATATATATATATAAATATATATATATATATATATATATATATATATATATATATATATATATATATATATGTACTTATATATATATATATATATATATATGTAAGTAATCATAACTTTAGGTAATAAGGATAATTTCTAAGACAACTGCATTTTACTTGTTCGGAAGAAAATATCTAACTACATTCCCCTGTCACAGTAATTGTTCAATAAACCGAACCCTACATTAATCAACGCACATTTTCTATAATATTAAGGGACTGCTCGCATTGTCGTTTTACATCTCCAAAAGTCAATTATAATGTACATGACATTGATTAAATATGCGTTCGAAAGTTCGATACAGCATCTTCCTAAACAGCTCATATAATGAATTTTCTAGTTTAGCTATTGTTCTAAACAAGGCACCGGGGAATAATGCTATGACTTCACCGCTTTCAAACATGATTTACACTTATTTTGATATTGCAGCTGATAGTACTGAAAATAAAATGAGTTATTAAGACTAACAGGAACACGCTCAGAAAATAAACTAGTTTCTGCAGCGCATAAAATTTTTGCTTAGTTTCCTCATTTAAATGTATGTATGCGTGTGTATGTATGCATATGTATATTATTTATAATAACTTAAATAAAAGTATAAAAAGATTACGTGATTGACTACAATCTCTTTTGTAACAATAGTAAGAAATATTAAGGAGTGTCTTAAATTTAAGAAAAGCACAAACTAAAATTTACCATCAGCAAATTCGGATGAAATATTTTATTCAGTAAAAATATAAAAATTGACATGTAGAATTTCAACTTAGATGTTCTGCTTCACAAATAAATATTTGCTTTGCGAGTAAAATGAAAGTTTATTTTTAAAGAAGGATCTAAAGGGTTATAAAATATTTATATTTTCAAATGTAAATTTAAAATTATGAAAAATACTGTGTATTTACATGTTAGAACACACACACATTTAAACCTATCTATCTCATTATATATATGTATATATATACACACATACACAAACATTATATATATATACATACATGCATGCATATACATACATATATATACACATATATTATACCTATATATATATATATATATATATATATATATAACATGGAATGGGAATAATATTGTAATATTGAAATCGTATAATATAGGAATAACAGATTTAGGAATAAGCTCTCCGAAAACTAAAAGTAATAAGGGAAAACACCCTGCAAAGAAACTAAGTGTGGGAAACAAAAAAAATACCTCCAGCAAACGCAGAGATGTAAACCACTTGTGGGCTACGAAGACGTAATATTAATCCTCTTTTGACGTTACAGAAGTCGAAAAATCAAACGGGTAAATCCCCCGTGAAACTACAGAGTCATATAACTTTAGAGTTAATCCTCCGCGCCAGTTATCTGTGCTAAAGAAAGCGCCCTATGCTATCTGCTCGGCTAGACTAAAAACAAAACGAAAAAGTGCAAGAGCCAGTGAATAGGTCTAAGAACGCCTGAAACATGAGCTTGCAAATTCTAAATGGTCAGCCTCAAAAACACCCCCCAAAACACCATAGTGTAAGATTTTATATTTTCGACAAACAGTTCATATTCGGTATCTAGCAGTCAGTCAGAAAAGGAGATATTCTCTCCTCAGCCGTCAGCTAGCTATTTAGTATCTTCTCTCTCCAGCAGTCAGCTCGTAAGTTAGCATGTTCTCCCCCCAGCCGTGAGTTAAACTAGTCGTGTCAATCAAACTAGTCATGTCTTTGAGATCAGTAGCTCTTATCGGGTTTAAGGAAAGATTTGAAGATAATCCAACATTTCATGTGCTAATGCATTTGAAATGGAATTCTACTGGTAGACAACGGGTGAGACATTGGAGAAATTCTTCACCAGGTTGGTGCGGGAAGGGAGCCAAGGTAGGTCATGCAGTTATCGTATGTAGCGGAAATTTGTAGGAAATTAATGGCAGCTACGACAGGTATATCGCAAATACAATCAGTACATGGCATACCACCAGAAGAACCCTTATACGTACCAAAAATAACCGAGACGGAAGAGAAGGCAGGGACGCAGTTTTATAAGCAACCCGTAACTAAAAATATAAGGTCATTAAATGCCTGATTTTAAGGTATATTCAACGATAAAAGTTGAACGGATCGGTGTAGCCAAGGGGAGTCCATTGCGGCGGAAAAATGATAGCAGTCCATAAAACTACATTTTTAAATATAATCACTTGTTCCGGGTAAGTGAAAAGGTATCAAGGTTTGACGGATGTACTTTCGGAAAAGGAACCGGACAATACACTCAAGATAATGAATCAGTCAACTGTAGCCAAGGCGGCAAGAAACCGTGCAAAGACCAGTTTCTTCAGCATTGTAGAATAAAGGGGACAGTGTTACGACCAAAAAGGGATCTTAAACAGCCTCAGGGGACTCAGGCTAAAATTTATAGTTTTTAGAGGGTTCCTTTTGTCCAAGAGATTAAATGTGGGGGGTGGGGGGGGGGGGGGGGGGGGGGGGGGGGGGGGGTGGGGTGGGGGGGGGGGGGGGGGGGGGGGGGGGGGGGGGGGGGGGGGGGGGGGGGGGGGGGGGGGGGGGTTATAAAAGGTGGGGGGGGGTCCGAGAACGAAGTTATCTGATTCTAGGGAATGGTAACAACAGAGCTGAAGCAAGGGGGAAAATAGCTCGCTTACAAGGTGTACGTAAATCTCAGGGCTGAAACTAAGTACTTTGGCGCCCCTATCGCCAAATTTAGTAAAAATATACAAGTTTTATATCTGCATCATATGCTCAGAATGATCTCTCAACTTACACAATAAAAAGGACTAACTTTAATTTTATGCATTATATAAAGTGATAAGGCATTAGTAAAGTACCTAGATTTAGCTTTCACGAATAAATTGACGATTTCATCGTAGTTCAAGCTATTTACAATTTCTTTGTCAATGTACAGTTTGGAAATATACCCTTTCCTGCCGCAATAAGCATAAATATGATTTTACCACTTTCAGCTAGCTAAAAGAATGTTCACACTAAGCTGTCTTTATAGGCAGGCACAGAATGTTTCTTAAAGCAGTTACTAAATTTACACCACAAACACATATATATATGTTGAATATATTGAATTTTCCACTTCTGATACGACTTCATGTGAATTAATATTAGTAAAGTACTGAAGCGCCAGAAATACAACCATTATGTTCTCTGCAGATACATTTGTATTTAGAAGATCAGGGCCAATAAATGTTTAAAGTCAACACCAAGTAAGTTTAGAGTCTCGAAAGATTCGTCAGAAAAGATGTTTACAAGTCTGATGCCAGGTGTACCAATTACCGTGCAGTGCTCCAGAGATATTTTATTTTATAGCTTTCAGAGGTCGTGTTTATATTTATTTAGTACATTTGATATTTTTATGCTTTGAGTTCATTATTTAAAATTAATAAACTCTTAACCCGAGTTTCTGAAAGCCTGAAGACAATTCTGGGGAATTAAATATTTTAATATTATTCATCAGGATCCTGACTCATGAAACAGCAAAATTCTAATTTTTAAAAAAGGAAGATTTTATTTACACTGATATTAATGTGTAAATTTATTTATACAAGATATATAAATATACTTGCTTTAATACTTACCAGTTGGTGTTCAATTTTTAAATTATTTATGTGTGTTAGCGCAGAAGCATAATCAACTTTGTACTCAAATTTTTATAGATTTAAAAAAAAAATTTTATACTAAAGAGAGGACATGAATCATGAAATTTTTATGAATAAGATCTTTAGTACTCTTTGTGTTTAAGTAACAGGAGGGAGGGGATTCTCTGACAGCAGAGTTGTATCAGGCGGAACTCCGATCTCAGTCCTGGTCAGGGGCTCTCGGATCCTGGGACGATATTACATTAATTTGGACTTTGACAACTAATTACTACAACTGCCAGCTGATTCCACAGACTGGTATTAATAATCAATAACACACACTCTAACCTAAAACTTTGATAGTAGCAAAGATAACTACCGCATGGCTACCTCTTAAGTTATAGTTAATGTCTAAAATATAGTTTTGAATTATTGTGGACATCTACGAGAAAATTTTTTTACCAATTTTAGTGCGATGGCTCCACTGGAGACCATCTTCATATTGGAAAGTTTTCGTTTCCAGCATGTCGAATCATTACGGAAAAAAATTACAACATTCTTGCGACTAATCATCTTTTAAATTTGACTTTACATTCATTCTTTAGACCTGCTGTTAAAATCAAGCAAGACACCTAAGTAGTATGCTCCTAAAAGCGTGTCGTACATAGAACTATTTAAAAAAATATCAGCTTTACCAGAGTGATCGACAAATCATGCATAGGCCTTCAATGAGCAGAGATTTGTTTTTTAAACTCTCATTGCATTTTGTCTTAAACACTTGCACAACCCAGGCATGGTACCTCTTAAAAATGAGCTAACAGAATTTCATTTACGAACATAATTTCAAACTCAGTGTTTCAGATACTGACATATTGAAGAATGGGCTATTTTCTACATTTCATTCCTGCTTTATTTCTAGTGACTATTTTAGCATAAGTCTCACAGTGGGAGGAGGTACTTCCCCTTTATTATAATCCTTTGATCACAAATATGGGTTCATATTTAGTCCTCGGTGCCAATAATGCAGACAAACTTTGAAGTGTTATATTAAATATCTTTGCAAAAGGCTAAATCGACAGGGGAGCGTAAAATTGACTTTGAAACCTGCCTAGAAATATTAATCTGAATAGTTAAAATCTTTGCGATAGAGGTAAACAAATAATGTACAAAATTAAAGGTAAAAGCAAATAACGACTTTAGTTTTTAAATACTTTATTTTTTCATCTCTACATACGAATACAAATTAAAGCACAGTTTGGTTTGAATACATATACAACACACAAAAGTAGTTTCAAGAATACTTTCATATCCTTCTAAAGGTAATCTTTCATATAACAAAACAGGTGGTAATCATAGAATAAAAATAAAAATTATAACTACTTTTACAATACATTCTTCCTATAATTTTTTCCGCATAATGAAAGCGTTTAGTATAATTAAAGATTTTTTGTAAACAGTATAGAAATAGATACTTGAATGATTTGAATCAACAAAATCAGTTTTGTGGTTAAGACAACTGTTAAAGACAAATAGGTATATATGACGTAGTACAATACATTTTGTATATAAAAAATTTGAGCCACACTTCAATACATGTTTCCATTTTATCAATTATTTACCAAGCGAATCACCTTTAATTTATTCAGATTGACCAATACCATACCCTTTAATGCTGCAAAGTTTAAACCTTGTTAAAGGTTTGAGATAATTTGAAACACAGGCATACACAACGAATGTATCCCCATTCATTTATAGCAAGTCAGAATTGTCCCCGGTCTACAAACTTCCGAGTTATTTTTACAACAGTGATATGAAATACAATAAGGCTCTTTTCCAGAACCTTTACCTCTTCTACAAACTACTTATACTATAATACTATTCTATATATTATATTATAATATTCTATATACTAATAACTAAACTAAATAACTAAATAAAACATGGCCATGTTAAAATCTTAAAATCTAAATTACCACAAATATTCAATGCATTTCAAGATCAACACCAGATATAGCAAATAGAAATATTGCTCAAGATGTCATGTTAATAAGTGATTCTTGTATTCATAAATGTGTCGTGATAGGTATATATATTTGCAGGTTGTGAATGAATTTCATAAATTGATCCCACACACAATGGCAATATACAAAAAAGATCAAGAGGTCTTAAAAAATAAAGAGAGGGGGAGTAGTGAATAATTTCAATATTGCGTCAGTTCCTGGTCATTAAAATATTTTCACAATAAAAGAATTTAACTTTGGATAGACTTGATCAAACCTCAAAGTTAAACGTAGAAAGTTCATCCAATTGTCATGTCTTGTTCTGTATAAATATTCAGCAGGTAGGTAAGGCTCCCATTGTTTAAATTCCACGATACCAAGGATTCCATGCGACTGAGAAGAAATAAAAAAAAAATCTATGTAAGTTTTTTTTTACATGAACTAAAAAAGAAATCTTAAATTTCATTTGAGAATTTAAAGGTTTTATTATCTTAATACCTAAAAATAGGATAGATTATATTATCAAAATTGAGCTTTTGATATATATATTGCAACTTTACACCATTACAATTCCAGAAAATTTAATTTGATGTAATAAAATACTCTTAATGTATTAAACTAATCCGGACGGCAACGCACATCCGTTCCAACAACACAATTCAAACCTGAAACTCCGGTAAATAAGAGCTGCGTCCTATCCTTCGGACATCATTTGCTCAAATTTTACAAAACTAGTCAAGAAGTTAACTTAAAATTGTCAATTAAGGATTCCACTAACAAGTTTGATTAATTTAGCATTTTAAGATAGCAACAAACAAAAACCTCCATTGGACTCTGAGGAAATCGCATGCATATTGTAGATATGTCAAGCTAGAATACAAAGTTAATTAGAAACTTGAGCCTTACCTTCTTGAGATTTCTTAATGTATTAATATCTGAAGAGATACAATTGTTGATACGCACTTCTACTTAGCTATCACATTTTAATCCAGCCTGTCTTCCATAGAATCATTGATAACATTTTCTTAATAAAATATATTTGAACTATCAAGTGATTCGCCAATACTTGCTTTCACAGAAATTCTTTCACATCATTGATTTCACCTATAAAAAAGGATTAATTTTAAACAGTTACCAGTAGGTTGTTCCTGGCTTTCGTAAAAAATACATTGATTTAAATACCGTAGAAATTTTTAAATGCAACTATCATTACATAATATTTTATTCAAGAATTTCATGACAATTGTTTCGGAAGTTTATTTTTAATATTACATATTTATAGTTATGGAATAAACCAAAAATAGAGAGTTAATTTTGAATATCTAGTAAAGTACTTAAAAATACTAGAAAATTGAAAGTAAATACAATATGTAAAAATGTATTGTTTATGGAAATCAAAAAGAGCCTAGGAATTCTAATACTCAGTTAAGAGGTTTTGGTGTATCACTAGAATTTAGCTTGTTATGTCCTAAACAAGATTTTATCATTCCCAATACTCTAGTTTAAACGTTAGAGTCATACTAATTTATTGACATTTCGAATTGTAGTGGAAGAAACTAAGTTGAACGAGTGGGATTAGTAACTTATAAACGGTGTTGTACACAAGCTCGATATTTTATCCGTGGCAAAACAAATTGAGAGTAAAATGTTATACTTACTTTGTGTACAACATGTAGGTTCGACAAGAAAACAATCACACTGTTTCTTCTATTATGTATTTCAGTACTGTAGAAATGTAAACTGAAGTATTTTAGCTATGCAAGTTTTAGTCTTGTATAACGGTTGCATGCAAGATTTTGAAATAAGTGATTATTGAAAAGTTATTTTGCTAGTGTTTACAGCGTTTTGTAACTAATATCAATACTAAATTTAGCTACCTGTTTTTCCAGTTGGATATAAAATTTATTTCTATCACAGGAAGCTAAGTCATTTTATACTACACGTTTAAACCTTAACGAATTCAGGAGAAAACCAGTACAAAACGAAATCAAATGACTTGTTAAGCACGATTGTGATATCAAAATTGTCATTAAAATGTCTTACCTTTACACAGGAGATCAGAGGTGTACTTCCAAGAACTTGAAGGTCTATTTTCATATTAGGTTATCTGTCGAAAGTGTCGATAAACTTGGTGCCCATGTGCCGTAGAAACCGATATGAGGTTGACTTCAATGCATATAATTCTTGAGTATCCAGTTTTGGTGGTGTTTTCATAAAGACTCAAAAACAGTGGAAAACAGTTTCTTTGACGAAATTTTCTTCAAACATATCAACGTAGTTTCCAAGAAAAAATTCATGTTCTTCAAAAGACGGATGACACAATTCCTAAGAAATCTGAAATATCATTCATGGCCCGAAAGCCCAGCTTAGGCAATAGCCTTCTAAAGCAGTAGATACCAGGCACATCCACTTAACCACACTCCTAGATTTGTAGGAGTTAAGGAAGATAGTCCTCGACTATGGACACCTATCGAAGGTCTGAGTCACCTTTTATTGTTTCGTATACTCAAAATATCCATCTTCGTATTTTAAAACGGCTTCTTTAAAGTCTTAACGGAAAACTTTTCGGCTTACAACATTCTTTACTATACGAAAGAGATCTCCAAAAACTAGATTTATTACTCATTAATATAGCCTCATGATTTAGATTTGATACGGAATATTTAATTCTACTCCATAAAGATTTCAGGACTTTTCGATAAGATTTTTCAAACACATGGATCGAACAAAATTATCTCGATGCTTCAATACCATTCAACTGTATTGCTCAGTGGTACGAGACACAAGTAACTTAATTCATAGAATACGCCTTCTATAAAATTTTCATTGTCGTGGCTGATGAGTTAAGCGTTTTATATCAAGAACATGTTTGATTTGTTAGAGTACGAAGTGACGTTTATGCTGTACTTATTGTATTATTCTTACACCGAAACGAGGATGTCGAAAATAAAACAGCTATTGAGTTTTAAAACTTTGGTTCTAACATTTATATGATCGACAGTATAAAGGATCCACCGATATGTGTTCGAGAAACCTTTCCATTTTTGAAGTATTATGTAGTATGGACTCAAAGTATATCCTTAATAACTCTTCCCATGTTTTCTTAGTTTGTCGATTTGGAAAGCAGTAGTCCTTTTGGCTACACGAGGCTCAATCGAACCTAGACCTACTGCTTAAAGACCGATCTCTGATATCCATAGCTGCAGTGGGATTTGAACCCACAAAATTCGTCGAGGAGCTATATTTCTTGGATGAAGCATTAATGTCAGGTTTGACAGATGTTGATATATATTCATTTACCTCAACCTATGAATTTAGATTCTCGTTTCCGGCTGTATAGAAAGAAAATTAGAGAAAAAGTAGGACAGGAGAATTTAAATTTACTGTTAAACCCCAACTAAAATAGGTAACTTTAACGGCCGGAATCGAGGAATTACATCCTAAATTTAAAAATTTTAGGAATAGAATTTGGAAATAAGTCACTTTTACGGGTAGACGGAGCCAAAGGGAATGAATTATAATTACTATCTGATTTAAGTTATTTTTAACCTGTCAAACCTGGCATACATCTTCACCTAAACTAAGCACTATATTTTTAACATTTTGAATAGATTATACAGAGTTTTAAGAAAAATTGGTCAGGATCTAATATCAATATTAACATCTCAAATAATTACCATTTATAATTTCTTCCAAAAAACAGATGTTCGACAGAGACGAACATTCTTAAAGCTACCATTCTGAAAAATAGAAGCAAACGAAGCAAGCTAAAAACCCAAGTGATCTTACAGAAAACGTTTATGGAAATAGACAAAATTCATTGACAAAAACTGAAAAATTGGAAAGACAACTACTGCTGGAGAGTGGAAGTATATACTGAAAATAAAGAAAGATGCCAAGACTTCATTTCTAATTGTTTACTCCATCAATTCACTGAGAAACTATCATAAATATCGTTGAAAAAAGATAGAGCAAAAATATGGAATATGGTATTTCAATAGGGAAGGAAACACTTATACAAATCGGAAAAATAGTTACAGGCGAGCTTCACGTTTAATATTTAGTATTCTACTTGGTCAAATAAAGCTAATTGAAATCTTAGGTGTTCCACAAAACTAACTTCGATGTTAAAAAGGAAAAACACCCAGTAGAGAATTCAAATGCTAGTACTGATGAGACCAAAGTTAATAAAGATTGCCTTTAATCATCAAAAATAGAAATACGATGTCTTGAATGCATGTATGTATGTATTCTACTTTAGACAGTTTTGTTGAATGTAAACCTTTTAATACCAGAGCCAATCCAGCCAAATATATATTTATGAATACTGCAAATACAACTTGCAATGAAATTCAGATTAAAATATGAAGTTTTAATAGCTTTACATACTATGATATCTCATCATTAGTGATCATCCATACTTTTAAACATCAGGATGCAACTTTTTTTTTATAAGTTCATGAAAAGAGGTACTTGGTATAACGCGTACAAGCAGTAGCTTAAATTGAAGTTTTGGGGTAGACAAAACTGTCAGGATTTTAGTTTATAGACCTACCAGAAAAGTAAACCGATGTATAAAACTTTATAAAAAGTAGATCCAAATAGCAAAGTTATAAATAAAAGAAGATATCTGAGAATGTAGTAGATTGTTTACACGAATGTCGTTTAGACTGAAAAGAAACATTTTCTATCGCAAATTTTCGAGAGGAAATACTTTACATGAATATTTCAATGATAGGTGTGCACTACAGCTGTATTAGGAATAAGAACAACGTATTCATTCGAATCTACATCTTCAAAATTCATCTGCAAAAGTTATGAAAACTATTTTTAACAAAAACAGCTGTTTTGATGCTTCATCATTGAGTAATTGCTTAGCAAGTGTTGCTTAGTTTAAGAAACTTAAAATATTAGATTCGAAAACCGCATGGAAACGTTGGTTCAAAGATTAAATGTACGATTCTACTGGATCCATTTCCAAATGACAAATTCCTAAATTAAAACTATTGATACATTATTCCGCCAGAATTAATGTTGATATCGATTCCAAAACTAAAAATATCTAAATCAATGATAAGTCCAATACTTTAGTGTGCAATAAGTGAGTAAATTGAGAGAAATGAATACATAAAATGTAGTTTATGCGTAGTAATACATGAAGTGAATTGGAACGTCACAGTTGACCGTTTTGCTAAGCGTTGGCTAACAAGCCGGGATCTTTGGCTTTGAATACCTATATCAGTTTAGACTTTCAACTAAAATGCTAATCATGTATGGTCCCTAAATTTAATTATATTACTAGTGATAAGTTTACAAGTAGTGAATATGTTGATATTTAAAGATTTTTGAATATTTTAAATTGCTTAAAGCTTCACTTCAATATAGCTCTAAGTTATATAATTTGTTTACTGAATTATACTTGCAAAATTTTGAAGTCTTAAAAATATAAATATTCATTTCTTATTTGGAAGGATATAGTTCTTAAAATGTACATCTTTAACACTTAACTTCATCAGCCACTTTAGCAAGTCTAATTCGATTCACAAATTTTTCCTTCCTCACAAGTTCTCAAGGCACAGTTTACCATATGCCTAACGACACATTCTTCTTAGAATGAGTGTCCTTTAACAAATGGAAATGAAATAAGTAATGGATTGATGGATATTATATGAAAGTCATGTTGATGAATGTATTGAAGTAATTAGCAAGATGAAACCTATTCCACGAGGTTTCATTCACAGTCATTTAGTCCATTTCTACAAAATAGAAGTCTAATCAGAATTTTCCTTCAAATAATTTCTTCCAAACTGAAAGTGAAAATGTTTAACAAAATCATTACTGTTATCTTCTATTTATAAGATGGCAGCCATATCAGAAATCTAAAAGTTTCTTTTGCAAGAATCGCATATTTTTTCGAGCTTTCACTACAATATGCATGGTTCAAGGCACAGCTATCTAGAACAGAAGAACAATTTCACTCAACTTTAAAACTTAAAATAGAGGCTTGTTTTTATTTAAACTTTGTATGGTTCTTATTAAGCCGAACTACTGCTAGATAGATATGCAAGCTTTACGTAAAGACTAAAATCTGTATATCCACGGGATGAGTACTGGAATACCAGCACCCGAGATGAGATCCGTTGATGACACTCTAATAGGACAGTCGGACTACCAACAGGCGATTCCCCAATACTTCATTTCACATAACTTACGTCATCAAGTCTACCTATTAAATTTGATTAAAAATTAAAATATCACTAGTATCTAGTATTTTTCATAAAAATACATTGATAACTTATTTCCAAATGTAAATATCTTACAGGCACAATGCTTTAAGACTCTTTGACAAATGTTTAAAAAAATTTTATTATTACACATTTACAGTTATAGAATAAACTGAAGATAGGTAAATTTGGAACATACGTAGTAAAGTATTTAGTCAACAGGTAGAAAACAATTGCACGTGAAATATAGTTAAGAAATTAAAACCTTTCTTTTTTTTATGAAAATCAATAGGCGTCCAAGAAAATACGTTACCTAGTTCAGAGGTTTTAGTGTATCTCTAGAATTTAACCCATTGGGCTCTAAACTCATTCCAGATATTCTAGTTTAAAATGTTAGTTTTGTCAATATATTGATATTCGAGTTAAATGGAAACGGTAATATAAATACAGTGCCAAGCCAAAATCGACGTTATATTCGTTGCAAAATAAAGTGAGAGCAAATTGTTAAATATACTCAATTTACAATGATTACAACATTCAGGTTCGAAAAACAAAATTATAGATTTTCCAGTTCTCTATTCCAATGCTGTAGAAATCTATAAGTTGAAATAATTTTAACTACGGAAGTTGTAATCTTAAATAATGGTGGTCATACAAGATTTTGAAATAAGTTATGTTTGAAAAAGTAATTTTAAGTGTTTAGAGTGTTTGTAATAGTATTCGATACCAGAGTTAGTTACCAGTCCCCCCCCCCAAGTTGTGTTTAAGATTTATTTCTATCGCTGGAACTGAGACATTCTTTACATTTATGTTTCAAACTTTGTGATATCAGGAGCAAACAGTACAGTACGAAAACCAAGGACTTGTTAAGCCTATTATTTTATTGACAAAATAATTAGTAAAATGTCTTACCTTTATAGAACAGATCCGGAGAGTACTTCTGAGAACTTGAAGGCATACTTTAGTATAGGCTGCCAGTCGCAAGTGTCGTCAAGAGTGATGATGCCCATGTTCTGTAAACACAGATGTCATAGTGGATATCAGTGCCTATAACTCCTGAGTATCTAGTTCTGGTGGTGTTTTCATAAAGACTCCAAAGTAGCAAAAAATCGTTCCTTCCAGGAATTTGCTTCAAACATATCCCCGAAAATTCCGAGAAAAAAATACATGTTCTCATAAAGACGGGGAGACTTTTCCCAAGACTTGGGATATATTCATAGTTCGAAAGCCTAGTGTAGGCTAGAGCATTCTAAAGTAGTTGATTCCAGGTACATCCGCTTACAAATCTTCGATTTCTTGGTCTCAAAGGCAGTCCTCGTTCACTCCTAGAAGTTCGAGGCATCTCCTTCCTGGATTGCTTAGTATACACAAAGTACTTATCTAGGTGTTTAAAAACAGCCTTTCTTATCAAAGTCTTGAGGGGAAATTTTTCGGCTTACAATAGTCTTTACAAATACTATACGAAAGAGTACTTAAAAAGAGAGATTACTCATTAATGTAGCATGATGTTTCAGATTTAATACAATATTTCTGTTCCACGAGGATTATTTGAAGACTTTTCCATAAGATCTGCCAAAGACATGGAACGTACAAAATTCTTGATGCTTCAAAAACGTTTAACAGTATTGCTCAGTGGTATGACACAAATAACTTCATTTAATTGATAGAACACATGTTCTATAAAATTTTAATTACTGTGACTGATGAATTTAGCGTTTTGTATTAAGAACATGTTTGATCTGTTAGCAGAGTAAGAAGTAACGTTTATGCTGTACTTATTGTATTATCCTTACACTGGAACGAGGATGTCGAAAATAAAACAGCTATTGAGTTTTAAGACTTTAGTTCTAACATTTATATGATCAACAGAATAAAGGAGCCACCGATATGTGTTCGAAAAGATTTCCATTTTTAAAAATTAGGAATTTAAACATTACTTGGGACTGGGAGATGTTAAGAATAAATGAGAATGATATGAAAGAGGGGGATACAAAATACTTAAACACAATGAAATAGAATTAAATGAATATAAATTGGTTCATCGTTGGGAAAATGACAACCCAATAAGATTTATGATTAAAAAGAATAAAGCATTTCCTTACAATGACTGACTATTCTCACTCAACGTCGTCCAAACCATCCACTTTACAGAAAACCAATATAAAACAGAATATATGACCAATTTAATCCCCTCGCTCTCAGCGAATACTATTGTATTACATATATTTACAGATCGCGCTACACTCCACGGTTACAAAATAAACAGTTTACAAAGTTGTTAAGCAATTGCTGTCGCATCATGGCTGCTGGCCGGAACAGGGACTCAAAATGCACTACTATTAACTACTGCCATATATCTATATCATGTTTTCTTTGTTCGTCGATTTGGCACGCAATGGGATTTTTTAACAAGAGGCACAATCGGACCTGGACCTACTGCTTAAAAAATAATCTGTACTCCTACAATATCCACGCCAGCGTTGGGATTTGAACCCACGAACATCATCCAGGAGCTATATTCCTTAAGTGAAGTATTATGCCAGGCCTGACATGATTTAATATATTCATTTACCTTAACCTATGAATTTTGAACCTCGTTTCCGGCTGTATAAGAAGAAAATTAGAGAAACAGTAGGACAGGAGAAAAATAAATTTATTGTTAAACCCCAACTAAAATAGGCAAGTTCAATGGCCGGAATCGAGGAATTATATCCTAAATTTTAAAAATTTAGGATAGAATTTGGAAATAAGTCGCACTTTTACTGATAGACTGTGCCAATGAGAATATGCTATAATTATCAGACCTAACTTTTAACCTGTCAAACCTGACATGTATCATCACTTAAACTCAGAGCTAAACGAACATTTTAAATACATTATACAGGGCATTTTGAACAAAACTTTGAGAGAATTAATAGCTGTTCATATTCCGAATTATGACATTACCAAACTTTTTGGCCAGAAATTTTGTTCGACCGGAAGGACAATATTTAAAAATTTTACTTCGAAAATTAGGAACCAAATTAAACAGAAACAAAAGAACAGTTATCGAAGTGATCTAAAAGCTAAATTTAAATAAAAATACGTACAAATTTGAAAAAACATCTGCTGGAGTATTACCAGCAGATGTTGCTTGCAACTTTAGCACAATTAAAAGTATATACTAGAAATATAAGAAAGCTAGACTTCCGAAGATAGCTTACTCTATCATTGGTAAGAAATTGTCAAACATCTTTAAAGATCGATAAAAATAGTAGAGAAAGATATAAATTACAGTAATTTAAATAGCTAAGGGAAAACGCTTACAAATCAAAACATAGTTATAGGTGAACAAAAGCTTATATTCAGGATTCTACATAGCCAAATAAAACTAGTAATAAACATTTTATATACTTTCAAGTACTAATTTTCGATAATAAAGTAAAGCTTTCCAGCAAAAATTTTCTTTAAAATGCTAGTATTGATATAACACATGTGGGTGAAGATTCCCTATCCTCGTTAAAGACGAGTAATACGTGGTCTTTACATGCGTTTTACTTATGACTAACTTTCAATCTAAACAAACTGCATAAACTCTTTAAATCATAAATACCAAAATCATTTTTTCCAAACAAATATTAATGAATACGTCAAATAAAACTTAAAATGAACCGTAGACCGAAAAATATGAAATTTAGGAAACCTTGCATAGTATAGCCGTTCTTCATTAGTGACTATTTTAAACACCACAGAATGCCATTAAAAATGCATGAAAAGAGGTATTTGGTATAGCATGTACACATAGTGTAAACCAAAGCTTTGTGGTAGACAAAACTAATTGTCATGATTTTAGTCTATGTACCTTCCGAAAAAGTAAATATTTAGTCATGTCTGGAATCGAATAAAAGGTAAATACAAAAGATAAAGTCGTAAGTAATAGATGATATCTGAAAATGTTGTAGATTTTATTCTAAACGCTAGTCTTGTAAGTAAAGCAACATATTCCATTTCAAATTTCCGAAGGCAAGACTATTGAGACGAATGTTTCAATGACCGATGTGTACAACAGTTTTAGGAATAAGAACCGCGCATTCATTCGAATTTACATCTTCTCAATCTGTAGAAAAGATCAAGTTCTGAAGAATTGTGCCGATGGCAGTAATAACAGCTGTTTTGATGCTACATCACCGATTAATTGCTTACCAAGTATTACAGTGTTAAAGTAGCATAAAATATTAGATTCTAAAACCGTATGGAAAGGTTGGTTCCACGATTGAATGTATGCTTCTACTAGATTCATCTCCGAATGACAAATTACCTAAATTAAAACTATTGAAACATTCTACCACAAGAATTAGTGTTGATATCGATTCCAAAACTAAGAAAACGAAGTGAACGATGATTCCAGTACTTTAGTATGCAATAAATAGATAAATTGAGAGAAATGGAATACATAAAAAAATGGAGCTTCTGCATAGTAATACTATAAAATGAATTGGAATGCTACGGACGACTGTTTTGCTGAAAGCTGGCTAACAAGACGGATTTTCGCTTTAAACACCTGTATTAGTGGAGAGCTTCAAATAAAATGATAATCCTGTATAGCCCCTAAATTTATGTTACTAGCGGTAAATTCACAAGTAGTGAATATATTGATATTTAAAGATTTTTAAACATTTTAAATTGTTTGAAGTTCCAGTTAAATATAATTCTAAATTATATACTATATAAAATTCATTTATATAATTTGTATATGTAATTTGTTTATTGAATTATACTTGCAAAATTTTTAAAATTCATGACTTTAGTTTAAAGCTATTAACTTCATCAGCCACAATAATAAGTCTTATCTTCTTGACAAGGTTTTATTTAATTCGCAAATTCTCAAGCCACATGGTTTCCAGTAAGTAACGTCGCATTCCAAGTTGAAAAAATCATTTAATGAAATAACTAATGAATGGATGGAATGATTTGAAAGTAATGTCAATGAATGTCTTTAAATTCGGAACAAGGATATTCAATTCCACACAGAATCATTCAGTTATTTAGTCCACTCCACGGAAATAGATGTCTAATAAGAATTTTTTCCATTTCTTTCAGATAATTTTATCCAACTGGAAGTGAAAATATTTAAGACGAGTATCACTATTATATTCTAGTCTATACAACATAGAACAACCGTATCAGAAATCCAAAATTTTAGAAGTTTCCTTTCTTTTGCAAGAATTCGCTTATTTAACGGACCACAAAATGCATGATTTCACTCACATCTAGAACAGAAGAACTATTTCACTCAATTGTAGATTTAAAATAGATGCTTGTTTATATTTAAACTTTGTATAGTTCTTATTAAGCCAAGTTACTACCAGATATAGATATGCAAGCTTTACGGTAAAGATGAAAATCGGTATATCTACGGGATAAGTACTGGAATACGAGCACCCGAGATCCGTTGGTGACATTCTCCTAATAGGACATAATCGGACTATCAACAGGCGATTCCCAATACTTGATTTCATAAAACTTGCATCATCCAGTTTACCTATAAAGTAGGATTAAAAATTAAAATGTTACTAGTATCTAGTTGTTAGTTTTCAGTCGAAATACATTAATAACTTATTTTCAAATGTAAATATCTTACGACACAATGTTTTATCCAAGACTCCGTGACAAATGTTTAAAAAATTATTACACATTTACAGTTATGGAATAAACTGATGATAGTTAAATTTGGAACATATGTAGTAAAGTATTTAATCACTAGGTAGGAAACAATTGCAAATAAAATATAGTCAAGATGTGAAAAACATTCTTGTCTATGAAAATCAATAGGCGTTCAGGAAAATCTATTACCTAGTTCAGAGGTTTTAGTGTATCGCTAGAGTTTAACCCATTATGCTCTAAACTCATTATTCCAGATAGTCTAATTTAAACTTCAGTTTTATGAATATACCGATATTTGAGTTACATAGGAACAGTAATATAAATACAGTACCAAGCCAAAATCGACCTTATATTCGTTACAAAATAAAGTGAGAAAACTGTTAAATATACTCAATTTACAATTATCACAACATTCAGGTTCGAAAAGAAAAATTAAAGAATTTTTCCAGTTCTCTATTTCAATGCTGTAGAAATAAATTTAAATAATTTTAACTACGGAAGTGGTAATCTTTAATAACGGTGGTCATACAAGATTTTGAATTAAGTTATGCTTGAAAAAGTGATTTTTCCAAGTGTTTGCAGTGTTTGTAATAGTTTTCGATACCAGAGTTAGTTACGAGTTATCCCCCCCAGTTGTGTTTAAGATTTATTTCTATCGCTGAAAACTTAGGAATTCTTTACATTCCTGATTAAATCAGGGTGATTTCAGGAGCAAACACTACAGTACGAAAACCAAGGACTCGTTAAGCACTATTATTGTGTTAAAACTAATTAGTAAAATGTCTTACCTTTAGAGAGCAGATCCGGGGTGTACTTCTGAGAACTCGAAGGCCCACTTTAGCATAGGCTGTCAGTCGTAAGTGCCGTTTAGAGTGATGATGTCCATGTTCTGTAAACACAGATGTCATAGTGGATATCAATGCATATAACTACTGAGTATCCAGTTCTGGTGGTATTTTCATGAAGACTCCAAAGTAGCAAAAAGTCGTTCCTTCCACGAATTTGCTTCAAACATATCTCCGTAAATTCCGAGAAAAAAAATACATGTTCTCAAAGACGGGGAGACAATTCCCAAGACTTCTGATAGATTCATGGTTCGAAAGCCTAGTGCAGGTCAGAGCCTTCTAAAGTAGTTGATTCCAGGTACATCCACTTACAAACTCCTTGATTTCTTGGTCTTAAAGACAGTCCTCGATTGCGTTCACTCCTAGAAGTTAGAGTCATCTCCTTCCTGGATTGCTTGGTATACACAAAATACTTATCTAGGTGTTTAAAAACAGCCTTTCTTATCAAAGTCTTGAGGGGAAATTTTTCGGCTTACAATAGCTTTTACAAATAGTATACGAATGAGTACTTAAAAAGAGATTACTCATTAATGTAGCTTCATGTTTTAGATTTAACACCGAATATTTCTGCTCCATGAGGATTATTGGAAGACTTTTCGATAATATTTTTCAAAGACATGGAACGTACAAAATTATCTTAATGCTTCAACAATATTTAACAGTATTGCACAGTGGTATGAGACACAAATAACTTCATTTAATTGATAGAACACATCTTCTATAAAATTTTAATTATGGCTGATGAGTTTAGCGTTTTGTATTAAGAACATGTTTGATCTGTTAGAGTACGAAGTAAAGTTTATGCTGTACTTATTGTATTATCCTTACACTGGAACGAGGATGTCGAAAATAAGACAGCTATTGAGTTTAAGACATTTTAGTTGCAACATTTATAAGATCGGCAATATAAAGGATCCACCGATATGTGTTCGAAAAGATTTACATTTTACACAGTTACAAATTTAAATATTACTTTGTAGGGACTCAAAATGAACTCTTAACTACTGCCATATATCTATGTCATGTTTTCTTTGTTCGTCGATTTGGAACGCAATGGAATTTTTTTTAACAAGAGGCCCAATCGGACCTGAACCTACTGCTTAAAGACTGATCTGTACGTCTACAATATCTATGCCAGCGGTGGGAATTGAACCCACGAACATCGTCCAGGAGCTATATAAGTATACTATAAGTGAAGTATTATGTCAGGTCTGACAGGATTTAATATATTAAATCACCTTAACCTACGAATTTTGATTCTCGTTTCCGGTTGTATAGGAAGAAAATTAGAGAAACAGTAGGACAGGAGAAAAATAAATTTACTGTTAAACCCCAACTAAAATATGTAACTTCAACGGCCGGAATCGAGGAATAATATTCTAAATATTAAAAATTTAGAATATAATTTGGAAATAAGTCACGCTTTTACGGGTAGACTGTGCCAATGAGAATCTGCTATAATTATTAGCCGACCTAACTTTTAACCTGTCAAACCTGACATGTATCATCACTTAAACTCAGCGCTTAACTAATATTTTAAATACATTATACAAGGTATTTTGAACAAAATTTAATAACAGTACTAATATTCCGTATTATCACTTATTACCATAACTTTTGGCCAGAAATTGTGTTCGACCGGAAGGACAATATTTAAAAATTTTACTTTGACAGTTAGGAACGAAATGACACAAAAGAAAAATTATCGAAGTGATCTAAAAGCTAAATTTAAATAAAAATACGTAAACATTCGAAAGAACTTCTGCTGGAGTGTTACCAGTGATGTTGCATGCAACTTTAGCACAATGAAAAGTATATAGTGGAAATGTAAGAAAGCCAGACTTACGAAGATAGCTTACTCTATCATTTCATAAGAAATTGTCATATATTTTTAAAGAACTATAAATATAGTAGAGAAAGATAGATTATAGTAATTTAAATAGCTAAGGTAAAACGTTTACATCCAAATATAGTTATAGGTGAACAACCACTTTTGTAATGAGTATTCTACATAGCCAAATAAAACTAGTAATTAACATTTTATATACTTTCAAGTATAAATTTTCTATATTAAAGTATAAGCATTCCAACAAAAATTCTCTTCCAAAAGCTAGTATTGATATAACAAGTATGGGTGAAGATTCCCTTTCCACGTTAAAGACTAGTAATACGTGGTCTTTAATACACGTGTTTTACTTATAAATAATTTTAAATCTAAACAAACTGTATAAACTGTTTAAACCATGATTACCAAAATCAATTCTTCCAAACATTAATGAATAAGTCAAATATAACTTAAAATGAACCGTAGACCAAAAAATATGAAGTGCAAAAAATCTTGCATAGTACAGCCATTCTTCATTAGCGATTATTTTAAACACCATAGAATGCCATTAAAAATATTGCATGGAAAGAGGTATTTGGTATAACACCTACACATAGTGTAAACTGAAGCTTTGTGGTAGACAAAACTAATTGTCATGATTTTAATCTATGTACCTCCCAAAAAAGTAAATATTTAGTAATGTTTGAAATCCAATAAAATGTAAATTCAAAAGACAAAGTCATAAGTAATACAAGGTATCTGAAAATGTTGTAGATTGTTTACAGGACTGGCGTTTAGACTAAAAAGTAACAAATTTTCGAAGGCAAGACTTTTCAGATGAATGTTTCAATGACCGATGTGTACAAATGTTTTAGGAATAAGAACCGCGCATTCATTCGAATCTATCTTTCCAATCGGTAGAAAAGATTAAGTTCTGAATATTTGTACCGATGTCAGTAATGACAGCGGTGTTGATGCTACATCACCGATTAAATGCTTAGCAAGCATTATAGTGTTGAAGTAGCATAAAATACTAGATTCGAAAACAGCATGGAAAGGTTGGTTCTACTATTGAATGTATGCTTCTATTAAATTCATCTCTGAATGACAGATTACCTAAGTTATAACTATTGAAACATTCTATACCAAGAATTAGTATTGTTGATATTGATTTCAAAACTCTAAAATAAGTGAACCATGATTCCAATACTTTCGTATGCAATAAATGAGCAAATTATGGAAAATAGAATGGAAAAAAAGGGGGGAGATTTTGCATAGTAATACATAAAGTGAATTGGAACGCTATGGGCGAATGTTTTTCTAAAAGCTGGCCAAGAAGACAGGGACATGCAAATTTAAAAACCTGCACTAATGGAAAGTTTCAACTAAAATGCTAATCATGTATAGTCCCTAAATATATGTTACTAACGATAAATTCACAAGTGGGGAATTCATTAATATCCAAAGATTTTGGAACTTATTAAAATGTTTGAAGTTCCAGTTCAATGTAATTCTGAATATATATAATATAAAAT
The DNA here is from genome assembly GCA_032207245.1 of Pardosa pseudoannulata. Classification (NCBI taxonomy): domain Eukaryota; kingdom Metazoa; phylum Arthropoda; class Arachnida; order Araneae; family Lycosidae; genus Pardosa; species Pardosa pseudoannulata. The sequence goes on from CM063505.1 coordinate 46,192,268, forward strand.
ATATAATTCATTTATATAATTTGTATATGTAATTTGTTTATTGAATTATACTTGCAAAATTCTTAAAATTCATAACTTTAGTTTAAAGCTATTAACTTCATCAGCCACATTAATAAGTCATATCTTATTAAGAAATTTTTTTTCCACAAATTCTCAAGCTACATAGTTCCCAGTAAGTAACGTTGCATTTTAAGTTGAAGACAATCATTTAATGGAATGACTAATGAAAGAATGTAATGATTAGAAAGCAATGTCAACGAATGTTTTGAAATTCTTAAAAAGGATAATCAATTCTATGAGGAATCATTCACAATTATTTAGTCCACTTCTAGGAAATAGATATCTAAATATAATTTTTTTTATTTCCTTCAAATAATTTCTATCAAACTGAAAGTGAAATATTTAAGACGAGTATCACTTATTTTCTAGTCTATACAACATGACAGCAGTATCAGAAATCCAAAATTTTAAAAGTTTTGTCTCTTCAGCAAGAAGAAATCCATTATTTTCCGAGCTTGGACTACATAATGCATTATTTCAGTCACATCTACACAGAACAGAAGAACACGGGCACTCACTTTCAATTTAGAAACAGATAGAGACTTGATTATATTGAAACTCTTCATGGCTTTCATTAATATAGCCTACTGCTACATGTAGATATGCATTATACAAACTCTCCGCAACGACTAATATCTGCGCATCTACGAGATGAGTACTGGAGTTTGAAGCATACGGGATAAGACCTAAAAAGTAGTAATTTATGATTAGACCCAAGCACGGTGAAAGTTATATTGAGCATGTGCGAACGTCGAAAATTTGAATTCCTGCAGTTGCCAAGTAGAAACTGGAAAATTGGCGGTTCGAATACATGGCACATTAACTATGAAAGTTCCAAATTCTTAATTTGTTTTAGCATGTACAGGTCCGTATCTTTTTTACGAGTTTTATTTTCTTAATAAGCCAAAAAACAATAATAATACTTCAAACAACTTTTCAACGTGTGACATTATATTCTTGGTTTGATAATACATATTTTTATTATTATTATCAGATGCTATCTCAACTGATCAGAAAAGAGAACTGAGAACAAACGCTTCTGCAAATAAACTTTAATGCTGAAAACATCCGTTAGAATGGTTTAAGAATCAGATTGCAGAGAATAAAGTGAGTACAATTGTTTCGTCAGTATTATTGTTGTGCTCCTAATTCCTATTTTCAAAATTACCAAATGAAATTTGCGAAGTGTATTTTTACAAAAAATACACAGTTTTGTGACAAAGAATGCAAAGAAAATCTAGGAAGAATATCCGAAAAGGAGAAACCAGCTGTCGTTTTGCAAAATTAATCTTAATTAATTTGTTACTTGAATGTAAAATGTTAAATCTTATATTAGCATGATTTTTAACATTTCCATTCAACTAAAAATGTTAAAAATTAAATATATCCCAAAGAATATTTTTGGAGAAAATGCATTACTAGATCTAAATATTTCAATACAACATTTTGAATATATTAAATTAAAGTTTTAGGAGTGAATATTATGTTTATATATTATATTTTTGATATTATATTTTTTAATAATATAATATTTATATATATATATATATATATTTATATATATATATTTATATATATATATATATATAATATCCAGGGCCGGGACTAGCAGGTGCACAAACAGCCAAATTTCTAGGACGTCCGACAGAATACCTACTATGCATATGCATTGATAGATGGCTGGCAAATACTATCATATACTCAGGAATATGGGACTGTTATTTACGTTATTGATTTATTTTCATTTTATTGTATGTATGTATATATATGTGTGTGTGTGTGTGTGTGTTGGGAAATTAGCCTTTAATGATAAGTTCAGTACTAAGTTTAAAAACAATTAAGTCTCGATGTATTTAAGTTTTCAAGATGAGGGCTAGTGAACGAACCATTACACATGAGGAAAAGCTCTTTTAATAATTATATTTGTTTTTCGGCTTGTTAAGAAAACGAAAGCTTATTTAACAGACAATAACGAACCGGTAATACGTGCTGATAAAAATTTAGAATTTTAACCGTCGTAATTAATGTGATGTCTATTTGTTGCACCCATTTCCTTCTTTCTGTTTGGTGATTTCAATAATTTGATTTTTCGATGTTCTTTCATTCTCAAGATATTTTTCACCAGGTTCGGTCTCTCCTTGTATGTTTAATATGTCCGTAGACATACGGCAAATGTGTGTATTTTAGGGCCACGTCTCATCAAAGTCGTTTAACGTTTAACCACGATTAATCTCTGTCTAAATGGAAAATTGCTTCTCACCATTGATTGACGCCATGGGTTAATTGCGTTTAGTTGTTAAACGACTTTGGTGAAACCGACCCTTAGTCTTCACACAAAATTTGTTTAATCTATGTCTGGTTAAACTGATATACAGAACAGATTTGCTAAAGCCCTCAATTGTTTTAGAAATGTAAATAAGATATGGAAAATCTCTAACATAATTTTAAGAATAAAATTAAATCTGTACAAATACCTAATAAAATAATAAAATAAGTCCTTTCATAAGAATCTGAAAAATGGTAGTTGACAACAAACCAGGCCAACAAGCCACTTGGCTTTCAAAACAAATGCCTTAGATCGTTAATGAAGATTTTTTTGTTCTAATATAATAACCCATGCCAAGATATGGTAAGAAACCAATAGATGAGGAAATAAAAATAAGATGGCGTTTCGCAGGCCGTCTTGAGAATGGGCAGAGATGAGATGAGATGAGGTCCCTGATGTTGCTCTCGAATGGACACCGGGGTGATGACTTAGATAAGGTTGCCCAACATTAATCTGGCGAACAGAAAAAGAAAAAAAGAAGAAGCTGGATGATCCAATTGGCAGAAAGCAAGAGTGGCTGAGGCGGACAGAGCACAGTGTAAAGCAAAACCTTATGTACCACAAAGCACTAATAGAAATTATGATAATGACGATGTCTGGTTAGAAATTTACCTTGAAATACTAAGTTTAAAAAACCTAAAAAGTCTCTATCGTTTCAATTATATATCTTTAAAATGTGTACCAGTGTTTTCTATTTTGGATCCATGTGCTAGAAATTGTGTTAAGCCTAAGCTCATAAAATTAGTTTCATTTTTACAGAGGATATAAAACTTTAAAACTGTTGGCTTTCTGATACTGCTGACGTACTGCGTTGGCGAGAAAAAGAAGAACGATTTGAAAACCAAAGACGGTTCACTTCGCCCCCTACCGCCGGATACAAGTTCACTGCCCATTAGCACAGTCCTTCTGCCTCCCCCCATAGGGATGGTATCGCCCCCGTTGTGATCCACTGCTCTAGTTGAACCACAGCAGCAGACGCTTAATTTTCAAAACTGGATGATCTCATTTTTGAAATTCCTTTCTACTAACAATCAGAATGCCCCGTCGTATTGCGTGAGTCCCGAGTTGAGAACCAGTTCCTTGATAGTATATAAGCAATCGCAACGTCAAAATAGACTCTCGCTCTTTATTTAAATTTAAAACCTTAAAATTCATTTTCAAAATAAATTGAGTTGAAATTTATTTAGGTGTAATAGTTTGTACCTTTCCCTTACATGTTATAAAATAAAACGTTTAATAAATCTAAAGCATTCCATACGATAAAGTAACATGAAATAACTCTTCACAAAATTGCAAAACATACATTGGATATTGATAACTAGGCATTGTTTTAGTATTTTGGGAAGTGTCTTTTTTAAGATAATACAAAAGTGGTTAGAATGTACCTTGGTATGAAATGTACAGTAGTTTTAAGGGATATTCTTGTCTGCGCTACTTATCAACGTAGAAATTAGAATTTTTTCAAATAGCGTGATAGTTTACCTGAAAATAATCCCCAAAAAGTGGAAGCTGATTAAGAATTAAACTGGATGTTTATTAACTTATAGAACATTGGATAGAATAGTTAATGAATTTAGAATTTTAATAGTCATAAATCTTGACTTTGATTTAAGAATTTTCTTGAGGTAAAATGATATGTAAATGTTCAATATTACTGAAGAAGTAAATAAGGTAACTGCTTACCTTTTGTTTATTCTGGGATTCTCATGACTGTATAAATCCAAAACACGGCTGTTGAACACAAACACTTTTTATTACACAACACGATCAATAGAGAATAAACTGTGAACTGAATACAGAATTATGAATTATGTTACGCTTTAAATCCGTTTCATATATGAATAAGAATAGAATACAGGAATAACATTTTAAAACCGACGCCGAATGTCCAACGGTCTTAGCCAAAGTTTTTTTCTCACCGCTCAATAGCGCCATTTATCTTTCGGTGGCGAAATTAATCTAACAAACATTTAAATGCGAATTTGAATGAAGACTCCCCCTATGTTTTTCTTTTCGTATACAAACATCTGCTACATTGTTTTGAATATCCCAACGTGACAAATTCTATTTCACTGCGCTTCGCACTTGGTTTCAGCCCCTCCTCCATTTCAGCTAGTTGCACTAAACTTCGGACATTGATTTGATTTGGTTTGGAGTGCTACGGTCTACTTTTTGAAACACGAGGGCTAATGAGATCGGGACCTACAGCTTAAAGCCGATTCCGAACGGCTACGAACATCCATGCCACAGTGGGATTCGAACCCACGAACTCCGGTACCGAAGGTCAGCACCCTAACCAATCGGCCATCGCTCGGCCTTCGGACGTTGAAGTTTAATCCACTCCTAATCTAGCAGACGCCTAGCGTAATTGTTTAATAGTTTTCATTTTTCAGGATTATTGCTTGCCATGGGCAGAGATCTACCCTTTTCCATTGATTGGTGAACGTCTCGATTCCACCCTCCGGAATTCACAAATAAATCAAATGTAAATGTTCAAGCTTAATTTTTTTTATAATTCTAATATATCGTTTTGAACCCTACGTTTTAACTGGAATTTTGAAAAGTTCTTTTTCAACTTTGCATTAGTTCGAAGGAGAAGCATCCTCGTTCAGATTCTGCTTCAGCAACTTTTATTTTGCAAGCATTCTAAGGCACCCCTAAGACGGCACCCCTAAGACAAAAGTGCCCTTGGCAAATGCCACCTTTGCCCCGCCATAGTTACGAAACTGCTAAAATGAGTTAAACAGTATTTTCTTTAATTTGTGTCAGTTTTTAATATTGACTATTATGTCACTGAGCTATAATATTAAGGTAATTCGATTACTATAATAATTATAATTTAGAAGGTAGGATATACCAGCAGGACTGTCTCTAATGTTTCTCCATTCCAGGCAAAAATGTAAAATCTTGTCCTTCTCATACTAAAAAGCGATAAATTATTGATAAATACAAACCTTCCATATTTGAATAGCTCTTGCAAACAAAAACAAAACATAACTATAATAATTTCTTTAAAACCGTAAAATAAACTAAAAAAACAAAAAGAATCACCCTTTAATCCTCTATATCTCTGGAATCTCTAAATAATGTGAGGTCAATCTCAAAACACTGGTGCTGAGATTTTCCATTCTTGCGGGAAAGATATTTTTCAAATTTGCCTTATTTCTGTTCGGAGGCGTAGCATCCTCGTTCGGATTCCGTTTTAGCAATCTCATTTTGCAAGCATTCTACGCACGGACGGCGCCTCTAAGACTAAAGTGCCCGTTGCAAATGCCACCTTTGCCCCGCCGTAGTTACGGCTCTGCTAAAATGAGTTAAACAGTATTTTCTTTAATTTGTATCAGTTTTTAATATTGACTATTATGTCACTGAGCTATAATATTAAGGTAATTCGATTACTATAATAATTATAATTTGGAAGGTAGAATATACCACCAGGACTCTCTCTAGAGTTTCTCCGTTCCAGGCAAAAATGTAAAATCTTGCCCTTCTCATGTTAAAAAGCGATAAATTGTTGATACATACAAACTTTCCATATTTGAATAGCTCTTGCAAACAAAAACAAAACATGACTAAAGTAATTTCTTCAAAACCGTAAAAAAAAACAAAAAGAATTACCCTTTAATCCTCTATATCTATGGAATCCCTAAATAATGTGAAGTCAACCTTAAAAAACAGATGCTGAGATTTTCCATTTTTCCGGAAAAGTTATTTTTCAACTTTGCCTTATTCCAGTTCGGAGACGAAGCATCCTCGTTCGGATTCCGTTTCAGCAACTTTTAATTTGCAAGCATTCTACGCACGGACGGCGCCCCTAAGACAAAAGTGCCCGTTGCAAATGATACCTTTGCCGCGCTGTAGTTAAGTCCCTGGTAAGGTTCATTCAAACAAATTAGGGTTAAGAGAATAGGTATACGAAAAGGAAATTAAGACTTTTGATTTTCCAGGACAATCCATGAACCAAATGGGGAGAGGGAGTGAGAATTTGGGAGAATTCATGGATCTAATTATCAGGGAAGGCAAACAGGATGGCCGAGAGGAAATAAAAATTAATCCCGAACGAGTTAGAATTAAGGGTTTGAAATATCAAGATGGTGCCTTATTTCACAAGCCAGGACAATATATCCAACCTACGACTCTGAGCTGCACGTACGAAGGGACTGCGGTTTCATTTGTATTGTATAAAATCTGATTAACCCCTTGACAGTTTCATTTTTTTTTCCAGAATTCAGTCAAAAAATTGTCACATTTTTTATTTCATTTTTTTGTTCATTTTACATTTTTAAGTAAAGATATGTTATTAAAATTAATATTTCTAATATTTTTAAGCATTTATTACAACTTTTTTTCTTTCTATGAAAGCATCATACAACTGAAGTCTACCTTTAGTCTCATCGATATCCAAGTAAATTTTTGGATTCCAGTAAAAGCAAATCTAGGAGGTGGATCCGAGGGGTTATCACAATTAATTTAAAAAAATTGTCTTGCTTGACTGATTCCATCTGTACTACTATCAGAGTCCCTACTATCCAGGTCATCCAGTAAACGTTCGCTACTAAATGCTAGTTATTAGATAAATGGTTAACAATTAAAGAATCAAATTAATTGAAATATGATACAGCAATCTTCAGTATTTTTTATATTTTATTATGAAATATTTGTCGTATTTGTTGACTAGTACAATATCATAATTTATTCGATAGTAGTTAATGTCTAACAGTCTAAGATAAGTTCTCATTGTGTACTACAAAACACATATTATGAGTCATTTTTACATAAAAATAAAATTGAAAGTATTATTAATTCTTAAAGTATATCTGACTGTCTCTATTTCTAAAAAAGGAGAAACATATCTGATTTTTAAATATTTATTTTCCATTTTGGATTCCTATCTTTTTTAACTGAATTAGGAGGCATTGCATTTTGTTTTTTCATCCTTAAGCATACTTATATGTTATAGAAGTTTTTAACTTCTATATCCCTAAAATATTTTTTTACAGAATAAGTCCTTTTAGAAATTTAGTTTTTTCTATAAATTGAAAAAATGCGTTTTAATTTTCTGTGTAAAAACGAAGGCATTTTTAGCATGTGATCTACAAATTTTAAAAATCTCGTAACATCATAAGAAAAAAAAAATAATCTATAATTTCTTTTCAATATTTTTTTCTATTTTTTTATTGAAAATTTGAAATGTTTTGAAAATAATACTTTTTAAGCTAGTACATGTGATGAAACGTTGAAAAAATATAAAATCAAAGAAAAACTCCCACTCAAAAATTTGTTCTGCTTGAATTACTAATTCATTTTTAGGGATACAGTAAAACCTCGATAATCCCAGCTAATTGGGACTGCTAGTACCTCGGATATCGGAAATCTCGGTTAATAGAAACCATGAATAAAAACCTTCCGTTCTTACGAATTTAACTAACTTTTAAAGTAAAAAACAATCGAACGTTCGTTACATGATAAAAATAAACATATATGAACTTCTGTTTCACAGCTAAAAAGAGTTAACATTTAAAAAGAGTGTAATATCTTTTTTTGGAAGTTGAGTGCTTTTGCGAAGAAGAAGCGCCTGTACCCCGGACAACGAACTAAAATATGTATAATTTTTTCCAAACTCATTTTGGAAAGAAGAAAAAAAAATTAGACTTCCTTATTGACTCCGTTAGCAGACACTTCGCTGTAGAACAGTTGAAATAATCTACAACTTATGATTTTCCCAACGAATTTGATAACCTAAATGAAGGTTTGAATATAATTGTCTTACTGTAACCACTTTATGCTTTTGTAATGTATGCACACAAACACACACATACACAAGGTGGTAAATATGTCTTTTTTGAAAATATCATAGTTTGAAACCTAAATATAAGATATTTGTATAAAAAAGGACATTTTTACATTGTCATAAAAAAATCTTATAGTCTTATTCTCATTTATTATGCCATTAATACAGAATGAAAAAAAAAATGGATACACGGCCAAAACTATTTAATTTTATAATATCTATAGCAACAGAAATATGCTTAAAATATTTCGCAATATATTTAAAATTATAAAGGGAGATTTATAATTTTGATAAAATCAATCTCTGGTATTAAAAACACACATTAAAGTTACTAAAATCACTGTTTTTTCTCACTATTTGTTATAATCTAAGCACTCCTGTTTTTTCTAATATTCTCAAAGATATATCTTTTTTTATTTTAAAACTACCTTCCCATACACTATCTAATAAAATGTGAGTTATATCCCATTCTACAAAATGCGATAACTTATAACCAGTTACGAAAATTGATTTTTGAAACAATGCTTTTAGTAAAATTAAAGCAAACTTTGTGCATAATTTTATATCTTTTTTATAGACTCTATCTAAATTTATCTTTATTTAAGAAATTACAAAAGATATTTTTAATTATAATTATGTAAGGAAGATACATTAGTTTATGTAATATTAAAATTACTTTCTAAATGATCTAAAAAGTTTTAAATAAAATATGCATCAGAAGAATTATATAGTTATGCTGAAGTAGATAAACTAGCAAAAATTCATTAACATTTTAAGTCATAATTTTAGATATCCGTTTGTATAAAACATTTATCTTATAATATTTAGAAATCTGCCTTAATAAAACATTTGTTAATGAAAATGAAAAATATTTTATATAAAATACAATAAATTATATTAATATATTTTACAAATTGTAGTGTCCTGTAAATATTATATATTGCAAAAATGCTAATTAAACTAAAATTTGCATTGAAAATATGCATTAGAGGAGATATATAGTTATGCTGAAGTAGATAAACTAGCAAACATTCATTAACATTTTAAGTCATAATTTTAGATATCTGCCTTAATAAAACATTTATCATATAATATTTAGAAATTTCCCTCAACAAAACACTTGTTAATGAAAATGAAAAATATTTTTTATATAAAATACAATAAATTATATTAATATATTTTACAAATTGTAGTGTCATCTAAATATTATTTATTGAAAAATGCTAATTAAACTAAAATTTGCATTGAAAATATGCATTAGAAGGTATATATAGTTATGCTGAAGTAGATAAACTGGCAAACATTCATTAATATTTTAAGTCATAATTTTAGATATCTGCCTTAATAAAACATTTATCATATAATATTTAGAAATCTGCCTTAATAAAACACTTGTTAATGAAAATGAAAAATATTTTATATAAAATACAATAAATTATATTAATATATTTTACAAATTGTAGTGTCATCTAAATATTATTTATTGCAAAAATGCTAATTAAACTAAAATTTGCATTGAAAATATGCATTAGAATGTATATATAGTTATGCTGAAGTAGATAAACTGGCGAACATTCATTAATATTTTAAGTCATAATTTTAGATATCTGCCTTAATAAAACATTTATCATATAATATTTAGAAATCTTCCTTAATAAAACATTTGTTAATGAAAATGAAAAATATTTTATTTAAAATATAGTAAATTATATTAATATATTTTGCAAATTGTAGTGTCATCTAAATATTATTTATTGCAAAAATTCTAATTAAATTAAAATTTGCATTGAAAATATGCATTAGAAGAAATCTATAGTTATGCTGAAGTAGATAAACTAGCAAACATTCATTAACATTTTAAGTCATAATTATAGATATCTGCCTTAATACGAGTAAAACATTTATCATATAATATTTAGAAATCTGTCTTAATAAAACACTTGTTAATGAAAATGAAAAATATTTTATATAAAATACAATAAATTATATTAATATATTTTACAAATTGTAGTGTCATCTAAATATTATTTATTGCAAAAATGCTAATTAAACTAAAATTTGCATTGAAAATATGCATTAGAAGAGATATATAGTTATGCTGAAGTAGATAAACTAGCAAACATTCATTAACATTTTAAGTCATAATTTTAGATATCTGCCTTAGTAAAACATTTATTATATAATATTTAGAAATCTTCCATAATGAAACACTGTTAATGAAAATGAAAAATATTTTAAATAAAATGTAGTAAATTATATTAATAATTTTGCAAATTGTAGTGTTGTAGTGTCATCTAAATATTATTTATTGCAAAAATGCTAATTAAACTAAAATTTGCATTGAAAATATGCATTAGAATGTATATATAGTTATGCTGAAGTAGATAAACTGGCGAACATTCATTAATATTTTAAGTCATAATTTTAGATATCTGCCTTAGTAAAAAACACTTGTTAATGAAAATGAAAAATATTTTATATAAAATACAATAAATTATATTACTATATTTTGCAAATTGTAGTGTCATCTAAACATTATTTATTGCAAAAATGCTAATTAAACTAAAATTTGCTCTGAAAATATGCATTAGAAGAGATAAATATTTATGCTGAAGTAGATAAACTAGCAAACATTCATTAACCTTTTAAGTCATAATTTTAGATATCTGCCTTAATAAAACACTTATTAATGAAAATGAAAATATTTTATATAAAATACAATAAATTATATTAATATATTTTACGAATTGTAGTGTCATCTAAATATTATTTATTGCAAAAAGGCTAATTAAACTAAAATTTGCATTGAAAATATGCATTAGAAGATATATATAGTTATGCTGAATTAGATAAACTAGCAAACATTCATTAACATTTTAAGTCATAATTTTAGATATCTCCTTAATAAAACACTTGTTAATGAAAATGAAAAATATTTTATATAAAATATAGTAAATTATATTACTATATTTTGCAAATTGTAGTGTCATCTAAACATTATTTATTGCAAAAATGCTAATTAAACTAAAATTTGCTCTGAAAATATGCATTAGAAGAGATAAATATTTATGCTGAAGTAGATAAACTAGCAAACATTCATTAACCTTTTAAGTCATAATTTTAGATATCTGCCTTAATAAAACACTTGTTAATGAAAATGAAAAATATTTTATATAAAATACAATAAATTATATTAATATATTTTACGAATTGTAGTGTCATCTAAATATTATTTATTGCAAAAAGGCTAATTAAACTAAAATTTGCATTGAAAATATGCATTAGAAGAGATATATAGTTATGACGTAGATAAACTAGCAAACATTCATTAACCTTTTAAGTCATAATTTTAGATATCTGCCTTAGTAAAACACTTGTTAATGAAAATGAAAAATATTTTATATAAAATATAGTAAATTATATTACTATATTTTGCAAATTGTAGTGTCATCTAAATATTATTTATTGCAAAAATGCTAATTAAACTAAAATTTACTGTTCTAAGATGATCTCAAACTGTTACAATTAAATGTAAATAATTATCAGTAAATTATCTAAATGTATTGACTTAAAACTGTCGACTACAAGGGGAGATAATTTTATTAAGTTTTGAATTTCAGCACGTGGATCCCCCACTTTAATATGATGATACGTACAATGATATTCTGGGCAATGGAGTATATTTCCTTGTTTATAACCACGAGCTTTAAAGCTTTAAAATTAAATCTCAAGTAAACCCAAAAATTTGAAATTGTAGTCTACTTCCATAAATTTTCAGTTTCGATATTACTAAGACTGTTTGATATTATATTATGTGTGAGTGAGGTAGTGGAGAAAACAAATTTATATAAATCACGATACAATTATATAATCAGAGAATAGAGATCAGAGAGATTATATAATCAGAGAGATTTATATAATCAGAGAAACAATTAGAGTCAGGAGAAGGGGGATTGTAATCGATTTCGAACGAGAGGGCTCTTGGCCATAGGTTATTTTTGTCATATATTCCAGGAAAATTTATTTAATACTTTATTATGCTGTAATATTTTGCGTGAGAAGGCAGTGTATTACCCATCTTCTTCCTTTATTTGTAATCTTTCATCATTTCATTACATTATAAAATTATCGATCAGAAAATTAAACCTACTCTAAAACTTAACTTGTTTCTAGCGGACTTTAATGATGTAGATATTTAAATTGAGGTATGGAAAGTATAGAAAATGTATAAGAAGAGTAAATTGATAATATCATCCTAAATAAATATTTTAAAATCGACCAACGTAAATAAATGTTTCAGGATATATTTAAAGCGAGAACTATAAAAAGGGTTAAGTATACCTCATAATAAAAATTGGTTGTTTCCAAATTATTTAAATCTTTTTCACTACACATTTCTCTCCATTTTTCAAGTACTGATAATAAATTGATTACTCACTATCTGGTATAAAAATAAATGAAAAAATTAACCCATTTTTCAAATAGATGATCTTAACTTTTCTAGGCCTCACATTTCTGCCATCACCTGATTAGAAATATGAGATACTTCATAGGAAAACCTTGGAAAATTTTGGAGACATTGAATCTATGTGAAGTGACACTTTTTGATATTAGCTAGAATAGTTTTTCCCTTTGTGTTTTTTGGACAAAAAGGATTTTTGATTTAAAAAAAAATGTACTGGAATGCGACTTAAAATATTTGATGTTATGTAACAGAAAATAAACTATCAAATCTGCAGAAGAGCCTTATGTAGAGAAATTATGTTTCAATTTCTTCCTAAATATGTCAGATTAAGAATGTACTGGTGTTTCTTTATTTAAATCTCGTTTGCTTTCAAATAGTATATCAAGAATAATAATCTATATGAATGAATCTGCACGAGAAGAAAGGCTGTCATTCTGTTTTGAGACTGATGGTTCTATGCATGGCATTTTATCCAAACAACAAAAAAAGGACAACTACTTCTGCATACAAATGATTGATTAAAGCTTTAGTTTGGATGACTACGTTTCATTAATTTTTTTGCTACAAGACGCATGAAACAAACAATGTATTATATACGTTACAAATACATACTACTAAATATGATATGTTACTCAATACGAAAATTTAGAAACATCCCAGAACAAATGTTAAGCATTATTTTACCTTTTTAGGCTAACACCACCTAAAATAAAGACTTAATAAAAGAAGCGAAATTAATACCTATTCACGAGGAAATTTTTAGAAGAGACTATGGTGATGGATTGGACATATCCAACGTTTACAACGGGATTGTCAATCCAATGTCGCAGTTACTTGGGCATCCGACAGAACACGCAAACGAGGCACATGCTTACTTGACAAAGACATATGCACCAAGATCTGCTCAAAGTAAAATTTAATAAATGGGAGGAGGACAGAATTTTGATCCAGGACAATGCATGGAGTAAGAGACTGGAGGACCTATGTGCCAGCCTGCCGCAAAGAGGATAAGAAGAAAAAGAAGATATATTTCTCGCAGAATGGAATCTATAACAATCCAGGTCAATTAAAACCAATCGGCTATGAATATCCATTCTATAGTGGGATTCAAACTTATGAACGATAATACCGAAAATAGAGCTCTATTCTTTCGGCCATCATTTGGCAGTGAATTATTGATTACTGATTAAAATTAATTCACATTATAATGTTTCATATTTACAACACCAGGTGATTGCCTTAAATTCATATAAAGTATTTATACAATCTAAAAATAAACTATTATGGGGTAAAGGGACGTTTCATTAAATAACAGAATTAGATAAAATATGTGGAAAGATTTTCTGTTCTTAAAATAAAGTTAGGTGTTAAGTTATTTTTCGAATATTATTCGTTCTATTTTACTGCAATAAAACAAGTTTTTTTTATCGTAAACCTTCTTTTTAAATTAAAAAAAAATATTTATTAGTTTGATAATTTTGTAATGATTAAGTACTTTAAAAAATTATAGGAGCATTACTTTTATGTATTTCTTATTACAAGTTTAAGATATTGTCTGTTAATGAGTTTGTGAGAAGACTGGATATGCTTTTGAAATCAAAAACTATTATTCTAAGTTTTAGAGAAATTTAATACCATTAAACGGCAAAAACAGTTGATAAAATATTGTTTAAATTGAAAAGTGTGTATTATATAAATAATAATAAACGCAGCTCATAATCGATGCCCAGTCTTGTTTCAATGAATGTTCTAAAGGTAAAATGAAAAAACTAAAACCAAGTAATTAGTATGCCGCTCACTAGGAACTCTTTTAAAAATATTTCCAGAGGAATATTGTATTCTCACATTTTAATTAAAAATATTTTCTAATGGATGTTAGTATCTTACATGTTTTTCGTAGCGAGATTATATATTTTTATTTAAAAAATAACTTTAAGAATTTGACTAAAATTCAACGTTCCTTAATAGAATAAAAAAATAAAGTTTGCACTTGTATCTTGACCATTACTATAAATGAAAGTTTTGTCCAACAAATATTTTGAGAACAATATTATATAAATTTACATTCCAGCCGGACATTACTCTTTCAATAAAATTATGTATCCAAAAAATATTAGCATTTAACTGAGGAATATTCATATTAAAGATTATTTCATATTACACAGAAATATTGTATAAGTAGAACTATATGTACATATATCTTAGGTCATTTAATAATATTATTTCATTATTCAAAAGGGAAATTCAATTAACGTGAAGAGAAATAATTTTTTAGCCTTAAATATTTTAAGATTAGATAGAGTTAACGAAATTTTTGTATGTAAATTTATCTCGATGTTTACATTGATGAAAATTAAAACTCCTCAACTTTAGTAAATTTATCATTTAAAAAATCTCGTTATTTTAACTTATTTAATTCATTTCGTGACAAGAATATTTCAGTCTTTATAGTATATTTTAAGAATATTAAACCTTAAAGTATGCTCAAAATATTAATTAAATCATGTAAGGGGCATAAAAGTTACTGTATCTCGGAAAACTAAAATTTTGAAAGATAAAAATGCTCTAATACATTTTGTTGTTTTTGTGTTATTAATGACTCTTAGAAAACTCAAAAAACATGACTTACTTAAGCAATGAAAACAGTTTTTTTAAGGTTTTAAAGTAGACTATTATGATATAATGCAGTTTAAGAAAACATGAGTCTACTTTTAATATTTAACAAATAAATTTTACGCTTTTAAAATATTTTTAAATAACAATATACATCAGGTAATTTTGTTTAACATATAGGATGATGCCTTTAAGTTAAAGTGTAACTTTTAAAAGTTTAATTTTAAAGAAGAAAATGTTTAAAAATACAAGAAATTTGTATTCAAAATTGTCAAAATCTTTAAAATAACACTTATTTTACACTGTGGACATATAAAGAAAGAAATATAAAACAAAAAATAGATATCTTTACACTAGCAAATTTTTAATCTAATATACTTTTAAAAAATTTTAACAAGTTTGACAAACTTGAAACAAGTTTAGATATTTCTTAAATGAATTTACCAAATATTTTCAATCAGGGTTTTCAAGAAAAAATTATTGTTCTTATGAAATCATTATTTATCATTAATTATTAATATTATTTAATTATTATTTCAATATCAATAGCATCTACAAAATTAGGAAATATTTTAATTTTCGAAGAAGAAATATAGTGAATATTAATTTATTAGTCCATCTAAAACAATGCTCTTTTAAAGGACGACTAGTTTATATTATCAACCTTTCACACATATTAATGGGGCCTTTTATTGGTGAATTTGGTAATATTAGATTGCTGAGTCCTGACTAAGTTTCATTTAATCGTAGAGAAAAGACATTCATTCTTAAAACAATATTATTTGTCCTTTAGTTATTTCTCGACCTTTTATTCTTAAATGACAATTACTCATCACCCTTAAATCTAAGAATGGGGATCGTTTTGTGTTGTTCTGTTTCGTCATAATATGCCTCCACTTGCCTTGATATCCAAACAATGGTAGATTGATTAGGGTGCTGGCCTTCGGTACCGGAGTTCGTGGGTTCGAATACCACTGTGGCATGGATGTTCGCAGCCATTCGGAATCGGCTCTAAGATGTAGGTCCCGCTCTCATTAGCCCTCGTGTTGCAAAAATGTAGACCATAGCTCTCCAAACCAAACCACTTGCCTTGCTATTGCCCTTAGTTTTATTTCACGTTTGTTAGCTTTTTTGGTGGTTCGGTGGATGTTTTCTTTAGCTTTCCCCCCGTGGCTATATAAATAGTTCCCTTTCTGCACCACCCCTCACAGTCTTCTTTTACAAGCCACTGAGTTATTTTTAATTGACAATTCTCTTCACTCGAAGCAGCATAAGCATATATCTGCGTTTTTTCTCTTAATATTTGTGTACAGAATTGGCAAGATCTAATGATTGTTGTCTTCAAGGGAAGGTTTACCAATTCACTCTTTAGCGAAAGTGAAACTTGGGAGGTGCGACACATTTCTAAATGAATCAAATCCTCACCAGTCATAGTTTCTTGCCAATACCTTAACGAAAAATACCATTCCATGGTAAGCAGAGGGCTATCGACCATTTGCCTTCATTGAATTACAGAAGGAACACTTCTGGATCGGTTGTCAATTGGTCTATTCGCGTAATTTCAGAGAAATCGTTATGATCCCTTGAGTTCGTTCAGTAGCGCAGGAAAATTATCATATTAATGTTAGAGAAATTGAATCAATAAGGTTAAATCTATTAATTGAACGGTGAGATTGAGTCAGTGCCTTCTTTGTTTATGAAGCTCAATCCACTGCTCAACTTTTCGTCTGTAGGATTATTCGATTGTTATGGCACCTTGAACTGCTTTCTTGCGTATTTTCCGTAAATATCCTAAATGCCGAAGAGCCGAACAATGGCTGAATTGTAAAGCGCTGCTCTTCGGTAGAGATAGAGGTTTTGTATATTAGTGGCGTGGATGTTCGTAGCTCTTTGGAATCACCTTGAAGCAGTAGGTCCTGGTTTCATTAGTACTCGAATGCAAAACAATAGACTAGTGCTCCAAAACAAACTACCGTAGATCCTCCCCAGACGATGCGCAGTGCTTCTACCGGCTAATGATTTTTAACCCACCATTTGCTTTAGATTGTCTCTTACTATTACTAGAGTGGAGGATGGTAGCCCGACGAACTTTACACTGGATGACCGATGGGGACAATCTTTACTGTTCGTCGACACTATTCGGTAGAGTATTGCCCGTGAGATTTTCAGAGATATATATGGGTTAATTCTAGTTATTATTAGTGCTTTGCATCTTACGCCAGCAATGTATTTTTAGTGTACTCCGATTTTCTAAATATATCTCAAAACAAAATAAGGTCAAATATTAAATTAGTAGCATTTATTTATGCACACACTGCAGCATTGGAACGAATAGGACAACTGTACATTAAACGCATTTGAGAAATCAATACTTTCTTTCATTTGAAAACATTATACATAAATTCATCTAAAACATAGCATACAACATAAAACATTTCTTTAATAGTTAAAACATGGCTTAGCACATAAAGGTAAAGCTATTTTCCTTTAGATATCCCTTTAGAATCCTTGTACACTTTTATGTAATATAAAACTTGAAAAGAAAATTTTCAAATAAACACCTTTAAACTAATCTTTCAAAGTCTTTATTTAATAAGAGTCAAAGCGATTTTCTTTACTTTATCTTTCACAGAGAAGATGTGCATTTACCAACCTTTTAGAGGCAAGAAATTCTGAAAAATATCCGATAAAATGCTGGGCGATAATATAGGGTACGAAACTGATAAAATATGGCAATGAAATTTCGAACAAATGTTATGGTTAGCCCTAGCTCTGTATTCCAAATTTCACAATAAATCTTCAAGCAAAGTACAATCATTAAACTTAAAGTATATTTTTCTATACCTACTTTTAGAAATGTAATGCCATAAATAGGACAAATATCTCAGATAACAAATGCCTGTGAGAAAAATTCTTGAATTTATTTATTGAAGACATTAAATATCTAAAATATCATCTGGAGGAAATCATATTGAAATAGTCTTTTACATTCCATTTGTCAATTGGAAAGTAATAGAAAATCTTCGAACAAATTTATAAAATAATAAAAATACAGATTGAAGTAACAAAATATATGCTTCGCCTGTATATTTTTCCTCTTTTAAGCCAAGAGAGAGAGCAATATTGATTTAAAACAACGTCTTAAGTTCAAAGAAAATCACTGAATTTTTACTAAGTCGGGAGAAAACTTTCACACCATTTTTTTAATGCTTACGAAATATTCGGAAATAAAAATTATTCTGGAAAAACAAGAAAGTAAATAGAATAGTTTTAAAGAATCTTATATCTTGCAAGAATAATCTTTTTAAACTATGACGTGCTATTAAAAGTATGACATGTGAAAGCATCTTTTCTTCTTTTTGTAAGATTATTTTAGAGCAAAAGTTCCCGACGAAAAAGAAAAATTTTCTTTCTGTTTATCTATTTTATAAGTACACCCTCCCCCTTTTCCTACTCCAATTCCGTCAAATGTGAAAGTCACGATTTCGTGACTAAGTTCTCGATTTTAATAAAAACAAATACATCTTTACCCATCACATTTTTTTATCTTTATTGTCGAAAACTTACACATTTTTATCTCTCAAAAGGTTTTAATTTTAGTTTTATTATCCACTGCATACTTTCATTTCTATAATCTGAAGTAATAATAATTCGCATAAAATGAATTTGCCTTGTTCGCTTCGTTTTTCAAAAAAGTATTCTTTGAATTTAAAATGCATGGCTTGTTGTAAAATAACTTTTTCTTAGAAATTGCAGCATGAATCGGATTTAATATAGGCTTTGTAGGCATACTTTAACCCTCCTAGTGGAACACACCCAGGAAAAAAAAGTCTCCAAAAAATAAGCTAAAGTTTTATTGTGTCAGTGACCAAAGTGTTCTATGATTTTTTACTTCCCTTTGTCGACTAGATTGGAATACGGGAAACCCACCCTCGTTATTGTCCCTTTACTTCCAGTTATAAATAGATATATAAATATATGTTATAGATTGTTAATTTTTAGTACACATAAAGCTCGTCAGGTCTCGAAGAGCATTCCATAAGAAATAATGGATTCTAAAAGAATTATTTATATTTTTTTACGAAAGTCATCTAAGATATATAAGTGGTGCAATTAGAGATACATGCGTTACCGCAAACGAAATACTTCGAAATAGAGATTGACAAAGCTATGAAAAGATATCAGCGTCTTTGTGCCTCAGGGAGTAGGGGTGCATCTCTCAATAAATGTCAGTCAAAGAGGACTACAGTTCCTAAACAATCGACCTGACCCTAATACTTCAAAATTCCATGGAGGAAAGCACTGGCAGAAACTTACAATACATAAAATTTTCGGAACGTTTTTGGAGGTCGAAAATTGTACGTGACAACCGGCGGAATTGTACGTGCAAACCGCTTAGAGGGTTAAAATTTACATCAAACATTTCAATATGGCATTAATCAGACGTAGAATCAAAAACAAAAATCAGATGTATAATTTGAGAATATTCTCTGATTCCATGAATATTTTTAGAGTTCATTAGGAAATATTAGTTCTATCGAATGATAAGTATTCGTAATAAATTAATAGTGTAATGCTTATAAAAATAAGTTACATTCAGTGCCTCAACGTGTTTTTACTTCTTCTCGTAAGCCTTCATCAAAGACATATAGAACAGGACCGGTCTGAACTAGGAAGAAAATTTCTCCTAACCGGTTGGTTTGGTGGAATTCTGACCCCTCCTTTCTTGAGACTAGCGTCTCGGTAACACAACATCATAAATGCACCGGCCTCAAAATGCGCCAAATGTTTGCTACATTTGGCGAACTAGTATCCGGTGATCACAACATCATAAGTGCACCGGTCTGAAACAGGCTAGTACATTTAAATGCAGCCGTGTGAAAACAGCTATGGTAATCTCTAGCTTTTTTCACATCACAAGTACACCAGTCTGAAAAAAATGCCAGTACATTTATGATCATGCCAATTGCTATGATTTCGTTTTAAAATTACATTTTTTGTAATGTTTTATTACTTTAATTTTTCTTGTCTTAAAATCGGTAATATCGATCACCACAACATAAATACATCGGTCTGAAAGAGCCATATGAAAATATCTACAGTAAACACTAACACTTTTTTAATTAGAAATCACACATAAATGAATCTGTGGCAAACATTTTTGTTTCAAAATTAAATTTTTCTTATTTTAATTTGTTTTAAAATCGGTAATTTCTAAAAGAATTATTTTTTACTGAAAATTTATTTTATAATTATGATTATAGAAAAATATGCAAATTATGCAACTTAGTCCAAGAAAAATATTTTAATGAAACTGTTTTATTATCAAGCAGCATTTTATATAAAAAAGGACATGTTTGTTGTAGCATAAATATTTGAACATAGTATATATTGCAACAATTTTTTTCATAGTCCACATAGAGTGGAATAACGAAGGGAGGGAATATCATATGCCCGAAGCTTTAATTTCAGAAATTTTAGCGTCTGAAAAGCACTTTTTTTTGCTCATGAACAGAAAAAACACCTTCCATCTTAACAACACAAAGCCACTGTAAAGACACTACTGGTAAAACCTGTACGGTAAACCTAATTTTCTTATCTCCCGCGCTCGCCAAATTTCCCATCTTTAAAGATCCCAGAACAACTGCGCAGGCGCTGTACAGCCTGTGCATTTATGATGTAGTGTGACTCAGAAGCTAGTGTTCTTGAGTGGACCGCTGGGCAGTATGATATTTTATGAGTATGAGGTTGTTACCAGAGGAAGGAAGAGGGTGAACGCTGCTGGCATCCACTGCTTGAGGGATTAGATATTTTGGAGCGACAGAAGACAAAGGAAAGGCTACACCATTATTTTGCTCGATCAACGCCAAGTCCAGAGGAGTCTTCAACATCTACAAGCGATAGGTTGTATTCCTTAGGCATTTATTGTATAAAATCCTTTAATCAAGGGATATTAGATGTGTTTATTAATGAGTTTTAATTTCTTATTCTTAAACACTAAATCAAGAAAACATTATTCACACAACGCTACATTTCATAAAGATTTTAATGTCTCCATATTGCCGCATAGATAGATCTGGAAGAATAAAGGAACTAATAAGAAGAATCTCAAGTGCTTTACTTCATGCTCAACACTTTCTTGACAGAACTAAAAACTGACTGACAAATTGAGATACTTTCTATTTTATAAATTAGTTGAATATTCTGGAACAGTGTTGGAGCAAGTTGGTGAGTCTTCTGGTTCTACTTCTAGAATTAATTAAAGAAGAATTATATTAAATTTGCCATAACGTTATTGCGAGGATTTGAACTGGGAACCTCTCGCTTTGAAGTGTGACACAATTGTGACCGTGCAACAGAGTAAATCAAAGGAAAAAAGCTTTTATTGATAAAAAAAAGCGAAAGGAAAAGCCCTTTTTTTTAATTTTATCACTTTTTTTGCAATTCTCATAATATACTTTTATAACTAAATAGCTACTTCTCAACCATCCCTCAGTTCGTCTACTTAAGGTTTCTAAATGAATGCTTGTGTTTATTTCGAAATATAATTTAATTTTAGAATATGGTGCACCAGCATTTAAAAAAAATCTATCTCAGAAAACACCATTTAATTTTTTTAATTAAAGCAATATTTCGTGATTAATTATTTCACTTGGCTGAAGGAATTACAATACTTACACGATGTTTTAAAGAGAATCGAGTTATCGATACGTATAAAAATTTCAAGGCTCGATCAAATCAAGGATAATCCAAATTTTGCTGAATCTACACAGTAAAGGATTACAGATTACACATTCAAAAACACTCTATTATATTCGTGAATCAAAAAAACTGGTTATTAGTGCGTAACAAAAAAATTTAACTTTTTAAGCAATTCTTCAAATAGTTAAAATTAAACAATTCATCAGTTAAATGTCATGAAAAGTCGTAAAACTAGTATTATTTTAAAATATATTTAAAAAACTATCATGAATTATATTATTTAAAGTATTCAAAAGAAATTTACACATACATTATATATATATATATATATATATATATATATATATATATATATATATATATATATATATATATATATATATATATATATATATATATATATATATATATATATATATATATATATATATATATATATATATATATATATATATATATGTATATATGTATATATATATATATATTTATATTTATATATATATATATATATATTTATATATTTATATATACATACATATATACTCTATTAATTACTCTATATTAATATTTGCATAATACAATAATAAATGAATTGCTACTACTGTATTTAATAGCTAGTAGCAATATATATGCATAAAACATATTTCTGAAAAATTATTCTTTAAATTTCAAAGAGCAATCTTCACGGAATTTTACATTTTTTAGCAATTAATTCAGCCTGGGAAAGTTTTAGAATGGGAAAATTATGTAAATACTAAGGTCATAATAAAAGTAGAACAATTTTTTGCCATTTTTTAGACTTGGCGAGAATATATTATATACATATTTTGTATGCACGTATATTTTACAGTATCTGAAAGTAACGTACGACTACAAAATTTATATTAAAAATATAGATATTGCTTCTATTTTAGTATTTGTGTACAGACAACTATAAACGTTGGGCAAATACAATAGCCTAAAACTAGTATGAATACGGAAACGGAAAAATTCTTTTATGAAAATGTATTCTGAAAAATTTAAATTCTGCAAAATATATAAAAAGAAATATTTTACTTGAATGGAAAATATTAATCATAGAAAACAATATTTTGATTTGTTTTCTTATACTTATTGCTTTTTTCTTTCTTGTATAAAATCTCCTATTTTACATAAAACATTTTGTTGCAGCTGTACTAGAGAATGAACAAAATATCGGAAAATCTTGTCTGTATCTTTTATATAGTATGTGAGATGAAATCGTGTAGCGCAGCTCAATACATTTTTTTTTTCAAATGATGTAGTAATGTAGACGTAAAAATGCAAAATGTGTAGATTCTAACCTTTGTCACACAAAAGTATTTTAACGTATATTTTAGGTTTATTTTCAATGCTTTGAAACGATAAATACAATTTTACATTACATACATATTGGGTTACGTAAGAAAGTTATCTTGCATTAGTGAGTTGGATTGTATGAAAATTTCTTTCAGTCAAAAATTAAAGGAACTCTTTTGTCATACCATAATGGCTATACAAGGTATAACAAAATCCCCCGGAGTTTCGAAGAGTTGTAAAACAAAACCTATTACGTACTAGCAGCTGCGAGCCCAGCATAGGGTCTGGATTCATGATCAGAAATATAAAGTATGAGTATGAAAAAACCTATGTAGGCTACTTTTGTGATATAAATTGTAACTTATTAAATTGAGGTAAAAGTAATTAATGATAACTGTAACTCTCAAAATTACTTGTTATTTGTAAGAAGTCATTTTTTTTTCTTTTTTTCGGTCAATTATCGAAATTGCAATCCAAGCAGTTGTCTTTCTTTATCTCTCTGTCTCTCTTATTTATTTATTTCTTTATTTGTTTGTTTTTATGAGATGAAATTAGGAAACGAAAAAAAGGAACTGTCAGTCAGTCTTAAGTCCTACAATTAACACTTGACATGCGGGTATACTTCATCGCCAACTTACGCAAGTAGCGGGCATTTTTTCGTGAATCGAGCGAAAGTTTAGTTATTCAGAAAATTGCAGTGATATGAAAACTGCTTTGTTTTTATGAACGAAACTTTTTTTTCTTTTACAACTGAATATATACTGTATGATTATTTAACAAAAAAAACCCCAATATTTTTACTAAATCACAAAAATAAACGATTTTTAAAATTAAAGTCCGATAATCTGTCAGCGCATATTTCTTCATCAGTATCTTTGTCACAACGGCTCATTTTATCAATTTTGTGTTCAACAATAAAAACCAAGCTTCAAATTGACAATACACGACTTGTACGTTTGGAGCTAGGAATTCGATTGAAGACGAAATAACGCAACAAAATACCGAGTAACTCGACAATCATAACTTTTGGAAAGATAAAATACAAAGCGTTGCATACCAACGCTAATAACAGGCATATAATGTCACACATACATATAATTATACGTGTTTAATAGATTTGTGGTGGTTAGCTGGTATCCACCACAAATCTACTAAATACGTATTTTTAAATGACACGCGCTCCAGTGCTAGATTGCAAAAAAGTAAAAATATGTTGTCCATACGCGAAATGTTAAAGAAGATCATTAAATAGCAGGGAGACAGAATTAATAAGACTGAGAATTTACTTGAATCCAATTCATGCTCAATATTTTTACATTTCAATGGGAGAAGAAATCGTTTTATAATCATGCCATCAAAAACGATTAAATTAAGTTATCTTTTATGTAGACAGATATAGAGTGTTTGTACAGAGGAACCACACAAACGTCCTTTTTCCAGATATCTAACTAAGTTCTCGTTCTTTTGTTTTCGAAAATAATGGCTTATAAGAGTGACGCAAGAAGCGACTTAATTAATTAAGAATACCTACGTAATTAATTCACACCTCATGTCTAATTGGTAAGAAAAATTTTTAGAGTGGTATGATTTTATTTTATGTAGTGTCAAGATTGGAAGAAGAATTTTAAAAGAAAAGATATTGTGCTGAGAGAGAGTGGATATATAACACAAAGGCGCTAGTCCACTTTTTTCACCATTTTTTAATGTGTTCCTGATGATTTTTTGGACTATAATTCCTCTAGATGAAATGTCTATTTTCCTATGTTGAACAATAGTTTTTCCGCAAACTTCACAATGATCTGAGCTTCAACTGGTCATTCATCCCGTTGCAATAATGATAATCATCACTCCTAGAGATGAACTATTTTTATTGTTATTTATCTATAGAAACTGAATTGGAATGGTCGTAAGAACTTCAGCATCAGACTTTTTTGAAGAAATGTTCAGTATTTTTTTAATGTGTAAAAACTATATTTGTCGGCATATTAATGGTTTATAAAGTATTATAGTTAAGGATATATTCAGTGCTTAAATATTCAATGATTAAAATTAAAATAATGTACCATTAAAATAAACGTACTCAATACCCTGTATATGTACAAGTATGATAGTTTGATACGGAGATTGCATATAATAAAGCGATAAGGTAAAACTTCAATACTAAATGAATTTCTTTAGACCATAGAAGTAATATTTATGCTTCATACTACGTGATCTATATAAATCTCTCTGCAAACTATAATTTTTCCTATGTGTAAATTCAGTTTTTAAAGAGAATATAATTTTCTGATTTTTATAATGTATTACTTTTATGGTATTCACATTAATTTCAATAATTATTGAAGTAGAGTTGACATTTATTTGTTCCTACTATATTGCTATTTACATCATTTTTATATTTTGTAAACATAACTCATATATTGTTTTTGTGAGCTTTTTCCCAAATCTGGGAAAATTCATTATATTAATCGGTCATTCTTCGCTTAGGTACAAAACCTTCGAATGAAAATAAAAGAAACTATCAGAACCCGTATCCCCCCATGTACAACTGTTTTCGCGTGTCCCAGACAGAAAAAATTCAATTTCTATTACTTTGTTTATGTAGATGTATTCAACAGAAAACTTATTGAAATGGAATTCTTAACTTTCGTTTATTTTGATAAATATAAATGATAAATATATATTAAAATAGAAAAAGTAAATTTCATGAAATTTAACTCTTATTTTAATGCAGCATCAAGAAAACTAAACAATAAACTCGAAGAACTATTAATAATCTGAAAGTGCATTCCGATTTGTTATTTTAATGTATGTTTTTAGTTTCTTATATAAAATCACTTCTCTTAAATAAAGCATTTTTCAGCCATACTGGGAAATTGACAAATAATATGGAAATCTTAGTTTATAGTTTTATACCTTAGAATAAGGGATGACATCGTACAGAATCACTCAAAAATCATTGCATAAAAAGAAGAATTATAAAAAATGCAGACAGATATGCAGGTATAACAAAATCTCCAGTGATAATTTGTTGCTTATTTATATAAACCAAATTCCCCGGCAATAAATAGCCCCTAGAGGGCCAGGGCCTACGGTGCCAATATCCGTTAAATTGATCAAGAGCCCTGGGATGCGAAACATATGTTCCGGTTAGGTGGTCAATGTTACACGGAATCCCCAGTGTTTAGTTCCCAAGCACGCTTGGTCCTGAGTTCATCTACCTACTGAAGGGATGAAAGGCTGAGTCAACTTTGCCTTGCCCGGGAATCGAACTTCGAACCTGTGTTGAGGAAGCAAGAAGCGCTACCCCAAAGCCTGCTCATTCTTCTGCTCATTTACACATTACAGCATATTTTTAAGGTTTGCTTAAATATTTTAATGACACAGAAATTTTCAATATACGCGTTTTATGGTTATACGAAAATTATCTGTTACGTTAAAAAGTTATGATTTGTTCTAACCCTCTGCCACCATATATGGAATTTTTTTTACAAAATTGTATGGGATAAATCCTGTATGTAACAGAATCTCAATATTCTAAAATAATGAATTAAAACTGTTATAACGTATATGAATAAGTTTAATATTGTAAAACTTATAATTAAAACTTGTATCATCATCTCTATCTTTCAATCCAACGAACACTTGAACGTTGTGTTTTAATTTGAACACAATTTGTTAGTTGTTGTACGTTGAAAAAGGAAAAAGGAATGGTTCCATTTAGATACCAAAATATCTCAATATACTTCAATATTTATATGTTAACCCTTTCTTTGTTCCGATGTATAAATATTTCTATTTACGCCTCTTGCATAAATATTAGAATAACATTGAATAGAAACACAAAGTAATCCTTCTATAGATACGCGCATATGCAGAATCAGAAGCAATAAAGAAAGTTGTATGTAAACCGCCATATTTCGGTCTTACTTTGCTTGCTATAAAACGGCTGAATATTTCAAGATTAATGTTTGGGTGGATATGCAATCGAGTAAGTTCTTGTGGTCACAGTTAATTGTTAAACTGTATCACACATACATCGTCTTATTATTACATCGCTTTTCTGAGTAACTTTATGAATATACTTCAGTTTTTCTCTAAATTTATACAAAAGCATGAATCAGTCGTATAGTTTTCTGTTAACATGAATTTATAATTGCTGGCATTAAGATGGCTCATCTTAAAGGTACATTGGGATTTAGTTGTCTCATCCTATTAATACTTTAGCATTTAGTTGGCCATCGTTGGCTCATTCTAACACTGTGTCTGCATTCTGTAAGTAGCAATCAACAACCAACTCTTGGCCTTTAACAGGCCAACATACCATATAGGTGTTGGCCAGTCGAATGCAGTACAACTTTGACCCATCATAAAATCGTTGTCTGGAAACTAGTAATGTTTTTCTGTCTATGATGCTGATCACTAAATGTGAAATAAATATTGGACGGGGCTTTGAAAGGCATCGACTTTACTAAGGAAAAAATATTTTTATTTTCTATTATGTTGGTATGAGAGAAATATTTTAAACCTATATCAACCTAATATGTCATTATATTTTTCAACAAATGACATTTTTAATTGTTAAACTTTAATTTGTAGTAAAACAATATTTAATATTTGTGAATAGTTTGACATATCAGGTTAAATGAATAATTTTCTTTATTAACTAAATAAACCGGGGACTACTTATGAACTGGGTTCCCATTGGCTAATTTGGCGAAAATATTGGCGATATTTACTAAAACACAAAGGTAATCCAAACGTATATGTTGCTTTCTCTGGATACTTTAATGAATGCACAGAACGCCATAGTAATAGAATGATATACTCTTAATTAATTAAAGAAAACGACTTGAAAACCAAACATTTATATTTATGGGCGATTAATTCCTTAACAATTTACAAACGCAACAGCTCCAAATTATTAAAAATCAGCCATAGTGAACCATTAATGGTTTGTTATATCTAAAATTTTTAAGCATTGCGCACTTTTAATATATAAGTAAAGAGTGACACAAGGAGAGTTGGATGCAAATATCATATAAATTATAATATAGATATAGATTGTTTAGATACGGTGAGGCCAGGAAAAATGTTAGGTGACCCTACTTAAACCATGATCGCCAAGTTGTCGGGGGAACCCAGTTCTATAGTCAAGCCAATAAACCGTACTAGGTTAAAATCTTGCAGTTAAAAACCTTCTATATTTTCATTTTCTAGGCTTAGAAGCGTATTAACTTCCATGATGTGACAAGTATAAAACTTTTAACATCCATTTTTACGTCGTCTTTTTATTATGTTCTTTATCCAATCAGAAGAAAAAAAACTCACAACTTATATATTGATTATTAGTATTTGCTATTAATTAATTAGAATGCTTTTACCTCTTTTGTCTCTTAATAGAAAGCTTTATACCACAATCTTTTCATATTTAGGGATTTTTAATATTAATTCTTAGTAGAATTCCTGATTCATTAAGATAAGTGATTATGAAAGTAAAAAGGGCACAAAACCTCGTGAAAAAAATTACTAGACGAGATTCTTTAAAGTACAAAAGAAATATTAATATTCATGAGAATATCATATTTTACTATAAATAGAAATGAAGCAATAAATATGAAGATATCATGAAGTATTTAGTATTTTTGTCCTTTGTGATAAACAGAAAATGCATATAAAATGCATTTATTACATACATAAATTTTTCACTGTGCTGGGGTTAATTGGAAACCTTATAGGGCAAAAGTTCTTTCACAGTGCAGATGGCAATATACACTAATAACGTTTTGCCAAAATTGCGAAGTTGTTAAGCATATATCCCCACTAGGTGAGTTCGTGTAGCTTAAGGAATGATATGCAAGTAACACAACTGCCACTGAGTTCTTGTAATTTAGAAGCAGAGGACATGTAGAAGATTGCCAGGTTTTACCTACAATTTTTAAAGGTTTTGTTTAAAGTTGAGACCATTAAGGTCACGAATCTATTATACGTGCGCGAATGGCCATTAATGAACATGATGGGTTTTGGGGATGGCTTGACGCTCCCACACCCAACAGTCTGTGATCTACGACTTTGCCGGTTAAGCTATAGCATGATGCGGTAAACTGAAAAAAAATATATTAAGGCGGGTCTGTATCTGCAATATTGAATTCATTTCGTTCAATGTTAACATTTAGTAAAATTTACTTTTTTTCGTCTAGCTCGTAATTGTTTTTAATTAAAAAAGTAAAACTAATTATACTATATGATAAAAAATGAATGGGCTCGGATGCTACCTATCCCTTTTTCAAAAAATACCAAAGGTATTTAAATTAAGTTAGTTTTAAAAAATGTCTGATTTTAAATTTTTTGTATTTTTTTAATGCAAATAAGAGCACGTAGAAGATATAAATTAAAGAAATGAAGAAATTAATCCTAGAAAATTTGCTGTGCTATCTCGTGGCATAAATATTTTAAAGAATTATTTAAATAGAGACGGCCAAAGGGATATTCATTCCCCAAAAGGTAAAATATGTTTCATGTAAGTTCCAATATTGAAAAAACGAACAAATCCTTAATTTAAACTTTTATATATTAAGCACCAATTGCATTAATGGAATTTTGGAAGACATTATCTACAAAGTACTGCAGGGTTGTAAAAATCTGCCGTATGATTAAAGTTTAAAACAAAGTACACAACAATTCATTTTAACACGAATGAGTATTGATTCGTCCCCGGTGATCGGATAGATTGTAAACGTTTGCTATTTTCTAGTATAACACTAAAGTTTTTCATTTGGATAGACAAAGCAATGGTTGAGAAAAAAGTATCGAACAGCAACTAAGCCTAAGGTGTTTTAATTCTGTTGCCCCAAATTATTTATCCCGTATATAATAATAATTCCTAAGTTATCTGTTTGTATGTCCTCGAATTTATGAAGCAGTTGGACCTGGAATGGATAGAGGCATCCGTATTGGATTCTTGGTGAGTTAGGGTTAGCAAAATTCAAAGCGATTAAAGATTATCTTCTCCGAAACGATCGATCCGATTCTAAAATAAATTGGTATAACTATACTTCATGTCATAGTGAAAAATACTGTCGTCTTTAAAATGTTTGAAATCCACCCCTTCCCCCATTTTAGAGCATTTCAAAACCCTATTTTCCCATGTTAAGAGCAGGCAATTAAATTTATCGATATATCACATAACAAATGGGTAAAAATAACATTTTTTTCTAGAATCATTTCGTCATTCATTTAACCATCATATTTAATCATTTCTTATTTTAAATTACTTGAATATCTTCTGCATTATTTTCCTACGTTTTATCACTGAACTTAGATATTACGTAAATAATTTTCTTTGATATTTGGCTTAAATTATAGATTAGGTACATACGTGCAAATTTTAAATTTCATCATCGATTACATTTTGTTGCAATGAAAATTTTATCACCGATACTACCAACAAATTCTTTTCATAGAAGTATAAGATTCTATTTCAGGGACTAATAAATATCTAGTGTTTAAGTTATATATCTTTGAAAATAAAGAAGTTTGTTCATTGTGTGTTTGTTTTTATACGTAACCACACGGTTTGACTAAATAAATTCGACGTGATACTAAACATAGATACATTCACAGTATCTGAAGACATTAGAGGAGTATGAAAATAAACAAATTATTGAGCTTGTACCAGATAATTCTCAGCCTAAAAACAAACCATTTATTTACCTGCCTTAGAGGGGTCCTTTAGAAGTCTGGAAAATTAAAAATTTTACTGATCCCGTCATATGACGGGCTATATGATAATAATTATTATAGTAAATTTCGCCGTTGAAAAAGTTTATGCTTAAACATTTTCCAGCTTAAAAATGTTTTAATAGAGTTTAGCTATAGAATACTGCAGTTTTGTAAAAGTCTATGTTGTGGTTAAAGTTGAAATTTAAAAGCTTTAACACAGTTAAAAACTTTACACATTTACGACCTTTTACTTTGATAGCGTGTGAACGTCCAACACCATGTCGTCTACTGCCGGTTTCACAGTCATTCATCCACTTTCCATAAGTACTAATAACTGTAGATCGCGAAAAACCCACGAGTCGTGCAGTTTCGGAAATACTTGTTCTGATCCTTCGAGCCATTACAATCTGCCCTCTATCAAAATCTCTTAGATCTGCAGCCTTTCCCATCACACAAAGCAGGAAGTGAAAGAATGATACTTCAGACTCTCCAGCAACAGTTAAATACCACTTCCACCTGATCCCGTGCCTTCGAGCCATTACAATCTGCCCTCTATCAAAATCTCTTAGATCTGCAAGCCTTTCCCATCACACAAAGAAGGAAGTGAAAGAATGATACTTCAGACTCTCCAGCAACAGTTAAATACCACTTCCACCTGATCACGTGTCTTCGAGCCATTACAATCTGGCCTCTATCAAAATATCTTAGATCTGCAGCCTTTACCATCACACAAAGCAGGAAGTGAAAGAATGATACTTCAGACTCTCCAGCAACAGTTAAATACCACTTTCACCTGATTACGTGCCTTTCACGTCATCTAGGCGAGTTCATTGCAAAATGCAGCTGTGGTCATAATGTTTTATCTCTTGAGTATAATACAATCATAAAAATTACTTACACTGCAGTTAGAATTTGAGAATGCATCCAAGACAGAGATGGAGAGTAGAGAGTGTTCGAAAGAAGCACAACATCTTAGTAATTGTTCAGCAAATTTAAGTTTTAAATTACTAGAAGAGCTGTCATTTTTTAAAAATAATCATCGTAACTAAAATCTTATAAGTCAAACAAATTTTGTACAAAAGTAAAATTTAAATTATATTCATACTTTTAAGACATACAATAACTTCATTGGACTAATAAATTTGTTTATTTTTTTAAAATAGGACTTTCACCAAAGAAAAGTTATATTGCTTTGTTATAGTTCCAAAACTACTACAGACATTCAAACTAATAGTTGGAAAAAATTCGAACTTATATAAGAGTCTTAAACAGTAGAATACCATTTTTCTAATGCTTTTACAGCTAACAATTGAGAATTAATTGGAGGTGTACTTTTATCGCTCAATTCAACACCTTGCAATTCATTACTTTCCACCCAGACAAACTTAAAACAATTTTCCGTACTTTAAAACAAATGCTTAATTAGATAATTTTTATCGAACATTTCTTTTAATTAATAAAATTAAGAAAGTAATTGTGTTCAAAAGATTCTGCGTGCTATTGAATTCACAAACGAAATTTCAGATTTGTTTGGCGTGAAACTTTTGTTCCGAATAAAACACAAAGCCCATTTTAATAACAGCAAAGCAGCGGCGCTTTAAACACTGTTCCCAAAGAGGATCGGATCGATTTATTGGTATTTTTTGTGTTTGCGCAAACTTGGAAAGTTTATCTTCAATGAAACTGCGAGTTTATTTCATTCGACCAAATATTGCAAATTTCTCTGAAGCCTTGATATAAAAATTGGTTTTAGTATGTCTATACAGGAAAGGGAATAAATATTACAGAAAATATTTTACCAACTGTCTAAAAGTTACGGGTTATTTAGTAGGATAGCTTTGCTGTCTACGAAAATTTCATACTTTTTTCTACGTTGATGTATCCTATAATATAGAAGTATTCAAAGTTAAGAGAAATTTGAGACTTAGTCAAATAACTTAATAAATTATTCTTATTAATATTGAGACTTAGTTAATACTTTGAAATATCTCTTTAGACTACATATCCTACTGAAATACAACAAAAGCAAAATTTTATTTTTAAATTTGAAAGGTAAAATTTAAGTTTTTATAGCTATGTTCCCTTATTGGACTATTGTCGTTTCAAGTGTTCCGAAAAGGACCCAAAGAACATTTTAATAACAGCAGAGCAGCGACGCTTGTTTAAAGCGTCGCTGCTTTTCTGTTATTAAAATATGTTCTAAAAGAGGTTAAAATATGTTCTCAAAGAGGATCGATTTATTAGTAGTTTATGCGTTTGCTCAAACTTGGAAAGTTTATCTTCAATGAAACTACGAGTTTATTTCATTCGACCAAATATTGCCAATTTCTCGGAAGCCTTGATATAAAAATTGTTTTTAGTATGTCTATAGAGAAAAGGGAATAAATATTACAGAAAATATTTTAACAACTTTCTAGAAGTTACGGGTTATTTAGTAGGACAGCTTTGCTGTCTAAGCAAATTTCATACTTTGTTCTACGTTAATGTATCCTTTAATATAGAAGTATTCAAAGTTAAGAGAAATTTGAGGCTTAGTCAAATATTTAATAAATTATTCTTATTAATATTGAGACTTTGTTAATACTTTGAAATATATCTTTAGACTACATATCCTACTGGAATACAACAAAAGCAAAATTTTATTTTTAAATTTTAAAGGTAAAATTTAAGTTTTTAAAGCTATGTTCCTCTATTGGAACATTGGCGTTTCAAGGGTTCCGAATAAAACCCAAAGAACATTTTAATAACAGCAAAACAGTGACGCTTTAAACACTGTTCTCAAAGAGGATCGATTTATTGGTATTTTATGTGTTTGAGCAAACTTGGAAAGTTTATCTTCAATGAAACTGCGAGTTTATTTCCTTCGACCAAATATTGCAAATTTCTCGGAAGCCTTGATATAAAAATTTGTTTTAGTATGTCTATGGAGAAAAGGGAATAAATATTACAGAAAATATTTTACCAAATTTCTAGAAGTTACGGGTTATTTAGTAGGATAACTTTGCTGTCGATGTAAACTCCATACTTTGTTCTACCTTAATGTATCCTTTAATATAGAAGTATTCAAAGTTAAGAGAAATTTGAGACTTAGTCAAATAACTTAATTAGTTATTATAATTAATATTGAGACTTAGTTGATACTATAAAATATATATTTAGACAACATATCCGACTGGAATACAACAAAAGCAAAATTTTATTTTTAAATTTAAAAAGTAAACTTTAAGTTTTTACAGCTATGTTCCATTATTGGAACATTTCCGTTTCACGGGTAATTTTTCATTTATGTGCAAAGCATTGTATGGTATTTCAAACATTATTTTTTTTTGCATTCGGATAAGAATAGCAACATTTCTGAAGAAAATAAATAGATAAAGCTGCAATACTTCGAAAGGATTATAATATTGACTATATATATATATATATATATATATATATATATATATATATATATATATATATATATATATATATATATATATATATATATATATATATATTATACATATTCAAAGAGAAAGAGATAGGAAGATGGAAGAAAAGAGTTTATCATCTGTGTTATTTAGGTAAAAGAATTGATATTTTCTATTTCTTAATAAAAAAGCCATTTACAACTCAAAACCTGAAAAGAGGATATATTGCTTTGAAAGAAGGAGCTAAATGATAAATGTAGCATATAATTTTCAAATGATATACTTACAATAGCTGGCGTCATTCATCTTAGCATCAATGATAAAAGACTTATATCAGTTAGTCCCAAGTAATATTAACCTAGAAAACAACGAGAGAAATTTTTACGAAAAGGAAGATAAATCTTGAAAGAAGATGTATCTTTGGAAAGATGCACAGACATAAAGTTACTTGTGAAAAAGTTTTTGTAGTATGTATTCAGAAACTTTTAAGAAAGTTCAAAAAGTTACAACAAATTTAAAGAACATAATGATAGAACAAATAAGCCCTAATTTGTAAAATATTCATTTAATAAAGTAATTTTACATGAATATGATTTGAATAAAATGACATTTTAAAGAAAGAAAAATATTTAATTAAATAATAAACTGCAAAATTTTGAATGGTAAATTAAAATTTACAGTGTCAATTTTATTGGTATTCTGAAACATATATATATAGGTGAATGTAAAATGAATTTATTTCCACTGTAGGTAGGTATCAAAAGATGTTAAATGTCATGTCAAATAAAGATAAACTTAGTAACCATTTATTAAGTTAAATCTTAAAGTAAATACTAAAATATTCTAAGTCTGCTAGAGAAAAGTGATTTCTTTTGAATAGTTCTTATTTACAGAGGGTGTATATTTGTATTTCTCGAGTCTTCTAATGAGCATTTGGTGATGTTTCTCCCCTCTTTGTAGTTTTGACTCTATTTGTACAGAATAAAAGTGATGCATTTTTGCAATTTTTATTTCTATTAGTTCCTATTAGCAAATTAAAATAAAATGTAGGTAGTTTCAAAATTTATGATGCATATATATTTATAATGAATTGTGTTATTGAAAGACCATTTTTGAGTGACTTTATATAGTTAATTTCTGTCTTTTCTGTTTATGTTGTCTTTTTTTTAACTTATCCAGAGTCTAGCGCAGTTAGACAAGACCTGTAAGTTTGTTGACTTTTAGAAAATTAAAAAGGAATTAGGGTATTGTTAAAGATATATTCCCTAGAGTGAACCAGAGAAACCAAAATGTGTTCGGCAGTTTCCTGGTGATGACATTTGTTACAGCTGTAATATATCTTCTTGCCACCACAAAAAGAGAACTACTCTTGAGCCTGGAGAGGGCAGACACGGGGCTTCTCTCTGCAACAACGGTTAGATAAAATGCTGAGTTCTTGATTACCCAGATATCACCGATTAAGTGAGACATGATTCATTCCGTTTTGCTACGCGATTAATTAGAACATAGTGCCATAAAGTTACAAGTGGAAGATGAGACAAGAGGGCAAGAAGTTTGTGTTTGGGAATTTGTTTGTTGATTCATTGCAGTTAATTTCAACATGAGATAGGTTTCACTGTACAAGTACTACAGGATGTAGCAAATACCTCAAATATTAAAGCGACCATTGCCTTATTATTCCTTAATCCCCAAAGTCATCCTACAATAATCTAGCCTCTTGTCCCTATTTAATTGCTATCAGTTGACTTCTAAAGACTGAAAGGAAGTCAAGATTACACCGACAAAGAAAGATTTTTACCCCCAATGGTCTCAATATATATGATTGGAAAGTAATTTTGCTGCCAGTCGTGTAAATCTTATTGCCTTTTTAGAAAAGTCATAATGACTAAAAACTGAAATATCCTTCGATATCATAAATAATGAATCAGCAATAATGAACTATAATCTTCTTTATTCAGAGTCCATATTAGATTATGTTGCATATTTTCGACACTAGAAAGATACATTTTTCATAATTGTTCTATTAAGTTAAATTTAAAGAGTCATATATGGAGCTGGGATGAGTTACAGAGAACAAAAGAACCTGTACAGTTAAGAAAGTTACAGAAAATACAGATAGTAGATATCATAATTATATTAACATTTTACATTGCTACAGATGGTATTTTTGAAAAACATAATTGAGACAACTATCAAACACAAATAGATTGTTCTGAATTCAATATGTTTTTAATTCAATTCTTAAAAAATCGGGAAAACTTTCGAATCCAGTGCAATCAACTATTATCAATGAT
Organism: Pardosa pseudoannulata; assembly: GCA_032207245.1. NCBI lineage: Eukaryota > Metazoa > Arthropoda > Arachnida > Araneae > Lycosidae > Pardosa > Pardosa pseudoannulata. The sequence goes on from CM063505.1 coordinate 46,228,971, forward strand.
AAAATCAAACGAAAAGTTGCAAATCAGAACTAGAGGGGTAAGAATTATAGTTATAGTTTCAATTTTGTTAAAAATTTATTTTTATCTTCTTTCATATTTTGAATTAAGTGCTTCATATCAGTTTTAAGCGAATGAGAGATTTTATTTCGAGATAACTAGAAGAGGATAAATGGTAAAATCTTTAGGTGCGAAATACGTTTGAGAACGAATATTTCCATAAATTAAAGTAAATACTAAGGAGTTTTTTCTAGTCCAAGGATCCCCAACCTTTTTATAATTTACAGCATATTTTATGTTGCTAATGGAGCAAATGACACATTATTTTTCAAAATAAATTTATAGATTGATATAAAACGAAATAACCACACAATACACCAGAAATATTTCAAAATATAATTTTTAGGTATAAATATTAATGTCTATTCTTACACAAAAGATATAAATAGTAAAGAATGTAAGCAAAAATTAAAAATTCTTTAACATAAAATTCATTGGAATATAAATTCTTTAAAAACATCTAGGAAACATAATTGAAATGATAATCATATAAACAATGTATTTTAACGAAATACGCTTCTAATTCTTTATTAAATATAAAAAATGTATTACTAAAACTTAAATATTTTTTCGTATTTCACACTACAGAGGAACATGTAAAACTCTTATAGGGCACGACAGTATAGTGGTACCCACTGGATCTCAGTTCCAATCTAATTAACTTAAATTATCTCAAATAATAAAAATTTAACACTGTCTAAACTGAAATTTATAGAATTATTTCCCAATCATAATCTTTATTACTACAAGAATAAATTGGAAAAAATTCAAATATTATATAATCACATTTTAATTTCCAGTTTCATAAGAGGATTTATTCTAAACAAGAATATGCATTTACATCCAAAGAAAAAAAACTAGCTAACAACTTCTTCAGCTTCTTACTTGGATAAAAGAGTCATGTAAAAAATGAAACGAAGCTGAAATATAAAAATTGTCTTTCAAACGAAATTATGATAAAGCATACCAAAGTGTGCTAAGATATTAAAGATACCAGCATAACCAAGATATATAAGACACTCTGTGAAAATATGTACTTTCCTGCTTTGAGAAAAAGTGCATAAATTTTTAAATCCAAGGGATTTTATCTTGTAAAATATTACATTCACGACCACGAAAGAAAGAAAAAAGTTTAAACTTTTTATTTTTACAATCCTATTCGTAGAGAGTCAAATTTTTCTCATATTAAATCAAAAGGCAGCTGTAATAATGTAAACGTTCCTGACTACTTTCTAGTTTGAAGCTTAATTTTTTTAAAGCACATTTTCCTTTTCTTGACTTCTTTTAAATCTGAGGGCTTTACCTAGCATTAATTATTAATTGATATTCGACATACCGGTTGATTTTCCTATTTTCAGAAATAATCGAATGTAACTGTGTTTAACAATTGCAATAAAGCCTTAATAAATCATAGCAAAATATATAAACACCAATTCCTGTTCCTTTTGCTAAACACGTCTGTATTATCTGTGTATTTTATTACATTATTTGCAATTATTAGATTTACTAAATATGTAAAGTGTGCAAATGTATGTAAATATACATAATGTTTTACACATATGTCTATATATGTATAAAACATATGTAAACATATGTATCAAATAGAAGCAGTAAAATAGTTTTCAGTATGTTGTATATATATCCCCAGCAAGTGTAACATCCAAGGCAATTAATAAATACTGAAATTCATATTTTCATACTTTGTTTTTAATGAAATTCTATTAAAATACTGAAATAAGTATTTCTCGAACACAAGGATCTGAGTGGATCGCAGCTCTTTTGTTTCTATACCAGAAGCACTAATTACAGTATAAAAGTTTACACTTTGTAATTCTAGAGTAAATTCAAATGTACTAAATTAATAAAACATTTGATGGAATATATTTATATAATATAAAAACCTGAACATTCTTTGTGAATAAAATGCTATTTTTGTAAACTTATTTGTTTCGGAGCACTATGGTCAAGATTTTTATATACATGAAGGATGGCAATTTCTTTTGAATTACTCTTATTTAGTGAAAACGTAAAATTCACTTTTCTTAAACGTTATTTTATCACATTATGGCGTTATATTTTCACTACTTTGTACTTTGTTCATTTGCAAATATAATATAAACAATCCACTTTACAAGTTTTAGTTCTATTACATCTTATATATTTATTTATTTATGAGTAAGTTATTAACAAATTTCGACTCAAAATTTATTTCACATTTGTGCTAAAATCATAATGGTTAATAAAAGTTTAGCCTTTTGCTTAAGATATTTATTTAGATTAACTTTTAAAATATAAATAATGCAAAAATAATAAACTAATAAATAAATACAAACATTACTGGTGTAATGTTTTACTGGCATTTCTGGTGTAAAAAAATAATTAGTAACATCATAGTTCCTGGCGTAGCCCAGATTCGATGGAGAATGTATTAGTATTAAAAACGAAACAGAGTGTCAAAAGGGCTAAGAATATTGAAAAATTATTGTTTACTATCTAAAATATACTATGCAGTTACTTACAATCATTTTGCACCTTCGATTAATTCAATTTCATATTCTTATTTTAGTCGTCAGCTTAATTTTAATTTCTAACTTTGTCGTTAATCATCCTTTTCAAAAAGTTAATTTATGACATCATAATTATTTCAACATACAATAATTTTTATTTAAGTAGATACGACGTTAAAATAATTGCTTTCAATTGTTACATAACTAGGAATTGACTTCGCGCCGTAGAATGAATGCAAATTGCTTCTTCATTTGAGAGATGTATCCTCACATTGACGAGTCAAACTAGATGTTTAAGTGAGAGAAATGTTTAACATTGATTAAAAAACAGTAAAATAAGCATACATTTTGTGACAGGAAATATATTTATTTACACGTTTCTTTAATAATTTCTTTAAATGTAATGTATTTTGATTCATGTTATAGTAACAAATGGAATTAACAATACACAGTATGAATTTAGAAGCTGTAAACTATTTACCAACGGTTAATCGATTACATATATGTAATAATAAAATTCTGTTAAAGTAAAATCCTAACTTGAGTGTTTCTGTTTTCCATTGAAAATTTAGACTCCCTATTGACAAATTCTTAAGAACATTTTTCATTATGATGGCGGTGAATACTCCTTTCCTGGCACCTTGAATTTAAATTCGCAGCCCCGTTGATTCATTTTTCCAGCGCATTGTAGAGGTACTATATCTTCAAGAGTAAACTGGAAATAATTATAGAGACGTGATTGGTTAAAAGAAATGACATCATTCCTGAAGTCACACCGCTTCCAATACTTAATAAAATGCCTGGCAGACTAGATTACGTGGCTTTTTCCTTTAAGATCGCGATGTAAACTATATCATCAAAATATTTCTGTGTTTTGTGTTATTTTTCCCTTCGGGGATTTGTGTGTTTCGTATCATCTTATGTTCTAAATAAAAGATGTTTTTGTAAGTGAACGTCTAAATCAATCTACTCGGCTATTCCATTTAATAAATGCATTACAGTGATTTTTAAATTTTGTGGACGTTCTACATATATATGAAAAGTTAAAATCAATTTTATTTTTGAACTAAAAGAAAATTAAATCATATAAACAACAGTCCCTAAAGCCTAGTTTTATAATTGGATTAATACATTTTTGGTTATAAATTTTTTCTCACCTTAAACTTTTACCGGGCTGGTATTACGAAAGACTCATAAACAGGTTAGATTTTTGTTGTAAAAATTATGGCTTCCATTTTCTGTAACATATGCATTATAACTAGAGAAGTGTCTCCCGAAAAACCTAACCAAGGAAGATTGAAAAGAGATGGTTTGAGATTTTTTAGATTGAAAATGTATGTAAGCAATTTTTCCAGTCTTGTAAAAATTTCTTTTCTATGTGAATTCATTCCTACATTGAATAACATATGCAAAAGGAAAACTTAAAAATATTCACAAAATGGGAAAAGAAAAATATGCTTTTCATCCAAAACATTTTTCTGCTGCTGAATCAACGATTATGTAACATGAACAATTTGGAATAGAATTCTTTGCACTTTCATTGATTATTATTTAGGATACAAAAATTTTACAGACTTTTTAGTATTATAGTAAAATATAGTGATAAAGATTGAATTAATTTAATCATGATTTTAACTCACATATTAATGTAAATATATATTTGTAATGGTAAATATATTTTACCTTTTAACATTAAAAAAAATAATTTGCATTATCATATTTGCATATCATATTTTAGTTAGTTCCTGTTTATTTTCTATTAAGTTATCCGTCTACATTCGGAGAACGTTTTTCTTTAAACGTAGAAATTAGTTCATGTTTTTACATTTTTAGATTCATTTTTTATATTATCATAGTTAATTGAACTTAAAAAACGTATTCCTGGAGGAGCTTTTATAAAATTTCTAATAAATAAAGAAGATATAGTAAAAATATCAGGTTTTTCAAACGTCTAATTTTTTAATAAATTAAATTATTTTAATATTTTTTATGCAACACATTTCTTATACCCTGGACTTGTGAATAACCTAAAATCTCTGATTAATTTACATTTGGTAAGCATTTTTGGTCCTTCAAAATCATACATATTGAATTTTTAACGTATTTTCATTACCTTTATATCTAACTATGAGTGCAACATCATTAAAAATTATCCAAATTTAAAGCTTTTAGTTCATTCACTAGTAAATACTTTCAAAAACGTTCAAAATAATTTTCAACAAAATATTTTAAGAACTTTTTGAGAAATCACATTTCAAGTTTCAGAATTTTATTAAAAGTACGCATTTGAAGTTTATAAAAGCAACTTTAACTATTAAAAAATTAAAATAATATTTAAAATTCCCCACACTTTCTTGCTTCAAAACTTTCTAATTTCCAAGTTGTTAATTACTAAAAATACTAGAAAAATGTTTAAACTAATCTTCATGAAAATTTAAAATGTTTTGTCCAAAATATGTTCTTTAAAAGGTTTTAAATTCACAACTTCCGGTTCCGAAATCGCTACTTCCGTTTTGTTAAAACAGCTGTAATTTTTCTTTAAAATGCCGTAGAGACAAAACAAAAACAGATTTAGGAGCCTAAGAGTTGAATTTTACAACAGAGAAATAAAAAAAGTATGATTTTTGGCAAAAAATGACGTTTTCAACGTAGACGGGTACGTTAAGTATTTTATTTCCTAAAAAGCCATTAGTTCTATGATTCTAAGAATTATATGAGATTTAAAAATTCAAGAAATAGAGGAATATGTAGTGATATTTATCAAGTACTTATCAGCTGTTGTATAACGTTTTCGTATAATTATCTTAGCGAGGTAATTTGTCTTTAAGTTGGGTGTTCATTGACACAGGTTAAGTTAAATGAAATGGTGGCATTTAGTTAGCAAAGTGTCTGGTTGACCAACTGAAATATTCAAATGTTAATATGCTTTGGCCCAACGTAGAAAGTTTCCTGTTTAATTCTCTTGTATAAATATTGGTATAGCATTGTCTAACAAATACAAAAGCAATCGCCTATTGCTATACAGGTAGGCAAGTCCAGTAGCAGACGCAAGAAATTGTTTATCAACCACCATCTTTAGTGTTAACACTGATTACTATTTACTCCAATATTTAAAGAGTAAAATTTGAATAGATAGCGAATAAATTAAATTCTTGTGTTCAAAGTAAACTCTTCTACTGTATCAAACTTTTTTCATGTTTATAGAAAAAATACAGTTGCTTACTGAATGTTATTATAATTATAGCTCTTATGTATGATTGTGGATACAGAATAACTACATGTACAGTCTATTACAGAAGGATTTATAATCATTGTAATTAGTAAGGATCATTGAAACATTATGCTGGCAACCAATTAGCCCCTCCTGCTATTACGTTGGCCTTCAATTGTGTTATGTTGGCAATTATTTGGTTACTGATATCCCATCCTATGCTATCACTCTGTTATAAGTCACTCACAACCAACTTTTGGTCTTCTCTTGGACTGCGTATCATATAAGGTTTCACCCATCATAAAGTTGCTAGTTGAGCATGGACACAATTGTTTCACTTATTTTCTCATATTTCTAATTTCCATCTTAACATCTAATGAATTTGTTGGTCCATTCTATTTTATATTGGCAATCAGTTGATGCTATGATTCATTCATTTGGTCATCTTTGGCCAATCTTAACATTATGTTAGCATTCTGTTAGAAACGACCAATAACCAACTGCTGGCTTCTGTTAGACAAGGTACCATATATAGGTTGGCCCTTCGAATGCTGTACTATATTAGCCCATCATAAACATACCAGCTGGGTACGAATGCAATTCTTTCACTTTTTTCCTCATTTTAATTTCGCTCTTAAAATCCATAGAAATACAAAAAGAAAATTGGTCCATTCTATTATTACATCGCCATTCAGGTGACAATATGCTATCATTCACTTGGTCATCTTTGGCCCATCTCAACATAATGTTGGCATTTTGTTAGAAACATCCAATAACCAGTTGTTGATTTCACTTCATTTTTTCTCATTTTTTTATTTAGATCTTAAAATCTGAAGAAATATAAATAAGCTGTTACTCAATTACAGAATCATCAATAGTCCTAAAGAAACGTATTTATTTTAATAAAAGAATATTTCGATACAAAAAGAATCATATTTTATTTGTTCAGTTTAAGTGAACTAAAAGCTTATATATTTAAGATTTTGTGAATACTCATATAGTTATACGTCTCTGCAATTTAGTCAAAAAAAAACTTTATTTTCTATTTACCTGTGTCTAGCCGATAATTTATTAGACACTAGTGATTAGATTTGGTAAAAAGAGAAAGATTATATAAATAAAGTTTTGTGAAAAAATAAAATTAAGGTTGTCATCAAAACGTGATGAAATATGTCTGAGACGTGACTAGATATATCTACAAGAAAAAATACCAACATAAATGATGCATATTCTTAAATATAATATATAATATTCTTAAATATAATATAAAATATTTCAAAATATTTTATAACTCATCTAAAAGATAGTAAAATATTGTATCATATATATGAGACATATTGTAAGGTAATACTGATTCAATAAAAGATATTTTATAGCCAAGAGATTTCCCTAAAAATACAGAATTTTCTGTATACTATGAACTGAAACCAGGACAGCTTATTTTGAACCATCTGTTAAATATTTAAAAACGTATTTCAAGAGTTGTTTTCTCAAACAAGTTTTTAAGTATGTTTAGTTTTTTCATAATATGTACGTTGCGTTTAATTAATTAAAATATACACTGACAAATTGCTACCAGTATTGTTAGCTATTAAAAAATTGAAACTGTATATTGACCAACAGAATATTCAGTAAGGTGTAAAATTGTATAGGTGAGAGCAAATGAGCTTTCACATATGAGTAGTTTAGTGAGACTTAGATTCATTAGTTTCTATTGTGGTATAACACCGCAGGCTGTATGAAATAAAAATTAAAAAAAAATTAACTTTAAATGTAAAGTCGAATCGATAGAAAAATTTGGAAAAATTAAAGTGGAAGAGGAAGAACACGATCAGAAGTAGTTGTAGTGGCTAAAATATATAGGGGGTGTTTTTGAAGACTAACTGCGAAGATATTGTAGTTTAGTATCGAGCACTGCAATGTGTTTTCTTTTCTTTTTTTTTCTACACGATAGATAATGGGACTGCGATCTAATGCTTTAATTTGAATAGCTACAAACTTCTTTGCAGTAGCACTAAGAAAATGACCAAAAGACAAGAAAGGCTGCAGTTAAAGAACATATTTGAAAACTGATTGCTGTACAATGTCTCTGCAATAAAAAGTCGTCCCATAGATATAAATGTCATCGTCATCAGAAAGTGGTGTACCTTCATTTTTGACAAAAGTTAGTTAAGGATTAAATGCCCTATGCTTTATTTTTTTATACATAGAGTTTTCTAATAAATTATTTAATTTTTTTCTCATTCTGTCAATAAAACACAAATTACACTTGTAATAATGCCTATTTTGGCATTCTGACGAGGCATTAGGTGACATATTTAGCTTGACCAGATACTCTCAGAACTTTCAAAGTCCAGAAATGTCTCTAAACACTTTTGGGCCTAAAGAAACGGTTGATCTAGTTGTCTCTTGGCATTCAATTAGTAGACTTCAAAGTTGAAAGACGTGTTACTTTGCCTTATAATGCAGTAATTAATTAGCGCTGGCTGTGTGTTCGTATTTTCGTGTGCGCAATATATTGAAATCTACTGATGCGTAAAGATTTACTTTATGCCCTTCTAAACTAGATTGTTTTATACATTTTTTGCTTAGTTGTAATAAATTGCAATAAACAATTTGTTAATAAATATCTCTTGGGTCTGCTTTTCCAAGGTTCATTTAATCGTCGAATTTATGAGAGCAGTACACAACAATTAATATATATATATATATATATATATATATATATATATATATATATATATATATATATATATATATATATATATATATATATATATATATATATATATATATATATATATATATATATATATATATATATATATATATATATATATATACACTGTGTATATATGTATATATATATATATATATATATATATATATACACGCTGTGTACCAATAAGTAATTGGACACCTATGCATATGACGATATCTGCGGTCCTGTGGTATGTCACTGCCTCCGACGGTATACATCGTGTAGGAAACAGCATCGACATTAGTCGCAAGATGCTGTAGTTCGGAGCTCTCTGATTTCGAGAAAGGTATAATTATCGGGTATCACAAATGTGACCGATCCTTAAGGGACATATCCAGCTATCTAAAGTACCCTAAAGTACCCTATGGGATTAAGAAGTAGAAGGTGAGCAGTGATTGTTGGAATGTGCCCCGAGTCAACAGACCAAAGAAACTGGAAGATAGAACCGAAGAGAGCTGTCCAAATGCGGAAGAACCGCACCCAACCGATGGCCCTCATCCGCGAAGAGTTTCAACAGGCATCCGGGAGTATTGTTTCAATGAATAACATCCGTAAGGAGCACATCTGCTTGGTTTTCATGGTCGTGCTGCTACCCATAAGAGTTTGATCACAATGTCTAACCGCTCTGCTCGGTTACTGCGGTGCAAAGCACATCGAAATTGGAGAATAGATCAGTGGAAACGGGTTCTTTGGAGCGACGAATCAAGTTCACCCTTTACAGTTCTGATGGTAGGGTATGGATCTGGCGTCTGCCTGGAGAACGTCTCCTTCCAGAATACATTGTGCCAACAGTCAAGTTCGGCGGAGGTGGAATTTGGTTTGGGGGTGTTTCTCCTGGTATGGACTGGACCTTGGTCCCCATTCATAGTAGGCTTAACGCCTATGACTACTGAAGTATTTTGGATGACAATGTTCTTCCTACATTGTGGCAATTTTACGGGTTGGACCCCTGCTACTTCCAGGATGACAATGCCAGTTGTCATGTTTAGAGGTTAACCAAGGGTAGGTATGCTGCCAATGGATTTCACCGAATGGACTGGCCTGCCCACAGTCTAGACCTGAAACTTATAGAGAACCTCTGGGACGACTTGGATCTCCGAATTAAGGAGTGTACTACCCGTCAAAAATCTTTGAAAGAACGTGTATGTCAACTCCAAGCTGAGTGGAAGACAATACCACTAGCTGTACAATGACTTG
>CM063505.1:46243703-46253703 GCA_032207245.1 Pardosa pseudoannulata
TTGTATTTTGCAATAATAGGACAACAATATTTTGAAACATTATTTAATTGAAAATTAATTTTAGATTCTAATTTTTCTTCATACCAAGTTAAAAGAAGTTACTAAACAGGTTAAACTTATTCACTAAAAACATAAGTTGTCAAATTAACATACTATAATCTTAACCCTTTCATTTCCCCGAGTCATTTCTGCCGATTTCATATCGATGCATATCCTATGCATCCTATGCATAAACGTATGCTACCATGGACTTTACATAAAAAAATAAATATGAAGTTTAAACAACTTTGAATACTACAACACACAGCGTTAGTGATCAGCTGTTGTTTTAAAAATTATAGGACGCCATTTATGTAAAAGAAAAACTGCTTGAAGAATATTTATGTGGTATTACATGTATAATATGTAATGTAAAATGGAGTTAATAAATAAATTTATTTGATATCATTTCAGTCATGTACCTGTCGAAAAAGTAAATTTATGTGTCTTGTTCGAAAATTCATAAAAAAATCGATCCAAATGAAAAATTTATAAGTAATAGAAATTACTTAAAAATTATATAGTTTGTTTTTGTAAGGTTGCCTTCTATCTACTTTCATAAGGAATACTCGTATTAAGAAAACGTAAAAAAATTCTACAACCTACTCTCTAGCGGTATATAAAAAGATACACTTTGCATCAAATGGTTAAATGCAAAGATATAAAAACTGATACTCCATAATACTCAAATCTATTTTATATTTTGATCATCTATAAGTTTATTTTAACTATTTTGTCTTGACGTCTATTCGTAATGATGTACTAAGTAAATTACTAATGGTTTGACGTAAAAGGTTAACGGTTTGTATTTAGCACTATTGCTTCAACGAACTGAGCTTCTCTATTTTTAATTGCGATTTGTACTCCATATAAGAATAATCTCACTACAATGTCAATTAATGCTCTTTAATGTCCATCAAGTGGCAATGCTTGAGGTCTACAACAATACAAAAGAACGATAGCAATTAATTCCCATGAAATTGAAAGAATGCAGAATAAGTAATGCTTTTTAAGTCTAATTTTACAAACTTGTACGAAGGATAAGAAATATAACCTTAAAAAAATTTCATGCTCAGATTTCAGCTAAAATACCAATTTTGACCTCTCCTCAATCCATTTTAACGTTGCGAGTCATCACCTTAAGGCAGCATTTGAGTTCTACTCAGATAAACCTGTTATTTTAAGAAGAAAATCTAACTCTGAATCCCTAAGGTATTGAGCAAAGTTTATTCTGATAACGCATCTTATAATAAAAAAAATAAAGTATATGTTATGACGTGTTCAAACTGTTAGTCATGTGAAGTCCATATCAGCGTTTTTTGAGTTGAGAGGTAAAAAGATGATTATATTTCTTAAAAACTAGACCTTAATTTTTGTAATATACTTAATTTTACACTTTTTGTCACACTTTTTGTAAGGAATTCACATTTTCTTCACAGAGTAAATATTTTGAAATACAGCAAGAAATTAACTTTAAAAATATTTGAGCAATTAACTTTGAAATAAATAAAAAAATCCAAGAAAACTGTATCTTCGATATGTTTATTATATGAAGGAAGGGATTTCTACATGAAGGTAGTAAGTAATACGTTTTATTTAAAAAATAAGAAGTTGTAGATTAAATTTAGAATTGCAGATCTGATATTTTATTGTTCAGATAATATTTTAATTACTCCTTAAGGATAAGAATATAATAAATTTAATATATATATTTATGATTCTATAGGAAGAAAATTGATGATAATTTGCTCTGTTAGATATTAACAATAATATGGAATCTAGATACGGAATTTAAAAACAATCCAAAATTTAAATATGAGTGATAAATTATAGAATGAAATTATATAATATTGAACATATTATATACACTTGTGGATTAAGTGTAATATGTATATGTGTTAAATGTATATGTGTTTATGCATGCATATGTATTAAATGTATAGGTTCTTATACATGCATATGTATTAAATGTATAGGTTCTTATACATGCATATGTATTAAATGTAATATGTTTATGTACTATATGGATTAAAAATAACATGTATATGCGTTTTTTGTATTAAAAGTAATATGTATATGTATTAAATGCCTATTATACATTTAATACATATTTCATTTCAATTTAAAATGAAACTATACATATAGTTACAATAGGAAATATATATATATATATATATATATATATATATATATATATATATATATATATATATATATATATATATATATATATATATATATATATATATTAAATTTAAACGAAATTATAAAATACCCATAAATGTAATATAAAGGTAATAGTTACATATGCTTACATACCAGTAAAACAGATTTAATTCAAAATTTTTAGAATTTATGTTTTCAAACTACTATTGAAAGGTTTAACACTAATTATTCCCACAACGCCAAATTTGTGGCGTTACAATACTTAAACCGGTCGTTTTTTGACACCAAAATTTGGGGCTTGAAATCGCACTGTTGTCATGGATATCATAGCCATTTGATATCAGCCTTAATCAGTAGGTTTCATTCTTTCTCGAGTAGAAAAATACTAGTCCACAGCTCTCCAAATCAAACCAAACCAAACTAATTATGTAACTAAAATGCATGATTAACAATAATATAATGAATGAAAAATTTGTTCTAATTCTTTATACACATATAATGTATCTTGTACTAACTTTAAACAGTAGTTCTGGAATGTTTGAACAACTTTTATATCAATTTTTATTTATTTGCGTTTTTATACCATAATAAAATTTCAGCATAAATACAGCTTTTAAAAACTAATATTTCATGTTTTTTTCCGACTTTTTTGAACAACAAATATCTTTATAACATGACAATGATTAAACACTAACAGACACTATTTACTGGTTAATGTTTTATTTATATTGCTTAAGCTAATTATACTTCAAAGAGTTTAATAAAACAAGTATGCATGTAATGCATTAAGAAAAAGTATAATTTTGACAACATTTAAATAAATTACGTCCATAACGGATTTCAGAAATTTTTAATTAAGGATTATTTTTTATTCTCTTATACAAAATAAGAAAGAAATATTCATTTCTCTTTACAAAATTAGAAAAGTCTTTAAAAAAAATTCCAGAACATTTTTTTCTTTGTAATCTTAACTCTTAATAGTTCTTAAGGGGCTTTTTTATTTGTCATTCTCTTTAATGAATTTTTTTTTCAAATCCTCGAGTCTTAACTAACTTTGAAATAACAAATGAGGTCTCGAAGGTAAGGAAAATTTGAAACAAAAATAATAATTACCACTTTTATTATATTCGAACAAAGTTTGAGAGATGAAAACTTTTTCTCTTGACTTTGTTCATTTCCAATTTTAATGGATTAAAATTTTCCTTAAAAAAACCGGTGAAAGAAAATGATCTTGAAACGTTATTTAAAGTTTACTTAGAACATGCTCTTTGTAAATAATATTATAGTATACCTATTTCCAATTAATATAATACACAGATTTTTTCTTTCTCGTAGAGGAAGGTATTATAGATGTAGAATAGAGATTTATCATTTATTAAAAACCTTTTACGAAAGTAAAACTGCCAATATACAATCTATTTTCAGTTTCCAAAAACTTTTTAGTATTTTATTTGAGACATTACTTTAATAATTAATTTTTAGTGATATTCGAAAAACATTGCTTGTTTTCATTGTAACTTATGAACTTTGATATGGATCACGTATACAACAAAAGTAAATTTTATTTAAAGTGCTGGAAAACCCCTTTCATATTTTAGGGTTTTCTTCGCAAATATGTGGTATGCCCCTTATGGTGTAGTCACGCCACACCTGTAAGGTATAAGGCTAAATTTTACAATGACTTTCTACAATGTTATTCACAAACCCCGTTTAGAAATTTAAGGCTTTATCCAAAAAGAAGGAAAATGCGGCATATATGTAAGTCCGCCACACCTGGTAGAGAAAAAGAAAAATTATTATAAGAAACGCTCATGCCTCGCGCATTCTTAAAAATAGAAGTTAGTAGCTAGGTATTATGAAATTAAAGAAAGGACAGTCTGAGGTCCGAATTATATAAAATTGTGGTCAACACTTCAAAAGAAGACCGGCTCGTAAAACTTACGCAAAACCGCGAGCTTTTGAAAAACACGATTTGAACAGAACGGAATTTAAGCCAGGTGTAATAGGTACAAAGATACCGCACTTATAGATTTAAGAATGAGAAAGTATTTTCGGAAAATCATAAAAAGGAGCCGCGTCTACGAATAACTCCCTATACCCCTTCAATGCATAAAAGGGTCAGTATACAAAGATATCGAGAAGGGAAAAAAGGGGGGAAAGAAAAAAAAGAGCACGTTTTCAAGATGGGTATGTTTTCGAGAAGGGAGTTTAGAAAAAATATATAAATATAAAAATGCAAATAAATAAATAAATAAATACGAGCGTGGGGGTACTAATCCAATGAAAAATCAGAATTTGAGAACTGACCACCTGAATTTTCAAGAGTGGCTATTTTCCCAAATTTGACGGAACTAAAGGAGGGGCTAAGGAAAAAGGGTAAAGGATATATACGGGGGAAAGAGGAGAGAAAAGATATATTAGATATAATGGAGATAGTGATATAGGAAAGAGAATTTGTTTTGTTTATTTTTCGCTGTAAAATTTTCAGCGGCCTTTTATTATTCAGCTGGTTAGTAACCGAGATTATTTTAACTAGAATCAAGATGGTTTTTCCTCTGCAGTGGGGTAAGTTCTATTTTTACTATTTTTTAAAGCAGTGACAATTGTAGTAAAATTTTGTGTACATATGTAAATAGTAAATAAATTATTTTTTTTAATCTAAATTCCTTTTGATGTCTTAATGAAATTAATTAGCCTGAGCCGATAGGGTTGAACCTGGGTAACCTTATGGATTTAAAGTCAATTAAATTAAAATATATTATTAAGAATTAAATGAGTAAAAATAATATTTAAAGTAAAGGGGATCGGCTCAGTAGCGCCCAGCAACGGCGTAGCAAAAGGAAGGGGAATGAAACATCAGAAACTGGCCAAGTAGATATTTTAGCACATATAAAATTTCATATATATATTTAAAAAAATTAAACACTTTACACAGTATTATTAAGTATCATAATAAAAATATAACTACTTTGATTATGTTAACATTCATAATAAACTATTACATATATAAGAATTTTACAAAAATGTACAAAACCTGAACATTTTATGTACGTAAAATAATTACATTTGTAGGTACAGTACTTCTCACAAAAACATAGAAAATACATTAGAAATATAAAAAAAACTTAGTAATAAAAAATTCTTAGAGAATTATAATTTTATATAATCTATTACATTACAGGTTAACGTTTTATTACCATTCTGAAAATGCCTGCCACAAATTGTCGAAGAGCTTGGAAATCAGTCTTGCCTTTTCAAAGGTTTTATCCAAAGCATTCGTAATGTAGGATCTTTAGGAAAGCAATAAAAACCAATAATTTCACCTTTTTTGAAAAGCTTAATACAGCCATAAGCACAACAACTTGTTACCATTTTCAGATAATTGACAAAATTAAAACCCCAATAACAAGCACAATCCGTAGGAAATTCAGATGTTTTGCCAACAAGGAAGTTGAGCTGCAATTTTTGCTGCACATAACGTCATGCGTACATTCTAAAACACCCAGCAAAATCTTTTCTTAAAACTGCTAAGACCTTCTAGAAGAACATTACCTCCATGGTTTTATTATCAATCTAACATACTTTGCATAAAGTCTCATTTCCTGAAATGCATCCCTTATTCATTACTTCGAAATGCGTTTTTTCTTTTTTTAATTAAGATATTATATACTGTATATGACATGACATTGGCTGCTACCATATTATAGTCGACATATGTCACTGGTGACTTCTACGTCATAATGACGTTAGAAATCGCCTGACATGAGAATTTGGTACCATAAATTTTCTTTTCTGACATCATTATGACTCAGAAGTCACCAGTGACATATGTCGACTATAATATGGTAGCACCCCATAAGGCGGCCATAAGGCAGCAGGGCACATCTCAACTTATGACAATTCTCGCTTTAGTGTCAAACGGAAGGGCAGTTTATTGTTTGCCTATTGGCTGCTGTAAACATGAAAATGAATGGGAAGGGCATTGTAGTAGGTCGTGACTTTGCGCGAAATTGCTTAATGACATAATATCATGATGATGCCAGTATAAAATTTAAAAAAATCCTCATTTCTTTTCGAGATATTTCGTGAAATATCGATTAAAGACATGTCAAAGATGCTTAGAAATAAAATTTAAAACCACAAGCTAATAATAGGAAATATATTAGTCTTCTGTAGATATTCCACTCAAAACGTCTACTTTTGTATGCATTTTTGTAGTTATTTTGTGATTTTAATTTGGTGACATCTAATGACTTTTTTGTAATCAAATATTTTGCAAATTTGAATTTGTTAAAATGATAACAAGGAATACAATTTTTATATTAAGTATATTTATTTGCTAGTTTGTGTGTAATTTATTATATAGTTCTCATTTTTCCTAAAATTATTATCTTTATTGTCTTTTTTATTTCTCCAAAATTAAACACTTTGTAAAGTATAATAGAATTTTCATTTGATGGTACAGATGCATTATAGACGCCGTGTTTTTTTCTCTCTCCAAACTTGGCGATTTTATGGGGCGATGATTGGGTTGCTGTATATACCATAACTTTGGTTTGGGGAATATGGAAGCTCCGATATGTTCTTGCATCCTATTGGTGCACGTGATTTTTGGCGTCATTACCCGGCACTATATGAAAATTTGCTATTCTTAACGTTCTTAGCTGTTCTCTTCGTTCCAGACGCGGAGTGGTAAGGTGTCACCTAGGTTAGGTAAATAGTTTAGTTATGGAGGGTGTTTCCAGAAATTTGCATCTTAGCTGCTCTTTTGGTTTACATTCGCCTAGATGAGGTTGTATTTTTTTTTATTTGTTCTTATCATTTTTTGGGATTTAGTATTTCAGTTATGGTGGATGTAGTTATTTCGGTTCTTACTATTTTTATTCTAAATCAAACAAGATGTTTTCGTTTGGAACATTTTGTTTTTGTCCTTATCATTTTCTGGGATTCAGTTAATTTAGTTATGACCGGTGAAGTTATTTCGGTTTTGAAATTATTAAAAAGTATCAAAATATTCTAAACCAAACAAGATGCTTTGGTTTGGAACATTTTGTTTTTGTTCTTATCATTTTCTGGGATTTAATTAATTTAGTTATGACGGGTGAAGTTATTTCGGTTTTGAAAGTGTTAAAAAGTGTTATTGTTTATTATTGTTTATTTGTTATTGTTTATTTTGCATTTCTTTTATTACAAGGGGGGTTGAGGGAGGGAAACCCTTCACATTTTAGAATTTTCATAATATTAGTGCTTATTAAAATGCTATATATTGTATTTATTCTGTTGGTACATATCATAAATATTACTAATCTGTTATTTATTTTTTAAATAACGTAAAATTGGTGATTATTAGGCTAATTATATTTTAATAATGCTTTAAATTGTTAATCTGTTTTTCCTTTTAAAGTTTAGTTTTGTTAATGTTGTTCAAATATGCCCCGTGACTGCCGCCATGTTTTTTTTGATGATCTTTCAGAAAACACGCACCGCCGCCATGTTTTTCTACTTGGCGATTTTTCAAATCAAGCGTTTTTCTGTTGGTCGCCGAAAAAAAAAACATGGCGGACGTCTATAATGCATCTATTCCGATTTGATATTGGAGCGCTAAGTTCTTTTCATTTACTACTTGAGGACTAATGAAGCCAGGACCTACTGTTTAAATTATGATATAAAAGAACTATGAATATTGATTTCTGCAAGTGCACTATACATTTGGCTATGAGCAGTCTAAAACGCAATAGGAAATTTAGTATGTAGGGATTTATTTTGGAGAGGTAAAATTATGTTCAACCGACATATGGTGTTGAATAATTGGTTTGGCCATAAGCTAATTATAATTAATACTAATAACTACTAAATACTAATTATAATAATTTGTTGATTAATTGCTTTTATGATCTTGAAAATTGTTAGAGGGGGCTGACGTCCGCGCCCAGGTAGAATGAGTTGTAAGCATATGCTTACTTGAGATTGTAAGTTTCTGTTACGTGTTTGAAGGTGGTGGCCTAATAATATTCTGTGTATAGTCCTTATTACATTAAAGATTTGTTTAAATATGCTAAATTTGTGTCCACTGGACCACCATCATCTTAATTAAAAATCCATTTTCTATATATAGTACCTTTAAGCCACTGTGAAAGGCGAATGATGGCCGAATATTACAGCGCTGCTCTTCGAAACCACAGTGCTTTATAGCAAAGTCGCAATTTTCTATCAAGTTTAAGTTTACTTTCGACAGCCGGCCCGCAATTTCTGGTTACCGAATGATTAATTGCTGCGACTAACACGTTAATATATGATTAAAATAAGTTTGTCCGTTTATCTTCTCATAGATGGATAGACTCTTAAAGATACTTAAAGAAGATACTTAAGGAAGGAAAACTATCCGAGAAAGCCATTTTAACCATTTATATTCCAAAATTTTCTAATTAGTTGAAAGGGTATTAATTAAAAATCGACTAAAACCCAATGAATTTAGTGCCACAGTTATTTTCTTTGTTGAGTTTTCATTAATAATAAAACACAACCTCCGTGTAAATATCATTAACTCTCTCTATTTGGTATTTTACGTTACTAATTAACACACTAACTAATTAATTACCAACTAATTAAATTCCAGTGTAAACAAACGTATCCATATAGGCATGTATTTGTGTACGTATATGAAGCTATTTTCTCTCGCCACTGAGCGTTGAGTTTACACAAACCATTAAAATTTCAAATTTACTATTAGTTAAAAAAAATTAAATTATTACTTTAGTTACAGCTACCATGCATGAGATACAATTTTTTGATTCCGTATATACAACATATAATACTTAAAGGCTATTCTACTGTTAATCTCCAGTTTAGGATGTTGTAATTTAAGTTCATAAAACAATATGCATTCATAGCTGCAATGCAGATTTTATTTAAAGTGTCCTTATGTTGTTATAAAATTAAGAACAAACGAACACTAACGAAAAGAGTTACTTTTTTTCTACAAGTATACCAGAATGTCAAAAATATTTACATATGCAAAAAAGTTTAAAATCATTCTAAGTAAATTTTTTTGTATAATTTGTAAAGAAATTTTTGGATATGCCAAAGAATTAATATGCTATTTTACGATAATTTTTAAAACATTGACACTGAAAATTATGTATCATAATGTGTCTTGTCCGGGAGCTGTAGTTTGCTTATGACTGTATTAGGGGAAATAAAAGATGAAAAAAATAAATAATAAGAATCATTGAAATGTTTTAAACTATATGTTAAACCTAACCAATTTTTGAATATTCTTAGTCCAAGGATGTTGATTAACAGTTAGTAAAAATCTTTTCTAAACATATAATTTTTATGTTGTAAAAGAAGATTTGGAACTCTTTATCGCTTAGTACCTGAGTTATTTCTTCCGATTACATATTGATGAATATCTTAATTCTAAGCCATTAGGGATTGAGCATGGTGAAATGAACAAGACATTTATATAACACAGTAAAGTAAAGGTTTATACTAGATCATAGATTCCAAACTAGAACAAAAAAACCAAGTGAAGTCTTCCATAAGGATAGTAATGGATTTAAAGGAAAATTGGTTGCATTAAATCAGTTAGTAGAAATTATATTCTCACATAGATAGTTCTGGAAGAATAAAGACACTCCAATAGCAAGAATGGAAAGTGATTTGTTTCATGCTCAACTGTTCGCTGACAGAACTAAGAACTGTCTGACAACCTGAGCTACTTACTCTTTTTCATACCTTAGTGAAATAATCTGGAACACTGTTTCAATAAGTAACAACTCCTCTCCTTGGCGCA
>CM063505.1:46258703-46263703 GCA_032207245.1 Pardosa pseudoannulata
TAGTATTTTTTATCTAATTATTCAGATCACAATGCAGTACATCCTGATCAATGATTTATCCTGTTAAAATTTCTCATTATCAGAAGGAACTGTATTTTGTTTCATTAAATGTAGGTATGGAATACTGAATTGTAAAACTTACAGTCCCACTTAAAAATTAATTCAGTCGATTCATTACATATTTTAAGTACAGAAAATTTCAATATCACAGTTCTAACATTTGAAAAATAACAGTAATGAAATTACTTTATACACTAAATCTAAAATTTTCTAAAGAGATTTCTATTTCCAATAATTCTATATCCGAGGACAGTAATGAAATCCAGTAATCTGAAGAGAAGTCTTTGATAAAAATTATATTAATCGAGTTTCAAGTATATATAAATCATATGAAATATTCACATTCACAATTATAAATGCGATCGTCGTATTATATTTTAATCCAATAAATTTGCTCTCGCTCATTCCCTTTAAATCAAATTATATGGTTAGTTATTATAAAATTTTAAAAACTTGATTATCTAATTTATTGATGGTATAAAAATTAAATTAGATAAATTCCAAAAACTTATATAAAACATATATAAAACAGTCAAGCTATCTAAGCTCTATCATAATAGCAAAAGATTTAAAAGCTAATTCTACTATTTTATGAAATATATATATATATATATATATATATATATATATATATATATATATATATATATATATATATATATATATATATATATATATATATATACTATACATATCTTTAAGGTTACACATATGAATAAATTAAAATTTTTGAAGACTGCAAATTTTAAATACTAAATTATATTAGAATAAAAATTTAATTAAATTTGATAGAAATAACGGTTTTTACAATTCAATAGTTAAAACAAATTATATTTTATCCCGTGAGTCAACCTTAAAACTCTTCAAAGTACACGAATAACCATTGTTTGAAATTTCAAGAAATTATTGTGTTATCTGTGAACGTTACAAATACATGATAAAATTAATTATATAATATTTTATGAAAATCTTTATTTTGTGGGGGAAGGGTGTTAACTTTAAAAATTTCCTCTTGTATAACTGAAAAATAATAATTCTTTAACATTTCTATTCATTAGGAAAACACAGACTCATTATTATAATGTTAAAATAAATAAATAACTATTTAAATTTACTATTTGAGATGCTATTTTTTTGGGGTGGGGAGGGAGGTCAAAAAAGATGACATTCAGCCGTGGTAGCTGAGTCGACGAGAGCGTTAATCCATAACCGGAAGATTGCTGACCAAGCAATTCATGGTGCCTAACTGCAGTTTTATCAATGATACAACTACTAGCTATCTCGTAAGACATAGTTATAAACCTCATAATTGCAATTTTTTGTGTTTTTATGGATGAAATCGTCTACATAGACCTATTTTCCGACATGATCTCAGTCATCGAGAGCGTTAATCCATAACTAGAATATTGCTGAACAAACAATGCATCGTGAATACTTGCAGTTTTATCAATAATACAATTACGTAGCTATCTAGTAAGAGATAGCTATAAACCTCGTAACTGCAATTATTTTGTGTGTTTTGGGAGAAACGCGTCTACATAGACCTATTAGCCGACATAATCTCAGTCATCGAGAGCGTTAATCCATAACCAAAAGATTGCTGACCAAGCAATGCATCGTTACTATTTGCAGGTTTATTAATGATACAATTACTAGCTATCTAGTAAGACATAGTTATAAACCTCATAATTGCATTTTTTTGTGTTTTTTGGGATAAACTCGTCTACATAGACCTATTAGCAGACATAATCTCAGTCATCGAGAGCGTTAATCCGTAACCAGAAGATTGCTGACCAAGCAATGCATCGTGCCTACTTGCAATTTTATCAATAATACAACTACGTAGCTATCTAGTAAGACATAGTTATAAACCTCATAATTGCAATTTGTTTGTGTTTTTAGGGATGAACTCGTCTACATAGACCTACTCGCCGACATAATCTCATTCATCGAGAGCGTTAATCCCTAACCAGATGATTGCTGACAAAGCAATGCATTGTGCCTACTTGCAGGTTTATCAATAATACAACTACGAGCTATCTAGTAAGATATAGTTATAAACCTCGTAACTGCAATAGTTTTGTGTATTTTCCGAGGAACGCGTCTACATAGACCTATTTGCCGACATAATCTCAGTCATCGAGATCGTTAATCCATAACCAGAAGATTGCTGACCAAGCAATGTATCGTGCCTAACTGCAGTTTTATGAAAGATGCAACTACCTATTTATCTAGTGAGACATAGTTATAAACCTCATAATTACAGTTTTTTGTATTTTTTGGGATGAACTCGTCTACATAGACCTACTCGACGACATAATCTCAGTCGGCGAGAGAGTGAATCCATAACCAGAAGATTGCTGACCAAACAATGTATCGTGCGTAACTGCAGTTTTATCAATGATGCAACTACCTATTTATCTAGTGAGACATAGTTATAAACCTCATAATTGGAATTTTTTGTGTTTTTCTGGGATGACATCGTCTACATAGACCTATTTGCCGACATAATCTCAGTCGTCGAAAACGTTAATCCATAACCGGAAGATTGCTGACCAAGCAATATATCATGAATAGCTGCACTTTTATCAATGAGACAACTACCTAGTGATCTAGTAAGACATACTTATAAAGCTTAAAATTGCAGTTTAATTATGTTTTGGGGGATGAACTCGTCTACATAGACCTACTTGCCGATAGAATTTCAGAAAGAGAGAGCGTTAATCCATAACTGGAAGATTGCTGACCAAGCAATGTATAGTGCCTAGCTGCACTTTTATCAATGACACAACTACCTAGTGATCTAGTAAGACATAGTTATAAACCTTAAAATTCAAATTCAGTTTATTTGTGTTTTGAAGGATGAACTCGTCTACATAGACCTACTTGCCGATATAATTTAAGAAAGAGAGAGCGTTAATCCATAACTGGAAGATTGCTGACCAAGCAATGTATCATGCCTAGCAATTTTGATCAATGAAACAACTATCTAGCAATCTAGTGAGACATAGTTATAAACAAATGCAATTTTTTGTGTTTTCTGGGATGAACCCATGTATGTAGGCCACTGATATCTACACTGATAAGTGTAGATAATACTGAAAAAATATGTTTTTCTCTTTCGTATCGTAATTGAAGGTTTAAGTACCGCTATATATTGAAAAACGAGGAACTGCTAATTAATTGTCGACCAAAAGGAGAAATTAAATCTTGCCTTTAAGAGATATATTTTCTTCTGCCCGAAGTCAGTTGGATAATCGCAAATTTTTCACATCTCCCCTAACTGGATATAGGTGACAGTGGATAGGGATTTAATTTTTTAACGATAGAATATAAATTAGATACATTTCTAGTCTCTAGAATAAGTTAAAAATATACCAGAAATGTGCAGTTTTTTATTAATTTTTAATATAAAGTAATGTTATATATGTTCCAAATAATAAATTCATTGTAGATAATTATTAATTTTGACAATTAAATATTTATTTTTCACTAATGTATTTCATACAATGGCGTAGATATAAATTCATTAAGATGGACAGTTATAATTTTTGAAAACTGTATAATGAAGAAAAATGACTCTCCCATTTTTCCACTAAGGTAAAAATAATTTGTAACTATGGTTATTTATTAACTTATAACAGCTTATTTTTAACTCGCGTTTTGCACGTGTCATAACATCATTCATAGGCAGGAGAAATCTATATTGATGAGAAACTGTGCAAACAAAAGCTTTAGATTGTTTCATGCATTTTTGATAAAATAGATACTTTTAAAGCGTATTTTTACCAAAATGCAGATAAATGGAAAAGTATTTCATCCCATATATAATTCCCCATTACTCTTGTTTTAAAGAATTTACTTTCTCTGCTGTTTGATATAACTTGATAAAAAGATATTCCTCTGGCCCGTATAAGTATTGATTGTTTGAAGCTTAGGAAAGCTTTTTAGAGTAAATTATGAAATATATGGCGAACCGTTTTGCATTGTGAAGAAAATGGAAAGTTTGAAAACGCGAGTAAAGACACATTGAACAATTTAATACAAAGATTATCTTAAAAGCTGAAATATATCATCGATTTGAAGCAATATGTTTCGGAGAAACATTATTAGTTTTAGATGAAAATTTCTAAGGTTTTTTTTAAATGTAAATTTTAAGAATGGTGCTAATATTTAAATAATATCTTTAGGGAATACACCACCTTTAAGCATGTTTGATATGAAGATTTTTTCTTATTTTTTGGCTCTTTTTAGTTATTATTGTAAATAAATCAGATTTTCAGCATTAGTCCCTATTTCTATTTAATTATATTTGCTGAATTTACTTTGTTTCTTAAATAGAAGAACTTTTTATAAAAAATAAAAAATTAGAGCTTGTTTAAAAAAATTTAAATTTTTTATCACCTATTTAATGTTTTACACTAGGTTACTGAATTTTTAAAAAATGCTAAACTAAAAACTAATGTTTAAAATACGTATTTCTAATAATTTATATAAATAAAAATGCAAATGTTTGTTCGTAACTCCAAATATCTAAAAATATTGCACCGATTGGCTTGAAATTTTGGCACACAGTTCCGGGTATATTTTTATCCACACCATTTAGATATAAAGTTTAAATTTCTGTGTCGAGAATTTTTCCGACTTAGAATATTTATGTATAAAACATCGCTTTTGACTCTTGCACGAATGCTATAAACAAGAATACTAGATCTGATTTCCCGATGTAAAAGTTTATATTGATAAAATATTATACAGTAAAACTTGAATTTAAAAAGCGATCTAAATATTCAGTTAGCTGGTTCTGTTATCTATATAAATAAAAATGTAAACGTTTCTTCGTAGCCCAAAATGTCCTTGAAATTTTGGCATGACATTGTACTAGAGTCCAGGTATGTTCTTATCTAAATAGTTCGTATATAAAGTTTAAAATTTTTGTG
>CM063505.1:46268703-46293703 GCA_032207245.1 Pardosa pseudoannulata
TTGTGGTATTCTCATCAACGGAAAAGCAGATGGGCTAGCCAAGATATATCGTTCTACTAAACAGGCTCAATGTAACCTGGTCAGCTATAAGTCTGCTTCGTTAATGATTAATCAAACACACAGGACAATAAATATATCATTACTGAAAGAAAGAACGAAAGAAAAATTGTGGAGAATTTTCATCCTTAATCTCCCAGATTGCCCAAAAAGCAGTATTGTAGCTTCCTAAGAGCGATTGTTTATATTCTCCTCTTTCTAGTTTTCGGATAGTGGATAGTCCTTCTGCCCCCTCTACCACATTAATACGGCTATGAATGCTGTTCATCTCCTTGACTGTTCAGATCTCACGAAAAACTGCCTCTACATTACTGGTAGGCTACAGACTCTTTGAACACGTTAATTTCTTAACCTAATGAGCTAACTATGTTTCATTTTTATACATTTCTTGTGCTCGTCTTATTGTACGTGTCACTGTTTTTATTCTTTTTATCTTTGTCCGGCGTTAGAATAATGTCTGTATCGCCTCTTGCATTGAAAAAATGTTAAACAAAATGTAAAACAAGTGTGATTACATTAGGAGAGATAAATAGCTTTCTATTTGAATATTTTCCCACATATACAGAACTATTTTAAATAGTCTCAGATTCATTTAATTATTCAAACCTAAAATATTTATTTAGGTGTCAGAAAATACTTTCATCTACATAGTAAGTATGTCCATAAAATAATAATGACTAATTCCCAACATTTATTCATACGAACTGCATAAGTCTACAAGTAAAGTTAAAAATTGCAAGATAAACATTTCTTAAGTGAATTACAAACATTATTTGCAGCTTTTGAGAATATATTACTATAATAGTTCAGCTACAAGGTTAGAGAGTCACAAAATTTACAAGACTAACAAAATGTTAATTTACTTTTAAATAACAACAAAATTCGTTTTAAGAGTTTGTTGTTAAAGTAACAGCAAGCTTAATTAACAACAGAATTTAGATTAAACAAAAATAAAGAAAAGTAGAATTAAAAATTTGCGTTTAGCTGTTTAAGAATGAAAATATCTTGCAAATTTTCAAATTTCCCCTATTATTTTTCCTTGGTAAGTGCAATTTCATTGAAATTAACAAAATAAGTCATAGCAAGTTATTTACAATCAATAAATAGTAAGTGCAGTCTAGAAAAAGAATAAATAAGTTTATGTTGAAATACACTTACCTAGACATACAAAGAGAGAGAGAGACATACAGAGTTTCACAATATATCTATGGACTAAAGTTATCCTATTCATGCTGTTAGTTTCCATGTTCAAGTTTATATACACATCTAATCTTAATATTTCTAAACTGGATAGTTAATTAGTTCAACATTTATTGTTATGTTGCCTATGTTGTTTGTCTTATATTGTTTATACATTCTCTGCTTCCATCGAGGTGTTTGTTTATTTTACAGGAGATAGGAGTTGTGCGAATTGTCTATTTCGACAGCAATCCAGTTGGATATTACGCTAGCATAAATGCTAAACTAGGAAGAATTTTTTATTTAATTTTCACTAAAATATTCTGTAAGAACATACATATATATATATATATATATATATATATATATATATATATATATATATACATATAAAGTGGAAAATTCTGAGGATAAAATAAAGACCCTATTATTTTTAATTGTGAGAGTTGTCGTGAGCTCGAGAGGGATTCGGCTGTTTTTAGTTATCCACGGTTGGCAACATAGAAAGAAATTGAGTTGAAAGCAAAATGGAACTGGGGTTGCCAGTGGCGATGTTGACCCCAACAAAGGCCCCATCGTTGGTTCAAGACTTTTAAATATATATATATATATATATATATATATATGTGTGTGTGTGTGTGTGTGTGTGTGTGTGTGTGTGTGTGTGTGTGTGTGTGTGTGTGTGTGTGTGTGTGTGTGTGTGTGCATATCACTGTGTGAATAAACTTTACAAAAAGTTCTCTCAAAGACTATTCATATAAAGAATAGAACATGGGCTTACAGAACAATGAGAAGTCTCGTTAATAATCATGTTGCTATCGTGCTATACTATGAAATGAAGCAGCAAGTACAACTTGGAATTTGACTTTTATTTACGATCTAAGTCAAAACTTCTTTCTTCGTCAAGAGCAGAGAATGTTAAAAGATATTAAGAAATATCCCTTACCCCATGGCGGTTACCTGGGCTGGAAAGAAAAGGGGCAGAAATGTGAAGGACAACAGTGGGCGATAGTCGAAGTTGAAGCATCGTGATATACGGCTCTTGAAGAGGACAGTCACCCGAAATTTCAAGACTACACTACCACAGGTAGAAGAATACAGTAGAATGAAGAGATTACAGTAGATTCGAGACTACCAAAACGTGACAGAACTGCAATGAGAACAAATCATCGGATCAAATGAATCCTCATTTACATTATTCCAGACTACCGGAAATGTGTTCGTGTAGCGAACACCAGCAGAAGAATTTCATGTTGACATCCTTGGTTCAAATCGTGAAAAATGGAAGATATTCTGTGATGTAGTGGATAGAAATATCTTTCCGTGGATTGTATATTCTCGTTGTCTTGAGGGAGATGATCACAGTCAACCATTATCGAAGCTTTCTCACAGATCATCTTCACCACTTCCCTCAGTCTGTCTTTCCGAAAACTCTCCTGTGTTCCAAGATTACAAAGCGTCTATTCACGCATGTTTATGTGTACAAACATAGTTATATAAGCATGATGATGAAGTGGAATATCCGACCTGGTGTCCTTAGTCCCCTGCTCTCAATATTATTGTGGAATTATTTACAGAACTAAGTCCGTGCTCTGTTTCCTCATTCACGCACACTATAAGAAATCAAGACAGATCTACACGAGGAATGTTTGCTAATTCCAATGATTTTTGTGGACGATCTTTACCAGTCAATTCCATGTCGAGCTATCACTCAAGGCAAATGTGACCCAACCTTTTACTAAATAAAAATTTTCATTTTTTTTCACAAGTCTGCCTATCATTTTGTCCTACAATTATTCTCATTTTTATCTTTATATTCCCTGCGAATTATTGTTGTAAGACTTAAAACATTTTATAGCTCATAAAATGTATGATATTAATAAAATTGGTCGTATAATGTGTGAAAATGTGCAAAGAGCACTTATCAATAGAGATTTTTTTTAAAAATTGTTATTACTAGCATAATCATTAAACAGTAATATTTATCTGTTGCACAGTTTAATACTTCAATTGGTAAATTATAATTTAAGATAATAAATTACAAACATTTAAAGTTAAATTTCCGAATCCATGGTCCACTTAAACCTACTTAACAATAGAGTAACAATTTAGAAGTAATGCATTTTAATTAATAAAAGTATTAGAATTACAATAAGAGCACGCAAAAATTCTTGGTGCGGGATACCAGTAATTCGGGATTTAGGTAGGTAACCAAATGATTAATATTTCATATAACTTGATATTAAACGAAATTTATAATTTGATATTAATTTGCGTCGAAAATTAAAAGATGCATTTGGTATTTCATTAAAGATTAGTATAATGAAAGCCTGCTAACCTAACACAATATTAGTTCTAGAAATTTTGGGAATTTCAATGCAAAACGGAAAGAAAATATCCATGTAGTAGGTATTTATCATAAGTTAGTCTTATTAATTAATTGTTAATAATAATGGCATCAATCTTCTCACTATTACAGATTGCTCAATGAGTTTACTGTATTGCTCAATGGGTGAATCCTTCTAGCCAATACATAGTACATACTGCGCGTTAATGAAACTCAATATGTTAAGAACATGTGAATGCTCAATATAAGTAATAATTGAATAATACAGCGGTAGGTGATATTGTATTTATTATCATGTTTGCTCGAATCTTGACTATTTTAAATATACTAGTTTACTGACCATGCAGGCACTCAGAAATGATTGAAGTAAATAATTGAATATAAATATGTATTTTTTTAAATTTTAATTAAAAAGTTATACTATGAATTTAAATCGTTGCCTGCCCTGTGCATGACATATAATATCTCCTATAGTTGTACATTACATCTGATACACAATAATGTAAAATTTAAAAATATAGCTCATTTCATATCACGTTATATGCAAACATATAATGCATTAGACTTGTATATGTAAACAGGATAGACAGAGGGTTAACTTATAACGTTTTTTTAGGGACAATTTTTTCGACTCTTTATATTTTCATTTTTACAAAATAAGAAAGTTACACACTACTTTTCTAAAGTTTTATTCCCAATTACAAGGAATTGATATACAAAATATAGGCTTTCACATTCAAATTTCATTTCATGGTACTTCACTCTGCCTATTACTAAATTTGTACAGATTTTGAACACGTAAGGGATACACTATAGGTAACAATGGAAAAAAAACCATATTATATAAACTTAAAGATTTCTTTGAATATTTACTGGTACTACTAATATTTATCGGTACATTTGAGGAGCTTTCGAAACTTTAAACTAAAAGTGCTCGAAAATAATAACTAGATAATAAGAATCTGATAAATCATCATATTGGACAATCAAGTGGACTTTCTAAAGTTCTAACAATTATGCACTTAAAGGAAAAATTCCTGTAATTAAGAATAAAAATTATGGAAGATAGCAATGATAATTGTTTGGATGTTCTTCCTTTACATACGGTTTATATCAGAATTATATAATCATTAATGTATGTGAGAAGAACTGTCAACATATTAACCCATATTGGACCGCTGTCTTATAAACAGGACAGCAAATAAATTTCCATTTAACAATAAAGTTATAAATATTTTCTGAGTGGATTTTATTTTAACATCTTTAAAATAGACACACTTTAACATAGTAACAAAAAAAACTGAGAAATCAAATTATATTGTATTGTAAAATTTATTTTCAGCAACCTCTTAAAAATTGTCATTTTTTAATCTTTAATTTTAAATTTATTATTATTTTTATTATTTAAACATTGTGGAGGTTACTTTTAGTTTAAAAACAGAGCTAATAATGTAGATGAAAGTTTTTGTTGAAAAATATATTTTACATGTATATTTTGTAAGTATAAAAAAGGTGTCCTAAAATTAAGACGACGGTCCAATCCTGATTATTTTTCAATGAATTTGATATTTTCATTGATAGCGCACATTCTTTTCTTATCTTTCAATGAAAACCAGTTCAAACACCTGTTCACACTCCTGAACACAACAAGGGGTAAATAGATGTCTATTCTATTCAGAAAACTGGAGATTTTTTGAAAGATAAACTTACTCTCTTACTGCCAGTTCAATAACTGCAAGAGAAAACCTTCAACAGTATGCTTAAAATGTAATGTTGGACTTTGTTTTGACTGTTTCCCCATATTTCATCTATTAATCAGCCTAATGCAATGTAAGTGATATTTGTTAAATTTTAGTAGTGTAATTGACCGTTGTCCTATTTATAGGACAGCCAATTACATAAAAAATTAAAAATATTTTTTCAAAATTTTGGTTTTATATATTTAGTTACACCATATTAATGATATAGATTAAGTTTTAATAACTTACAGAAATATTTAGTTGATGTGGTACAATATGGGCTAAACGACAAGAAAATTAAAGGTATTTTAATATAATCCATATTTCTAATAATCCGTTTTCTATAATCCTTTCTATATCCGTTTTTTATAATGTCGTTGCGAAATGACTTACGAATTATTTTTATCTCTATTTTATTAAAGATGTTCCCCTCCCCCCGCTTTGATATTTTTAAAATAAAACTGGTAGAACTAAAATACATTTATTGATAATTAGTTGCATAACCAATCTAATAGGAAAGTAATTATGTATCTTCTTTATAGAAATAAAAGTAACAAAATGAGAGATAATTCTTTTAAGTATATTTTCCAAACAAAAGGTTTTGATTAATTACAATGAATTTCTCGCTACTTCCAAATTTGGGTGAAGGAGAGGTCCAATTAATATCTTTAAAAATTGCTGCAATTCATTCTTATGTAATAAAATAGTGTTCTTTACGTATCGTAATAAGTTGTAAATAATAAAGAGGAAATTCAACTCCTGTTATAAAATAAAACTCTTAATGTGAGAGAAAGGATCAATTTATTTTTTACTTAAGCTGAGAAATAAGAGAAATGCAGTATGCAGATTAACAATTAATTGAAATGACAGTAAACGAAAACAAGTAAATTAAATGTATCGTATTTTAAAGTAACCCACTTCATACTCTTTAATAAAAGAGTTATAAATGGCTACGGACCATCTGTTTGCACTTTCCGCCAATGCTACGAAATAATTACCAATAAAAATAAAAAAATATGATAATGAGATGATTAACAATGAGGAAAATGAGAGTTATTAATTTTAAACTTGTGCCTAAATAATTTGATGTCTGCGCTTTATTTATGTGACATCTTTTCACTTTATGATTCCTCGTTTGAATGCGTTGGAATATATCCTGACATCTTGTCATAACAGTTAAGTATCTCAGAGTTGCAACTTTGCTTGAATAGTTATACAAGCTATTTTAATTAGCAGTGGTTTTGTTAGTAACATACTTGGGATATGCATAAGATATTTATAAATATCATTGGCAACGAAAATAACTCATGATCATCTGCTATAATATTTCACAACTCTCTGTATGCAACTGATGTTTGAGTGTTAGTAATTTTCAGATCAATTCAATGCAACAGTGTAAAGTATAAGACTAATCAGGGTAAAACAGTGTTTCACTTAAATCTTTCGTAACATAATTGGGATATGCATAAGATATTTATAAATATCACTGGAAACGAAAATAACTCATAATCATCTGTTATAATATTTCACACCTCTCTGTATACAATATATGTTTGAGTGGCGGTAATTTTCAGATCAATTCGATGCAACAGTGTAAAGTATAAGACTAATCAGGGTAAAACAGTGTTTCACTTAAATCTTTCGTAACATAATTGGGATATGCATAAGATATTTATAAATATCACTGGAAACGAAAATAACTCATAATCATCTGTTATAATATTTCACACCTCTCTGTATACAATATATGTTTGAGTGGCGGTAATTTTCAGATCAATTCATTCCAACAGTGTAAAGTATAAGACTAAGAAGAGTACAAAAGTACTGCACTTAAATGTGCGTACAAAAAACATCAAATAACAGTAATTAATAATAAGATAATTTCATTGGTTTAATACAGACGATATCTACTATATTTATCTATAAATTCAGATGAAAATATGGAATTAGGAGAAAGACTGGGTTTTAATCTTTTTGGATAAACGCTTTCTACAGATAATTCACTACTAAAACACTATACATAATTTACTACAATTACATTCTAGTAATAAAAATTTACTACATCGAGTTACTATTTACAGATTCTTTTTAGAATATCTACAGTAGTCACAGGAGCATAGGGCATTTGTCTGACTTCTTCCCCCTGCCCTTCTTTTGATCATTGACTCTGGGTATTCATACGCGTCAAGGAAGCTCTTTAGCTATCTTCTCAGAGCTCTTCAAAAATTTGTATTTTCCAGTCTTCAATGAGATAGAACAGTTTTCCCAGATAGCATCCATACTTGCAGCAAGTTTGATTTTTTCTGGATGCTATTTTGTGTTAACAAATTTGACACGACAAAATTGCAGCAAAACTCCTGCCAGTTAGACGTAACATAAAGCGACCACTCCTTTCCAACGCTATTTTGCTGCAAAACTGTGGTAACCTTGTCACGACAACCTTGAAGGAAGCGAAAATTCATAGACTTGATGAAGCCTTGTTTCAAACTTCATACTTGTCATGCTGAACTTTCTGCAAATGTGAAGGCTTGCAAAGAAAGATTACTGCAAACTAAATTTGCTATCTAAGACTATATGGTAGACCATATTCGATGTGCATTATATACTAGATTCGTTGCATATCGAAGAATGAGGCCACAAGTGCACACGACGTGAAGAATTTAAATGAGATTTTTCTAGTAAAAAAGTAGTATGGTAAACTGAAACACAAAGCCATACCTGTTGACTTTGCTATCAGTTTTGTTAAAAATAATTCAATCATTTTTATGTAAGTTAATACAGGTGAAAAATGAAAACTCAGTGTGTATCTTTCAACTTTCGAAATCGCTATAAGTTAACTTTAAGAAAACTTTAAATGCAATTAAAGAGCATTTCTCTATGACTTGTGGACTTCATTCTAACTGTAAAAAAAATACCAGTAATTATTATGTCAATTATTTTCAATTATATAAATTACACTTTTAAGAAAGACTCATTCAAACAAGTTAAGTTTGAGTATAATACTTTGATTAGTCCATAAACGATAAGAAATGTTTACTTTATTCACTAAGTATTAAACATTGCCAGTTTAATTTAGGATTCAAATACTAGCCTGATTCCATTACCTTTCATAAAATGTAGCTGTTACCCGTTAAAACATGACGGGAAATTTTCCCAACTATATAAATTGTGAGATAATTATTTTTCAAGATCATTTAAATCCTACATTTTCGGTTTATTCTGCAACCATCAATATTAAATTTGCATGACCATCTAAGGTAAATATTGGATCTATGAGATTCAACATCAACAATAAAAATTTTATAAAACTGCCAACATTTCGTAACTTCAGCTATTGCTTGCAATCAAAGTTGTCAATACATGTTTTCACTATCCTAAATACAAACTGAAAAATCTTTTCGTCACCTAATACCAATTTTCAGACATAATGTGGTGTATCCATTTAAACAAACTTATACAAATACATAAAAAGCTCTCTGATCGAGAAAAATATACTAGTATGAACTCTGCAAGCCAGGAGAAAATACACTTGAAGACGGACTGTCGCAATAAGCAGGGAAATGCACTATTACACTAAGCATGGACAAGATCCCAGTTGTAATTCATAAGTAAGAAAATGTCTGCTTCAGTTGTAAATTGCCAGTAACTAATGACAAATATTTTAATAAAAACGAACATTTGTATATCTAATGAGGTGATCCAATATAAAAATGTATGTTTTGTGGATTAATTAATTGATATCTATTGAATCAAGCTTCATACATGTCAACAGTAATGATGAAAGGAGGATTTAAGAAGTATGATAAAAGATAAGGTTTATGACTCTTCAGTGAAGTCTAAGATTGCTAGACGGAGATAAGAACGATGTCTGCAAGGATGACATCATGGGTGGGTAAGGCCGGGAAAAATTTACAAACGGAGGCAAAAGCAAGGAAAGGAAGGAGAGGCGGTAATAAAAATCGGTGATTTTATGATCATCGGTGGAACATGATCTGAGGCAGCCAATAAAGTTGCCGAAAGATGCCTATTGGAGTTTTGCGTTCAGAGAGAGAAGAGCAATGAATTAAATAAAATGAGTAAGCAGATAGAAGCAGGGGGAAGAGAAAAGCAGAGAAAGCTGACGAAACAGGTCACAGAAGGTAGAGATTTTGTTTGGTTTTGTGCGCTACGGTCTACTTTTTGCAACACGATAGCTAATGAGACGGGGACCTACTGCTTAATGCCGATTCTGAACGGCTATGAACATCCATGCCATAGTGGGATCCCAACCCACTAACTCCAGTTCCGCAGGACAGCACCTTAACCTTTCTGCCAACGTTCTACCAGAAAGTAGAGGAGATAAAGCTAATTCTCTCCCTAAATATATTAGTAGTCAAGGGACGCATATCAACTCCACCAGCGAAAGGATGCCAGAAAGAAATCTTCGGCAAACCCAGGTGCCTAGCGATTACGTGATTACACCACTGCGCCCCTGAGCCCCAGCATAAGACACATATCCGGTCATATAAGCATCAAGGCCTCACCCAATTATGAGTTATCAACAATTTCCATTCCATCTGCCAGTATTAGGCTTCTTTCATTTTTGATTTATAATTTTTTATAAATTTATCAGGGTACTTTCTTCAGAAGTAAAGTTATGAATTAGTAATTTAGAATTCCTGATTATGCGTGTAAGTAATTAATTTCACAAATGCAGTTACCACTTAAATTGATGAGTAGAAATTAAACTGTAAACTGTAATAATCTTGAATATGGGTTAGCTATTGAATCAGTCTTTTATATTTTTTAATATCATTTGGTCCTTATATCATAAAAAAGTCTATAGCGTCTCAACAAGCTGTGGTCAAATTTTAACTTAACTAATTTACACAACGCAAACCAAATATTTTTTGTCTTGTAGTAACCAAATAAATGCTACTATATTTGATCTCAGGTACTTAAAATACTTAAAATAATACTTAAAAATATTTAAAATATAATACTTAAAATTGGATATAATTGGATAAATTATATATAATACTTAAAATTGGAGAGCACTATACGACACATATATATGAACAAATATTTTTTATGCAAAATCAAATTACAATAGATTTATGTAGACGATATATTATTGGCGGACTGTATACAGAAAACGTTTTGTATATTAAATATATAAATCACCTACCCCGTGTAATAAAATATTTTATTATATACTGGGTGCTTCGTAGTATTTTTAAAAGTATATGACTGTACTCACACACAAAACAAAGGCAACATAAAAATAAAAAATATATCATTTAGAC
The DNA here is from genome assembly GCA_032207245.1 of Pardosa pseudoannulata. NCBI lineage: Eukaryota > Metazoa > Arthropoda > Arachnida > Araneae > Lycosidae > Pardosa > Pardosa pseudoannulata. The sequence continues at coordinate 46,279,311 of CM063505.1, forward strand.
TTATTTGACTGTAATGATATCTAATAAGGACTTCTAGACCATTTTTGTTATCTCAACAGTTTAACCTGTCATGTTGTTTTTCTTCTAAGAATTCCCAGAAATCCAGAAGTAAATATGGCTAATTCCAACATTTTTTCAGGTACTTATATAATCCTGTCAAACTTGAAAGCTTATTTGAATTTTTCTTTCAGTATCGCGTTTCAGTAGTAATTTTAAAACAACTCGTACTCCTATTATACGCCATTTTTCCTCTGTGCTTGACAAAATATTTTAATACAGATTCCAGATCTCCCTTCGGAGAACGTATCTTGTTACCATTTTCCTAGTAGTTCTGACAGGTTCACATTTCCTAACAAATTTTGAGAGATTTGAATGAATCTCAACTTTCGATGTCACTAAACATGCCAGACATTCTTTGCTAATATACTTCTTTCAGAATATTTGAAATGTTTTTTAAAATAAAATATAATGAGAGACATTTTTACCATCGTACTTATTATATACATATCTATTGCAGTTTTTAGTTTCAGTCGAAAATCTTTTCTGTTAAAATCAAATTTCTTTAAGAAATTAGCATTCATGGTTGTTTGAATACAAGATCAATTAATATAAACCGGTCTTATACATTTGAAGTTAAGATTTTTCCTGTTTAAGGAGAATAAGAAAACATTAAGATTTATAGCAAATTTGTTGTTTTTGTTAAATATATCACAAATAGAGAATTTTTAATTAAATCAACTACATATTACTCACAATTACAAGCAATTGTCTATTCGCACAATATATTTACTGAAACGTGGCTACAATTAAAATGCAGTTTTCTGTAAACTCTACAAAATATGCTTAACAGTTTCCAGAATAAGAGATAAAATTTGTCCTCGATAGCGATAAGTTTGGAGGGATTACTGAACTCACAGTCCTCATGCGGATAATTCATGTTACTCATATTTTAATTTTTATCCCATTAGCTTTCAAAGCTCGTAATTATGACTGAAAATTTATTTTTTATCAAGCAGTAGCATTAAAGGTTCTTTTTAAATGTTTACTTTATTTCTCACATTTTATTTTATATACTAAAATTATAGTGTAGATTTACTAATATTTTTTTAGCGTAAGTTAATTTCACTTTTTATGTATCCTTATCTGACTAATCTTAACATTGAAAAATTGGCCAGATGCCTAGAACCTCGCAGAATTGCATAAGCGTATGTGAAATGTTTTTGCATTAGAAAGCCTAAGACCTAACACTACATATTTTTATTTTCAAATTTTGCAGTTTACTTTCAACACCGATGACTGCCGTTTATCCAGAATGGATATCAGTTGTTTTTGTTGTCCTTGCTTATGACACTTAGTCAAACCAAGCTCGATATGATCTGGATGCTACTCGATTTAAAGCAAGAGGTGGTTCTTTTGTTTCAATGAACACAACAAGGTTGAAAGTACGACTTATGCTCGAGTGGATCCTCATAATTTTGAAGCAGGTACCAATCAGAAGACCCATAGACTTAGATTGCCACCCACAGAGATTGATTGAGAATAAGAAGAACATTGTAACCACGAACCTATTTTTCGTGCCCCAGTCACCTTTAGCGAATACGGTGGATCTTAGGCCGGCTCGGGTTCGGAACCCATAACCTCTCACTTACGAGATCGTTGCCTTTGCCGACTGAGTTACAGCGGTTCATAGCAAATCTCATTCAATTGAATGGTAATGCATGTAAAACTAATAATGATAAAGATTTTATTAAACTAATTTGATTAATAATATTTTTTTTCTTTTATATATTAGAATTATTATAATCTGTATTTCTTCAAAACAACAAATGTTACAGAATGTGCTCTAAGTTTCTATACAAGTTTGCAATTCAACCAATGTGCATCAATTATGCTTATGGTAACTCTGCAAAAATCGGTTGAGAACATGCTTTCATTTGTTTTACTTTTCGAGGACGAGTGGTTTATATTTATACCAAGACGTGAAAGCTTCTAAAGTATATTACATATATACTTGGCTGAAATATTGTTACAAATTACAAATACTTGTTTTGTATTCGTCTATAAATATTTCAGAAAAATCTGAAATACTCAGTGTTGAGTAAAACTCAGGCTAAAACAGCATTTCCAGCTGGACAATGGTGCCAATTCTTAGCAATCTCTAAGCATTCGATGTTTGGAGACCACTTGGAGTTATTTGGTAAAAATAGATGTTTTTGAAAAAATCAAGCACCATAGCTCTAGGACATTATTAAGTGAGATAGCCTGTCAAGTTCGAGAACTCTCAAGATTTTTCACTCCAAGTCGGGTATAAATACCAACATTCAGTAGACGACGCTCACTGTTGTTGTTCAATCTGGATTCTAATATAGTGCGGCTATCTGTCTGAGGTATTAGAGGCGTGCATTTGAAAGCTGTTTTCTGTTATATTAGCCGAATTGGAGCTGCGTGATTGTGATTCGTGTTGCTGGAATTTCCTACATCTTCTAGATATTTTTTTTTTAAATAAAAAAAGTCTTGTGGTTTTTAAGACTGTTTTACCGACTGTCATTCAACACGAACCATGAAGATGGGTACAATATATATCAAGAACATATTTCACCAATTATCTATTACTTAATTTAGCTGCCATATGGACGAGTCAGAGCCATACATATCAACCATTTTTACTATCAATGTTACTATAGTAGGGTTAATTTTCCCTTTATTTCACTCCTCTAGCTTATACAGTTCCTGCTATCAGTTGACACTCTTCCTATATATATATATTTGTTCAAATTTGCAATCTTTAATACAGTACATTTATTCATCCACTCAAGTTCAAATCTACTTTTTTTTAACTTAAAGTGATTACAGTGGATGTTAATATAGTTTTTCAAATATTTTTCATTAATTAAAATTAATTAATTTTCATCAGTCACTGTGAACTTTGGCAATAATGGTGTGTTCACAGAAACAAGCCAATATCATTGCAATTCTCGGCCAAACGCAGCTATGGTACTGCTGAACGAAGAATGCTACCATTAATACTATCATTAGTATCAAGAGTACATAAAATGCAAGGTACCTTAGTAGATTATGCAATAATATATCTAGGACAAAAACTGTTCACAGCTTGTCAAGCATATATAGCCTTCAGTCGAGTGAAATCATTAGATGAACTATTAATTGAAAACCTGGACTGCTCGAAACTCATTAACGTACCATTACCGTTAAATTACCCATTAACGTCCGAATACTTTTTATGAATACATATATATATATATATAAATATGTAAGTCATTATGGACTCTTCAGAATTTAGAAAATTAACTTTAAATGTTACGGTATGCTTTCATTAGTGTTGAGCTGGCATCTTACATATTATTAGACGCGATTTAAGGAGATAAGGTATCTTATATCTCACTTCTTAAGCTATATAATATTTTAACAATATTATTTTCTAGAGAAATAATTATTTTTATTTGTTTCGTTGATAGATTTGGAGCGCTATGTTTAACTGTTTTGCTACAAGAGAGCTGAAGATGTTTAGACGAAAATTAATTTTATTTTTCTTTTGTTGTACAAATTTAAATGTCACTAATAAAACTAATTGTTTACTAGAGGAAAAGCATTTATCAACTAAAATCCTATCTTTCTGTCCGGGAAATAGATACTCAAACCTCATATCTGTTTTCCTCATATATTAGTGTTTAGATCCTATTCTATATTTGAAATAGAAACAATTTCAGCAATAACACAGTTAAACATCTGATTTTCATAAAACGAATAATACATTTTATGTAAAATTTAATCCTTTCTGAAAATAAGAAACATAATGTAAGGAAATCATAATTATACAATGATACTTAACGATTTACATTTTCATTCGATTAAAGAATGTCTTTTGAGACTATTTAAAGTAAACTCGGGTAAAACGGCCATCGCAGGCATTCTTCATACTGTGTTCTCATGTTTGACATGTTTCCATTGGTTGAAAATCTCGTTTCTGATTGGCTGTCCTGCGGCTGGCAAGATCTCAAACTTTATCAAAACTACTCATTACCTCTCAGGTCTTCGTCATGAGCGAAAGTCCATCGCCACAAAACTATCGTGTTTTCTAATTTGTAAACTATTTCCTCTGTAGAATTTGAGTCATAAACTCACGAATCCCCCATTATCTTTCTTTTTCAGCTCTCGCTGGTATTCAGCTCATTGAAAGAAACTCAGGAGTGACAAACTCGGCTCATAGATTTCTGTTGACCCATTTACTGAAAGTATTGACACTTTTATAAATGTTCTGCTTCAGTAATGTACAAAAAACCCCTTAATTGCACGAAGCGAGTTATAGACATTGGAGATTTTCCCTGTTAACTATTTCTCCCCTGTGCCCAATATTTAATAAACACTGTTTCAACAAATACCACCAACCCTTGCTTTACATTTTTAGATGTTTAATTTGTAATTTTATATAAAAATATACTTACTAAAACTAAACATATTTGTGAAAGTTACAGTAAAACATTATTAGTATTCTGCTGTTTATAGTGTTTGGTATTTTTCTTTGTAAATATATCACTATTGCTTAAAATATGTCTATATAATAATGCCTATTAAAAACGGTAGGGAGGAGTTGTAGCAAAATAAGCGAAGCAGCTGTTCTTAAGTTAGTTTTAATTATAGATATAGCTACAAAGCAGGATTTTTGTTCATATACCGGATGAAAAAATTATTAAATCGATCGAAATGGTAGTATTATAAACAAGAGCAAATATTTGAAAGTTTGGGAATTTCTTTATACAACAGTCATTTTCCTTTACTAAATTCGAAAAATCTTTGTATGAAAATACAAAAATTCTATAAAACATTTTTAGATGTTTGCAAAAGAGACGCTTTTCACTAATCTATTAATAACTAAAATAGACTGAAAACATACACTAGAAAGTACATTTTTGCATTGAAGCAAATTTTAAAGTCCTGTAGAAGCATATTTAACCCTTTAACGGACAGTGGTTTCGAAGCGAAACCTCCTATTAAACATTTTATCTCTAACTTTTGGAGAAATGTGAATTTTTTTCAAGTTTGTTTTTGACATTTAAAACTTACAATAAATGAACACAATAATAAAATAAATGGCTCCATAATACGTTGTAGGCTACGCAATACAAAATAAGGATGTGTGTTAGTATGCGTGACTGATTTTACTATATATCACTTTACGCCAGAGGCGTACCCAGGGGGTTGCAAATAGACATATGCACCCAAGATTTTTTTCTCGAAACTGATAAAAGAAGGGGGGGAAATAAATTTTGTTTTCATACTATCTCTATTATTTTTCTTAAATGGCCATATTTTTCTAATTTTTATAACTTAATAAAAATTATATTAGTTCATTAATAGTTTTACAACGGAGAAATTAGATTAATATACATTTATTTTTTCTTTTGAATTATATGTATTTATACTTGCTGTACCTGGAAATGTTACATTAGATTAGATTTAGGGTGGAGCGGCCCGCAAGGGCACCAGTACTGCGGCCCAAGGCCTATTGTACTGAAAAAGCCCCCATTCGCAGGAGCAAGAAGCTCCAGCACAAGGCTAAGAAACAATAACCATTAGATCTCAGAGAGACCAATAGCTGAGATAAATTTCAGCAGCAATTTAACCAGGAAGTTAATAAACTCCCACGGCTCAATGAAGTGATACCCAAGGAATTCAAATCTCTTGGCACAGTAGTATTCACATTCACATAAAATATGTGACGAACTTTCCTCCGCCATATGGCACCCCCTACATACTGGGTTATCTATAATGCCAATAATGTTGAGGTGCCTCTTAAGGCAACAATGGCCAGTCAACAGGCCAATGGCCACCCTTAGCTCTTTCCTACTGAGCTTAAGTAGCTCCTTGGCCCTCAACCAGGGATAACCCTGGTTAAGCTCCTTGGACTGCCTTTGATTATTAGAGTCAAGCCAATCCTTATAAGTCTCCCGCATTAGGAGGTCCCTTACGATCCTTCTCACTACGATATGGGGAAGACCAAGTACAGGTCCTGGCCCAATGAAGGGCTACCTGGAAATGTTAGTAATGCAATTGTTTTTCACGTATGACCCCAGACAAAAGTATTTATTCAAACAACACTTATAAATTGTTAGACAATTTAATTTTTTTTTTACTTTTTTAAGAACACTTATTTATTGTTATTCCAATATAATTAAAATTTTAAAAAGTATTAAAATTAAAAATAAATAAAAATTTTAAAATTTTAAGTATTAAATTTTAAAAAGCTGTACAAGAGGTGGGCTTACCAGTTAACGCCTCTCAAATCCTCCAATGGTATCCTCTAAGACAAACCTTCTGAGGATTGCAAAGAAAAACTTTAATACATTTTGCATTTATAATGTTCATAGATAATATTTATAAACTAATTTCATTAAATTCCAAATAATTCATGTAGGTGACCATAAAGAATTAATGCTATATCATTGAGTACTTCGGAATAATTGAGTCTACAAGTAACAAAACAATTGCTAAGAAAACTCTTCTCCTTAACTAATATTATAACAATTTTCCTTTCATTACGTTCAGTTTATTTTTATCAGAGTTCTTTTAAAACTTAAAGAAAAAAATCTTTATCGAAAGTTTTAAGGAAACATTTTTGGAAAAGCTTCAGACATTTAAATCACTTTGTAATTTTTTTCATCTTTCCAAATATCTTAATAACTAACACTCTATATTTCGACATCAGAGTTCGAATCAAGTTAAATTCTCCAAGGAATTATGTAATTATTTTAGTCGACAGAAATGTCTTGTGCATTTCCCTATGGACTGTATTCGAAAGGAAAACTGCAGATTAAATTTAATATAGGATTCCTTGGTGAATTTGATATCCGATATAAAATGTGATTCTGTTACTTCATTAATGCACTGTTTATAAGTTGCATTTAATGAAAGGCATTTCAAGAGAATGTGTTTTAGGATTCTGGTGTTTAATTTTACATAACTCATTAGTAATTATCTAGATTGTTAAGTTTACAGCTGTGCACTATTCGAATTATTCTGATTATATTGAATTTAAATTAATGGAACATGCCAAGTTCTTTCGAATATTTGATTCTAGTACCTTTGAAACGTTACAAATATCAAAAGATATATTTTTCATTGGTCGGCATTATCAAAAGTTAATTTAATATTATAGCTAGCCTTTTTTAAGTTGAGAATGTTGATCGTGATGTGATGTCTGTGTCTTTGATCTCCTATTCAGATCACCAAATTAGGGAAGAGTTAGAAATAATTTTGTACTAATTAAAACCAGGTGATCAAAGACATCTTATTTCAACTTCCTCAAAACACGCTGGTTAAAACAGTACTATTAAAGTGAACTATGTGATGAATGTCAACTCCACTATGATTGAAATGTTACTAATATCAGAACATATATTTTTCACTGGTCGGAATTATCAAAAGTTAATTTTAAATTTTAGCTAGCCTTTTTTAAGTTGAGAATGTTGATCGTGATGTGATATCTGTGTCTTTGGTCTCCTATTCAGATCACCAAATTAGGGAAGAGTTAGAAATAATTTTGTACTAATTTAAACCAGGTGATCAAAGACATCTTATTTCAACTTCCTCAAAACATATTGGTTAAAACATCACTATTAAAGTGAACTATGTGATGAATGTCAACTCCACTACCATTCCTCTTCTCTTGTTACCGTAGAAAATGCTGACAATAAATACTGCTTTGATAGCATTGCACAGATTCAACAAGCAACATACTTCTACAGTAGCAGAGAATAGTAGACATAAAATTTCTCATTTCGACGACTTATTTTAATTACGTAAACTATTTTAAATTCTTCAAATACATTGAATTATATTTTAAAGAAAAATACCATGTTCTCTAGAATAGTAGTTATTTTGATATGTTTCGTAATTCAGAATTGTTTTTTTTATTTATTGCCATTATTATTACTTTGCAATGAGCTTTTAAATTTCAGTTAGCTTACTTTACATGGAATATTCCACGAGATATATGAGATGGGTTTTAATATAGAGTTCGGTCCTCATTCAGTTCTTTAATTCAGGGAAAAGATGGAAATCTTTCTGTACTAATTGTGCTCTAGAATAGTACTTATTTCGATACGATATGTAATTCAGAAATTTTTTTCATTTATCGTCATTATTATTACTTTGTAATTAGCTTTTATATTTCAGTTAACTTACTTTACGTTGAACATTCCACGAGATATGTGAGATAGGTTTTAATATAGAGTTTGGCCTGTCGTTTAGTTCTTCAATTCAGAGAAAAGATGGAAGTCTTTCTGTACTAATTGTTCTTTAGAATAGTAGTTATTTCGATATGTTACTAAATTCAGAAATTTTTTTCATTTATCGTCATTATTATTACTTTGTAATAAGCTTTTATATTTCAGCTAGCTTACTTTACATTAAACATTCCATTAGATATATGAGATGGATTTTATTATAAGGTCTGGTCTCTCATCAAGTTCTTTAACTCAGGGGAAAGATGGAAATTTTTCTGTACTAAATTAGACTAGGTGATAAAATATGTATTATTTAAACTGCTACAGAGTTTTCTGGTTTACAGCAGCATTATTAGGAATGACAAGTCTGCTATAAGTCCCCTGTTTTCATACCACAGTAAGTTCTGATAAAAAAAAAGCGCTGCATTTATTTCCTATACTCAACAAGAAACGCAACATGTTGGTCGTAACAAACCTGAGCCAAAATCTTTTTCCTTATTTAAGCTTTTTGCACTATTTTAAATTCTCCGAAAATATTGAATTTTATTTTAAAGAATATGTCATGTTTTCAAATTATAACCGATGCTAGTTCTTTTGCGATGAAAATATTATTTTATTTAATAACGTTATAGATATTTTGTAAAGTTAAAGCTTTAAAATTTTAACGAACTTACTTTAAGTTGCACATACCAACAGAGATGTTATATAAGTTTTAATTTTGTGTTTAACACATTGTATGCGGGACACGTACTAGTACGTTTTCTGACGATTGATACTTGAGCGCGGGTCACGTACTAGTACGGGTTAGTGTAACAACATGATTTGTTTGTGGGTACAAAAATAACGGTATATACAGGAAAACGAAGCCGAATGTTCTTGTCTGCTATATAGATTTTGGAAAAATTTAGACAAATAATAACTAGTTTTTGCATAAATTGAAGCGGAATCACAGAACTTGGGATAATTAAAACTGTATACTACTATTTCTATTTGATTTTTCATATTTACGATACTATTATAAATGTATTCACTAAAAATATACATTTTTTGTTTACAAAAAATCTGATGGTTGTTATTTATATATATATTTCCATTTATATATCTGTTTATATATATATATATATATATATATATATATATATATATATATATATATATATATATATATATATATATATATATATATATATATATATATATATATAATATATATATATATATATAATATATATATATATATATATATATATATATATATATATATATATATATATATATATATATATATATATATATATATATATATATATATATATATATATAGTAAGCATAAACCCCAATATAAATTTTTATAAGAATAATTAAAAGAAACGTCAATTGTTTATTCAAGAAGAATAAAATATTTTTCATCTTTTCCTTTACTCCAAATGGCAATTATATATTTCTGCATACATGATTATTTTCATGACAACATAGAAACTTTTAATATCAGTTTACTAAATAAATATAAATGACTATATTTTAAGAGGTCTACAACATGAATAATCCATAGACAAAACTGAAATTAATTATGTATAAAACTTTGAAATCAGTTAAATATAAAATTACAATGAAATATAAATTGTTTTATAAGAATACTTATATGAAACATCGTTTATTCACCCCAAAGCGTAGCATAATGAATAAGAACATTGGCATTTTAAAAGCCCATTTATAGCAAAATTCACTTCCATTTTCCTAAAGATCGTTTACTCAAACTTCCAATATTTGTAAACATGTGGAACTATAATAAATCACTCCTACGATTTCTAGTATGTTATTTGCAGTAACATTTATCTTCCTGCTGCATAAATATCAAATAAAAGGCAAAGTGTCTTTCTCTGAATTATTAAGAATCAGACAGGTGAATTGCAACATACATGCTCCATTGAGTATAATTTTTCTAGAAGAAAAAGAAGAGGGGTTAAATTATTTTGCAAGTTTCAATAAGCTTGTATGCTACTTCTTAATGAAAGTAGTTGAAATAAAATCGGTAAAATTATAAATTTTATTGAATTATTAGATGACTTTTAGTGTTATGAGAATAAATGTGCTTTTTAAAGCAGTTTTATTCCATATTCCAAGAAATTTGTTATCAATAATAATAAACACTTAAGAGCTGAAAAATTATTACCACCTGGCCCACCTTTATTTGTCCCACCTTTGGCGTGCAACAAAGCTTCAACCCGCCTTGGCATGGATGCAACACGTCCTTGGTAGATGGCCGGAGACAGATTGTATAATATACACTCAAGAGCCGAAACATTATTACCACCTGTCAATAACGAATTGGCCCACGTTTAGCGTGCAACCAAAGCTTCAACCCGCCTTGGCATGGATGCCACAAGACGTTGGTAGATGGCCGGAGACAGGTTGTATAATATACACTCAAGAGCCGAAACATTATGACCACCTGTCAATAACGAGTTGTCCCACCTTTGGCGTGCAACAAAGCTTCAACCCGCCTTGGCATGGATGCAACACGTCCTTGGTAGATGGCCGGAGACAGATTGTACACTCAAGAGCCGAAACATTATTACCACCTGTCAAATTTGTCCCACCTTTGGCGTGCAACAAAGCTTCAACCCGCCTTGGCATGGATGCAACACGTCCTTGGTAGATGGCCGGAGACAGATTGTACCCGATGTTTAAGAAACTGTTACGCAAATCCGAGATATTGCGAATTGGTGGTATTTGAACTCTGTGATGCCGTCGCATGACATCCCAATTCAGTTCTCTTGGATTGAGATTCGGTGAGCCAGTACATTAACTGGAATTCAACATCATGTTCCTGGAACCATTCCAACACAATTTTAGCCGTGTGACACGGGGCGTTGTATTGTTGGAACATTCCATTTCCAGCTGGAAAAAATAGAGGACATGTAAGGGTGCAACTGGTTCGCACCTGGTACCCTGGATCATTCATGGTTTCCACTACCAGTACCACAGGTCCCAGAGACGCCCAAGAGAGCGTCCCCCAAAACATAATACCGCCACCATACGTCTGTGCAGGACCTACTGTACATTGTGGGAGCAACTGTTAGCCTTCGTATCCTCACTCGGCCATCGGCGTGATGAATGACCGATAAATATCACGTCCACCTGATAACGTGCCTTCCAGACGAGTTCATTGCAAAATGGAGGGGTGGTCATATAGTTTTGGCTCTTGAGTGTAAAGTGAGAATTTCTCCCTTAAACAAATATTCTTGACAAAGAAAGTGATAGAATGTTTCTTTTAGTTCAAGTTATAATCTACAATAAACTCTATATTCCTTCATCCGTCTTGATCATTTATCACATAAAAATCAAAGAAAAAATTCATTTTATGAATTGTTATACTTAAAAGGATATTCTTGATTATGTAAAAACTGTAAATTGTTTCTATTAAGTAAAAATTAAAAAAAAAGAAGTACGAAACTTAAATCGTTTCGGGAAAGATGCATAATAAACAAAACAAACAGTGTCATTAAACGTTAACTTTATTTTTATGTGTTCAAATTTTACCTTGTTTTAAGTAATATTCCAAAACATATTAGTAACGCGACAAAATGCTATTCAAACAAAGCAGTTTGTTCCCTTATTCCATTATTCTATAAGGACAAAACATGAACATACTAATATCAAAATATAAAATGTCATCAAAAACTAAATAATGTTAAGAAACTCTTATTATGTTGAGATGTTAACAAATATTAGTAAGAGTAGAGTTTAAACTAATACTTTAAGCTACGTTTTACCTCTACAGTCGTGGTAGCTCAGCCGGCAAAGGCATCGATCTCATAACCGGTGAATTGCAATTTCGAGGTCCAAGAGGGCGAAAGATCCCCCTTGTCCCACAATGAAAAATAGTACACCTTAAATAGCCACCTACAGAGGCTATCACCTACAGAGGTGTCGAAGGACACCTCTGTATGTGGCAGACCAATTTTGGTGTTTTTCTGCTCGGGCCCTGCTCCCAAAAGAGGATGTTTGGTTTGGTTTGGAGGAATAGGGTCTACTTTTTTGAAACACAGTTACTAACGAAACCGGGACCTACTGCTTAAAGCCAATTCCGAACAGCTATGAACATACATGTCACATTAGAATTCGAACCCGAAAATCAGCTCCCTATTCATTCGGCCATTGTTCTACCCAAAAGCAGAGGACCAGTCTTAGAAGTCCAGCTATGAGTTCGTGGTCGCAAGTTCTCAAAAATGCATGTGGTTTGGTTTGGTTTGGTTGGGAGTACTACGGTCTACTTTTTTGCAACACGAGGGCTAATGAGACCGAGACCTACAATTTAAAGACGATTCCGAACGGTTACGACCACCCATGCTACAGTGGGATTCGAACCAACGAGCTCCGGTACCGAAGGCCAGCACTCTAACCCATCGGCGATCGTTCGGCAACAATGCATGTGGAGGTGTCATGGTATGAAATCTTTTACTTAGTCACTGATTCTAAATTAGTAGAACCCACTTTGTATGTTTATGTTAGAGAGTAATATTACCCGCGTAAAAAGTTCTCCCTTGATAAAATGTTATCTAATGCAGCTAGTAATACAGGCTTATACACCTTTATGCCAAAACATGTCTTCGAATCTATTACCTATTGAGAACCACACGTGGATGTTACGGACTCGACTACAATACTACAGATGGGTCCTCGCAATTTAGAATCAGGGACCAAGCAGAAGATCCATAGGCTTGGCCTGCTACCCCCAGAGGTATTGATTGAGAACTTGTAGGACATTGTGTCCACGAACATGTTTTACTTGACCTTTAACGAACCGGTCAACTTTAACTCAGTTGGGCTCGAGCCCCGAATCCATAACCCTTCAGTTACGTCTTTGCCGACTGAGATATCACAGCTCTCATTTATAAAAGTATGCCAACAGGAAGCGGTGTTTCGAATTGGTCACCCTCTCAAGTACTGAACAAGTCCGATGCTGCTCGACTTCGGAGATCTCATGAGAACCGGTATTTTCAACAATAAAATGTGTGACAACAAATATCTGCTGTTAATGAAGTGGAAAAAGCTATAATAAGTGTCCCTACATTTAAATAATATTTTTTTCTTCATTATATTTAGAATCATTATAAAGATTAAAATATCTTAAATAATTTAGGTATTGAACCATTAAGTAAGAATATTATGCGGATTAGGTATGCGCCAATTAATGTCTATTAGAAAATATACTTATTTTATTACTCTCAATTATGCCATATACGATTAATATTCGATTTGTAGCTGATATAACATATTACATGCTTAATCTTAAGATTAACCATGTAATATGTTATATCAGCTATTAAACTTTCATGAGTAGTGACACAGAACACGAGCTTTAAACAACATAATTTATTCAGTTGATTATTTCCTAAATCATTAACAGCCTCTTTGAATAACTATTAGGTTTATTTATTTATGACCTATGCCTTATATAAATGAAACACCAGATATTTGAATAAAATATGGGTACAGAGTGTGTTTCGAATATAAGCCTGGTCTTTATTTTCAGATATACACCGCTGTAGAGAAATTTTTCCAAATAAAGCAATTAGTAACTGGAAAGTAAATTATGATCCTAAATCATTCATTTATCTCAGAGAAAAGCAATCAGAACGTAATCAGAAATTAATCACACAAGTATGAGGAAAAGATTCTAATGAAACATTTATAAACCAGGGATTAAGTACAAAGAATCTGAAAGTGAAATAGAACTGCAACAATGTATAAGAATTCTGCGTCTGGATATTCCCATTTTTACTAAAAGAGAGAAAATAACATTTTCTGATAATTATTAAGTTAAACATATAAGATACTGCTTAAAGTTGTTTTTGTCATGTCATGAATATTAGATGATTTTTATTAAAGTTTACGATCAAGATCAGTAGAGATTTCTAACTCAAGATTAAAAATTACATTAAATATAACTTCTAGAATTCCTAATCACGTTAGAAAAAATCCGCGCCTTATAAATAAATATATTTTATATATAAATAAATTTTATACTATGTTTATTAAAATAGGTTACATAATAAAAATGTTTCAAAGCATAATTTGAAGTAAAATAATATGAATGAAAAAAGTATATATAAATAGAAACATTTTCATCAATTTCTGAACAAA
>CM063505.1:46298703-46348703 GCA_032207245.1 Pardosa pseudoannulata
CTTTATTTATTTATCTCAACTGGTTCAGAAATTGTTTGTAAATATACAATTTGATTGAATTCGTAAACAAATCCTGTTGGCTGCCTTGCCGGAAAAGTTTCCTTCATGTGTTGAAAAAACTTCATAGTAAAAACAACAAATTTTTATCTGAAAATTTAAAATTCCCATTTATCTAAAATACTTTATAGCTTTTATATAAAAATATCATAAAAAATCTATGCTTTAGGTTCACAAGGTAATACACAAATTCGTCTTTAAGACTATAACATTATGAAATTTATACAATGTATTTCAACAAATCCTTATTATACGAAAATGTTTTGGTGAAATACGTTAGATTCTACAACAAAACGGAAATTTGACGAATTCCAATTAGTAAAGAATGAAGAGATAAAAAGGAATCCTGTTTACTAAAAATAACACTTTGACTAAGTAACTTTTACTTGTAATTCGAACATATATAAGTGAAAAATATTGATAATTGCCTCAAGACGTCTTATATATCCTAAAGGAAATAGTTTAAATTTAGTTCTATACATATATATTTGTATTACCTATACAATAAAAAAAATTCCATTCATTTAAAAAAAATAGTTTAAAGGAATGATATTCATTTATTCTATGTAAAAGACCAGAAAAAAATATACTATTTCAACATTTATCTTTTTAATTAAAATTCTTCTGTCATTATGCTTGTAATAGAAATCCTCCAAAACGGCTGGACTGATTTTAATAAAATTTTGTGTATATAATTAAGTTGATTCGAGAATGGTTTAGATTTACAATGTGATCCAATAGAAAATGTTTTTTTTAAATCCAGAATTGCACGCTTAGTAAGAAAATTACAATGCCGTTTGAAACTCTTCCCTTCCAACGTATCTGTGGCTCAATCGTCGGCGCAACTTGCATCAGTACGAGAAGTCCTAGGTTCGAATCTCCTTCCAAGCGATGTGGGAATTCCAGGAGATGTGGTACTGTACTAGTTATAGCTTCAAGTTTTTTAAAAATAATTTTTTCTTACTTTTCCTTCAAAACCGTCCAATATATTATTTTTTTAAAAAATTTTTACAATTTTTGGATTTCCAGAGTTAAAACAGGATACCGTCTGTTGGGCAGTCTAGTATAATTGTATGAATTTTGAACTCTTGTATTGAAACGGTTTCGGTATTATCAATCCTTCTATATATTGCTAATATAGTTAGCAGTTAATGACCATAATTTTCACATACCTCATATTTAAACTATAGTATAATACTTATAATCTAAATTAAGTTAGCTTAGTTTAGTATATAAGTTATTTTTTCAAATTACTAATACTTTATTTATCTTACAGTTACCATCTTATTAAATTAGGTCGAATTATTTGAAGTTATTTTAAAGTAACAAAAAAAGACATATTTATGTCAAAATATTTTATATAATTGTTACGTACGTAAACGCTTTTGGTTTATGTAATAAAGTATACATAAAAAAGGCATCAAGACATTAAAAGGTATCACATTCCTTAATAGCTATTTTAATTACTGAAAAAATGTATATCTGTTCATATATCTGTCCATACATCAATATTCCTTAGAACCATTTAAGAGCTTTTTATATATAATTATAATGGCACAGTTTTTAGTAAAGTGTTGTATTCTAACTAAGTTTTAAAACATATCTAATTACTTATATGACACTTGTTATGATTTCACATTATTCTTGCAGCTATTTCTTATCAAATCTTACATGACACGGTTTGAAAGATTAAATAATTTTATAATTCTTTTATTATAATGTATAGACACTGAAAAACCAATTGAAAAAATATGCTTGATTCTTTTTATGCCCTTGAAAATGAACTAGAAAATAGTCGATTGACATGTCATTCGTAAAAAAAAAAAAAAATCTGAAGCCATAAGCACATGCTTGCGATTAATCTGCATGTGCTGAAAAATCGATACTCAAAGTAGAAAAATATGAGAATACTTTAAGCGGAAAATTAAATGCAAATACGGATCAAATGACGTAGACAATACTTTAAATTACACTTCTATGAGCTAATGAGACTTTAATGGCTTCAATACCCACTCAGTGGTGATATATAGAACGAAAAGTTGCATAACGACAAAAGTAATTCACTAAATATTACCAAGTAATAGAAAAATGTGCCAGTCATAGTCTGACTAACCGTTTACCAAGGCCGAAAATCAATAAATGTCACTGCAGGGTAAAAATTGGAAAATGGTGAAATTTTAAGCTTTAGAATGAATTTTTTTTTTTGGCAGAAACTGAATACCTTCAGTGTTCCAATAAAAGAACATTGTTTAGTTTCATTAATTTTACAACACATCTTTTTTCAGTTTGCTTACCATATCATGTTTACTTTGTACTATCTTCTACCCTAACTTTTTCAGCAACCATTTTTCTCTAAAATTAATTGAAGCTGTCTTCTTCTTTTGATAAAACTGTACAATGGTTTTCTTTCACTGTGTATTAAGTTTTTATCAGCTTAACTGATTCTTTCTACTTGTACATTGTTCTCTTAAACGAGAACATTTTTGATGAAAAGTTGAATGTTTAAAAGGTTTACCTACATTCATATTATCTACCAAAATACTTGTAAGACTTTAATAATTTATGCTAACCTTTATGCAGGCAAAATAGTTTTTTCAGTCTGAACACATCCTCTTGAGACTGATAGAATTTAACAAACACAATGAATTTAATTAAAAAGACATACTAAGGTTATGCATCATAATAAAGTAAATATTTTTCTAATAAAATAAAATTATCATTATCAAAAAATGATAATTTTGCATTACTAAAATTCACTCTGTATTGTAATATTGTTCAAGACTTAAGAAAAATCACGAAAAGATCAGAAATGAGGGAAAATATAAAAGCCAGATTTTATCATCAAAACATAAAATGTTTTTGATTTTTGTAGAATAAAACAAAAATAGTGCATATTTTATTTGAAAAGGGCAAAAGTAAAAAAGAAGAATCCAATTATGGAAACGTGTTTCATATTGATTAAATCTATCATTGGTTTGGTTTGGTTTTGGAGCAGTACGGTCTACTATTTGCAACACGAGGGATAATGAGACCGGCGCCCCAAGCTTAAACACAATTCCGAACATCCATGCCATAGTGGGATTCTAACCCAGGAACTCCGGTACCAAAGGCCAGCACCCTAACCAATCAGCCATCGTTCAGCCTAAATCTATCACTGGACCAATGATTTTAATCCATGATTTGTAAAATCATATCAAAGTGTTGTTTAAACAAGTAACTTCGCTATAGACTATAATTAATCAAAAAGAAAGATCCACCAACAAATTATTAACTTATCATAAAAGCTATTATTAAACGAAACTTTGTAGATAAAGCTGCAAAAAATTACTTTTTGGTAACATGTATACAAGTGGATATTTTTAGCAAATAAACAGTATAGAACAATATAAGTAGCTTAAAAGTAAATTCACTGTGACCAACAGTCTGATTTTGGAATTTTATTGAAAGCATTGGTAGTGGTACAATTTAGGCTGTGGTTCAACATCAGCAACCTTCTCCAAAATGTTTCTTTCAAAATCTTAGGTTTAATTTCGAGTTTAAAGTTTTTTTCATAGTATAAATGATTTCAAAATGCTCCAGAATCATAACTTTTTTTCTTAGTCTCTATCAAACATTATGTATATCATCTAGCAATGTGTTTGTAATAGATGGTGTCTAGCAAAACGGTATTCTGTTTTGCAACACCAGGGTTAATGAGATCAGGACCTAGGTTTCGAGCGGATTTCGGAAGGCTACGATCATTTATTTCAAGCAGTGGTATTCGAACTCACGAACTGCGGTACCGGAGAGCCGAGCTCTGGCCATTTCGCCATTATTCATCTAAAATTCAGCTTGTTATAATATGAATTACAGTGGATTTGTTTTCTTATTCAAATACTGGTGAGCAAGAGCCGGCACTTTTGCTTACTTTATCCAGCCCGTTGAAAAATCCTGCGTGCAATTTTTTTAATCTCTTATACGCGATTTTGTTGAAATCAACATTATTTGTATGCGTAGTGTACATATAAATAATGAAAAATAACCTAAAAATTCACATTAACTAAAACTATTCTATTTTAACGTTTGATGTTTGTCTTTTCTTATTATAATTCTATTTACTATTATATTTACAAAATGTAATATAAATATAAAAATGTAATAACTATGATCAAATTAATATAATTTGTATCGTTAAGATATAAATAAATATCAAAATAAAATCTTTCATTAACAGATTTATTTAATGGCCATTAATTTAATATAATGGATTGTATTTCTATGAAAATTACGTGACATATTTTATTAAGCACAAATTGTTCGCATATACTCCTAAGTAAGACAATGTATTATTACTATTATATTTTATTAACTGTCAAACTTCTCTGTCCAAATGCTTTAAAATGGTACTTATAGTGTTTTTTGTCAAAAAAATTTCTTGGGCAGGGAAAAAACTCCACCCGAAACATTCGCGAGTGCACAGTATACTCGGTATAGTCCTTCGGCCCGGGAGACATTTTGAAAATTTCATTTTGGCCCACGCTTAAAAGTATTTGCCCACCCCTGATCTAGACGGTTTTATGGAAACATGGCAAAAAGCACCATAAGATATATTTTATTAATTTCATATATATGCTTTCCGTTATCTTACAATACTCCAATCTCCTTAACTTATTATTTTTTTATATAAGTTGCCACACCACAATAGAAAAATTAAAATAAAACTAATGACAAACGGTAATAATTTAAAAAAAATTAAAACCATTGATGTACGTAACAAGAGGATTCATTAAACCTTGTAATAGCAAAGATATGCTCTAAAACATTGTATAACTTGAAGTATTGTTTAGATCAATCGTATTTAACGAAATAGAAAATCAATATAATGATTTATTCCTATCTAACATGTTTTCTTGGTTTGCTTTTGGTTTCGTTCAGTTTGGTGTAGTGCGGTCTACTTCTTTTACAAAACTAGAATTAATCAGACCAATTGCTTAAATCCGATTCGAACAGTTACGAATATTCAGCAGCGACATTCGTATATTCTAACTCAGATACCGAAGATCAGTGTTCTACAATTGGGTCCTGCTTCATCAAGTGTTCTCCTAAAATCCAAACTATACTAGATCGAATTCTACAAAAATAGCTTACTAAGAGAAAACAAAAGTATCTTTTTTCCCACGTAAAATTAAAAAAAAATATATAAACATGATGCATAACCTATATTAAGAAAATATGTATGCTTATTTAGAAAAGATAATAAATACATTTGTGTTAGAATATTGTAATAAATACAAAACAAACGTAGGTAAAATATAAAAAATTTTGAATGTACATATCTCTGTCAAAGTAAAGAAGAAGGTACTTTATGGATATAAGCGACCAAAGTGGCTGAAAATACATATAAATTTAAAAAAAATAAAACAAAATAAAGACGTGAAAAGCAGGGAAAAAACTCAAAATAAATTGAAAATAGCAATTGAAAGCATGCCATCCTAAAAAAAAATCAAATTGTAAAAAAAGTATTTTTTTATATTGTGCATAATTTAAATCAACATTGCATTAACTACTTGTAAACGATTACCTTCTAATCTAAAACCCCAGCCTTGTGTTAGAAGCAGCTAAAACTAAAAAAAATATATAAAATATATGGAATAACACCTTGATTTGTTATATGTTAAAAATGTTACCCGAACACTGCATTTATAAACTTGGGAAATTCCTTTTTTATTGACAACACAAATAGTGTACGAGATCTTTATGAAATAATATATACATATACATATATGTGTGTGGTGTGTATGTAATATTAAAATCCCTTTTTTACATATTTCAATATTTATGTAATAACTTCTATTCATAAATTACGTTCGAGTTTGAGCCTTAATTCTGATTTTTCTCTACATACACGCTATAGACTTAATTTAGCCTCTGTCTCTACTAATTTAGCCAATAATAAACGTGTTCTCTTTAAACATAAGTATTTTTTATCACGTGATCATTTTTTCCTAGGGATTATTCGTAGTCTCTTTACCTGAGAAATCCCTACTTAAATCTGTATGTGTGTACGATGTTAAAAAAATTCTGACCTGTTGTATGGATTACATGTATCTCACCATAAATAAAATGTGTTGTTTTTTTGGATGATACTCGCCCTTATGTCATATATATATATATATATATATATATATATATATATATATATATATATATATATATATATATATATATATGTATATATATATATATATATGTATATATATATATATGTATATATATGTATATATATGTATATATATGTATGTATATATATGTATATATATATATATATGTATATATATATATATATATGTATGTGTGTGTGTGTGTGTGTGTGTGTGTGTGTGCTAAAAAGTATCTGGTTACTTTAAAAAGAAATTTTAAACTCGTAATGAGATATACTACAATATTTTTTAGGAACAATGGTAAAATAACTTTGCAAACCTGGTAAAACAAAGAAAAAGAAAACTAAACAAAGTGGATTATAAGAAAACCATGCAGTAAAATGGGGAATATTTTTATTTCATTCTGTGATCCAGCGCTACTACAAGGATTTCTTAAAATACATTTTCTAAATTTTATAATGTTTTGCTTTTGAAAAACGAAATTTTGTATTTAAACACCTAAAACAAACATTTTTATTTTCTTATTTGATAATTCCTGTAACAGAAATAACACTTTTCACGGGAATGTGGGTTTTTTAAATTTTCGGGTCAAAAAATTTAACTAAGATTGCCAAAAGGCGGAAAATTTATTAAGAAATAAATCTCGAAGCAGTTAGCAAGTAAACTTTAAAAACTCAACAGAGTTTATTCACAAACAATTTATAAACACGTTGAGAGGAATAAATAATGATTAGTCATTTTATTAAGATTTACGTGTTTGGTTAAAGGCTTAGAAAGCAAATATTATAAATTTTAATCTACCAAAACAATTAAAATATTTATATTCTTATTCTTAAACTATATATTTATTTTTTGTTCTCTTTATCTTACTTTTTATGATTTATTCGTTTGTAATCCTTTGTTTTAAAGCAAAATTATTAATTTTATTTACTAAATTAATAAATATTTTTATTTTATTGAAACTACGATTCTTAATTTTCGGAAGTTTCCAAATAAGTTACATAACATAATTGTCATAAGTCATAAACATAATTGATTATTTTTGGAATTTTATTGTCAAATATCAATAAGTTTCCATTAATTTTAGTAAATTGGTTTAAATTATTGACATCATTAAATATATTGTCGATAACACAGTCAGCTGTTTGACATTGTTGCACAAAATATTTATTATATTGTTAATGTTATATTATATCGTTAATATCATTACATTGTTCATTATTATATTATAATAATATTGTATTGTTACCTTATTGCATTGTTTTATTTCACTCGTACTTTATTCTATATTATACTTAATTGTATTGTTATTAAAGTGATTAATAATGAGAGTTTTGATTGATGACTGCCTTCTAGGCACAGAAGTTTAGTTAGGTTATGTGGTTTGTTAGCTTACTCAAGTTATATTGTTATTGTATTGTTAATTTAATAGAATAAAATAAGAGTGCAATAAAATAATGCAGTAAATATTATTGTATTGTTTCCGTATTTCATTTTTTTATTGCACTCTTATTTTATTCTATATTATACTCACATTGTAATGTTATTAAAGTTATTAATAAAAAGTTTATATTGATGACCGCTTTCTGCGCACAGGTGTTTAGTCAGGTTATGTGGTTCTTTAGCTTACTCAAGTTATATTGTTATTGTATTGCTAATTTAATAGAATAAAAAAGAGTGCAGTAAAATAATGCAATAAGGTAACAATACAAATATTATTGTATTGTTTTCTTTATGCATTGCTGTGTACTCTTATTGTGCTCTTATTTTATTCTATATTATACTCAATTGTATTGTTATTAAAGTTATTAATAAAGAGTTTTGATTGATGACTGCTTTCTGCGCAAAGGTGTTTAGTCAGGTTATGTGGATCATTAACTTACTCAATTTATATTGTTATTGTATTGTTAATTTAATAGAATAAAATAAGAGTGCAGTAAACTAATGCAATAAGGTAACAATACAACTATTATTGTATTGTTTTCTTTATGCATTACTGTGTACTCTTATTGTTTTCTTATTTTATTCTATATTATACTCAATTGTATTGCTATTAAAGTTATTAATAAAGAGTTTTGATTGATGACTGCTTTCTGCGCAAAGGTGTTTAGTCAGGTTATGTGGATCATTAACTTACTCAATTTATATTGTTATTGTATTGATAATTTAATAGAATAAAATAAGAGTGCAGTAAACTAATGCAATAAGGTAACAATACAAATATTACTGTATTGTTTCATTTATGCATTGCTTTATTTTACTCTTATTTTATTCTATATTATACTCAATTCTATTGTTATTAAAGTTATTAATAAAGAGTTTTGACTGATGACTGCTTTCTGCGCACAGGTGTTTAGTCAGGTTATGTGGTTCGTTAGCTTACTCAATTTATATTGTTATTGTATTGTTAATTTAATAGAACAAAATAAGAGTGCAATAAAATAATGCAATAAGGTAACAATACAAATATTATTGTGTTGTTTCTTTATTCATTGCTGTGTATTATTATTGTACTCTTATTTTATTCTATATTATATTCAATTGTATTGTTATTAAAGTTATTAATAAAAAGCTTTTGATGGATGACTGCTTTCTGGGCACAGGAGTTTAGTCAGGTTAGGTGGTTGGTTAGCTTACTCAAGTTATATTTTTATTCTATTGCTAATTTAATAGAATAAAATAAGAGCAATAAAATAATGCAATAAGGTAACAATAGAAATATTGTATTGTTACCTTATTCTATTGTTACCTTAATGCACTCTTATCTTATTCTATATAAAACTAAATATTATTGTTATTAAAGTTATTAATAAAGAGTTTTGATTGATGATTGCTTTTGGGGCACAGGATTTTAGCCAGGTGATCTGGTTTGTTATCTTACTCAAGTTCTTATTCTTTGGTATATTTTATCTTTACAATTTTTCATATCTTGATGACTTGTCATAAAGTTTGGATAGGCACGAATGAGGAAAGAAAGTTTCTAACAAACACTATTGCACTGTGCCCAAATTTTCATATAAATCCCTGAAAATTAAAAAAAATATATAACACCTCTAAGCAGTATTCTATAATTATCCCAATTCTATAATTAATTCTATAATTAATTCTTAATTATTTTATAATACCCCAAGTCTCATTTCGACACTTCATGACTACTGCTAAGTAGAAATGTTTTCTTAAGAAATTAACAATTTGCGTCACAAACGGAAATTTTTCGATTAGATAATATTTGGAATCCCAACATTATATGTGTACTCTGTGAAATCTTAGTTGAAACTTTAAGAAAATATCGTATTTTGTTTTCTTTGGTTAAATTAATGATCTTGTTTTTAAAGTAAATGTCTACGATGATGATATAAGCGGATAATAAAATTTTACATGTTTGACGGTATATGTACTATCTATAGAAAACTAGAATTTGATTATATCTGAATAAATTTTTTTATCGGTACTCGACTAATTTAAAGTAAGTTATGTTAGCCGGTTTAAATGCCTGTATGTTTCTACAGAAATAGTCTAATTCAATTTCTTTACATTTTTTGTAGGATATTTTATTTTGAATTAAATTTACCACAATAAAATTCGATTCTTATAAAATGTATTTTTAATTACGATAACAGTTCAAATGATTACTCAGAATATTGAAAAAATTATTGCAAAAGGAATCAGTAATGCTCATAAGCTTCCGATGGGAATATTCTTTAAAGTTACATTAACTGCATGCAGAATAATGTTGAATGAAGTGTACACACACACACACACACACACACACACATATATATATATATATATATATATATATATGTGTGTGTGTGTGTGTGTGTGTGTGTGTGTGTAAGGCCAGGGCCAACCAGCCCCGAACTTACACTTGAAAACTTCTTTTAAAATTACCCTATTATTTTCTACATCCGGGCTTGCTGGGCTGCCAAGAATCCCGCTAATCGTCTGTTCGAAATAAACACATCAGTCGTCGAGGCCGAAAGTAATCTTTATTTCATCTTCTCAACATAGACAAAATCCAGAGGCATCTGAACTGGACGGTGTCAGAAAGCTCTCTCTAACGCCAACCTACAACGAGAGACGACCAAATACCACGTTTGGTTTAGTGTCGTGGGA
Source organism: Pardosa pseudoannulata (assembly GCA_032207245.1). Taxonomy (NCBI): domain Eukaryota; kingdom Metazoa; phylum Arthropoda; class Arachnida; order Araneae; family Lycosidae; genus Pardosa; species Pardosa pseudoannulata. The sequence continues at coordinate 46,309,017 of CM063505.1, forward strand.
AAATGTTGAGGCAACAGTTAATTGCTTAGAGAGAGTAACCTTAGATTAGAGCCATCTGCTAAAGTATGGCGTTTCAGATGAGCATTATTGCCGATCGTTACAGATTTTCCTGAAAGAGTTATTACTTTCTAATTAAAATGCCAGGCATATCATTTTCTTGCTTAGAGAATCAAAGATAGAATTTCATTGTTCGGTTGAAGGAATGAAAACATCCTCGTTTAAATTGGATGGCTGGGAAATATGGTTAATATAAAGAAATATATATATATATATATATATATATATATATATATATATATATATATATATATATATATATATATATTAATATTTTGGTACTATCTGTGTATAAATTTTATCTGTTTTTTTACTATTTTAATACTTATATGCTGTTTATTGCATTTCTATTGCTCCTATGGATATTTATTGGTGACAAAATTATCGTCAAAAGAACAAGATAGCATTCTGAGTTGCATTTTCACAATTTTCTGTTTATCCACACATTTGAAGTATAAATCTTTACATTGCATTTGAACTTTCACCAAGAGATTTTTTAAAAGAGAGAAAAAAATCTTATTCACGTAAACTGCAGCCAAAAAATTTTATAGCGAAAATACACAGATTTGTAAATATTAATAGGACCATTTCATCGCTTCTTGTTCTTAAAACGTCTGCAGAAATATCACAAAACATTATAATACTAAAAAAACACTGAAAAAATCTCGGAAATATTTTAAGCAGGCATATTTAAAAAAAATCGTTATCTCGTTTTTTATTTTTCCAATCTGAAAATAGATAATAATATTCTATGTTTATCTTCCCACTCGACCACTTCTATTCCTAGAGAGATAGGGAGAAAGTATATTAGCATTTATCTAAACTTTATTTGTGGAGTGGGATTAACGTTTCCTCCTAAAATTGTTTGCGAAAGCTGCTATAGAGACTGAAAAGACAAACTCCCTGTCTCTGACATATTTAGTTACAGAAATATTTCGCTAGAAGCAAAGCGTGTTTATAAAAAATATTAATGTATCTGTACAAAAAGAAGGAAATTTAATAAAATGAATATTTAAGACACTTTTTCTTAAAATAACAAATATAAAGTATTTTAATCGGAGGGGAATATTTGTTTTTATTTACATACGTCTAAATTTATGTTACGCCAGCTTTTTTAATTAGGCAGACTTTACAGTTAACTTTAAAATTCAATGACAAATTACGTTAATTTAAGGTAGTTAGTTACATGAGTTAAGTTACAATCTCTTTACGATTTCTAAAGTTTCGTGTTAATCTATAGGGAAGATAATTCTACTTCTGTGTGGATTTTCATTAAAATATTTATATAAAGAAATATACCATGTTATAGAGTGAATATTGCTGTTTATCAATGTGTAATTGAATATTTAAATGGATAAATGGCCTTCACAATCACATATTTAGACCCAAAAATATGGAAAGATTTTTATAATGCTCGATTCAGATAAAAAGACTTGAGATCGAGAAATTGAAACATGAGAGTAGTTTATTAAGCTTATCCTCATTTATACTCTGCTCTACTTTTTTATTCAACTCCTCTTCTTAGCCCACTCTCCTGTTTCTAATCATGGATGTTGTTGGTGCTTCAACCACATTTGGCGAAGTTGGCGTGCTTGCAGCGTGGCGTTTGAAATCTGGCGAGGGGATCGTAACTCAACAAATTGATACATAAACAAACAACATTTTGAGGAAAAATTTTACAAAAATTGAATATTTAAAATCTAATTGAATTAACAAAGAAAACACAAAGGAAACACATAACATTCATACTAAATGGACTGAAACATTCACTTAATCACAAATTAAATAAACTGAGTGTGATTTTCATCACAAATTTGTGATTTAGTGTAAATTGTAAAATTAATTTAATTTTGATTCTGTATTTTGAGTGGAGGTTGAAGAGGAGTTGTAAAATTGAAAATTTGTTTTCAAATCTCCTTTTTTTTCTTAATTTGGGGGTTAAAAGGTAGATCAACACATCGATCTCTAAACCCCTTTCTTCTGACCCCGGAATGTAGTTCCGGCAACACAAATGCGCCAATTTTGGAATGCACGACCTGATTTAAGGCAAGAGAAAAAACGGCATGTCAATTCCGTGAAGCCCAAAATCGGGTCAACCATTGTTTATATTTAATTTGCCATTTCCCTAAAGATAGAAATACTTTTTCGCAAAAGGTTAGCAGTTTCGTGATATTTCTTTCTAATTCTTGGATACTGTAAAGGATTTATGAAATTTAAAGGAATCTGAGGAATTTGAATTCATGACAGTTGATATAGGTAATAATATTAATGTGTTACTTTATTATGTTTATCCAAAAAAACTATGTGACTTAATATATATTTCTGTAATTTGAGCAAAAATTACTGTAATTTATAAACATTTCTCATATGTGTTAAAATATTGAAAATAGTATTTATTTATTTATTTAATTTCAAAAATTATCTATTTCTAACATTTTAATTCGACATTCTAACAAAACTAAAGAAAAAAAATTCCATTTTAGGCACATTTTTCTCAAATATATTCCGCAGACAAAAGGTTAAAAGGCTAAGCTTTTGAGCTTCAGTCCTTATTAATCTGAGGGCAAACAATCTGTCTTCTCAGATTTAAACGTCTGGTGTTAAAACATTTAGAGACTATGACATAAATTGAAATCTAATAACAATTTACATAAATATAGATATACCTATATGTTCTATCACGTACACATGTATTCAATAGCATAAAATTAGAGTGAGGAAATATAAAAGGAAATTGTTCATTTTTTAAACTAAAGGGAAAAAAGGTTTCCGAAAGGACAAATTTTGACCAAAACCTTGAAATGAGTTTTATGAAATTCATTAGATAAGATTATCATTATTAACTGATATTTTTAGAAATAACATGATTATTTTACTTCAATAAAACCTGTTTCCATTCATACACTACTAATTTAAACTTTTTGTCGATTTCGGTATCGAATGAATCATTCCGAAATGTTTGAATAGCATAACTTTTACTTATTTCTTATTCAAAAGGTAAAAAATTGAATTTTAAGTTCTCTTGTCTCCTTAATTAGATATAATAAAATTACTTTTAAATTATAGTTATTTTAAATTAGTATAACCATTTTTGATATCATTTACTGAGAAAAATTCTTGTAAAAGCATTATTTTGTTTTATAACGTATTTTAAATTTATATAAATTAAATTTTATATCACTCAGATTTATACTACATTACATACAAAGTAACTGAGCGTAGTGCGATTAAGTGAAATTAAATCCACAGAAAAAGTATCAAACGCTCTCTTTAAAGATGGAAGTAAAATAGAGCCAGGTAAGGTATATGGGTATGTAATCATAAAGAGAAATAAGAGTGTATATTTTCAAAACAAAAATGTATTATTATAGTATTGTATTTCATATTGAAGTGTCGGCAGTATTTGACTCCCTTATGAATATAAAACATTTAATTAAGGATAGGGCACATTCATATACTGGTAGTTTTTCAGCAATTAAAAGCCTGGAACAATTAGTTCCAAAATCAAAATTAATAGCCGGGAAACAAAAAAAAATGCATACCTGAGAATCAATAACTGAGTATGAATAACTGAGAATTAATATAATTTTATAGTATAATGAATTATTTATTGCATAAATACATGATCCTGCTAAAATTTTCAGCTTTGAAATCAATAACTTATTATATAATAGAATTTCTGGTTTATAAGCATTTCATGAATGTAAATATTTTTGTTTAAACGATAAATAAAATCATAAGCATGTTATAAACGGATATATTGAATTAATTTAGAAACGTATTTTTAGTCTTCTATAGCAAAAATATATGTGATACTTTATGACAAGTCCACAACTAGATTTTACCAAGTTATTTTTTTTACAAAATAAAATTGCTTTCTAGGATTAATAACAATTACTTGATAAGCATGCATATATTCATATATTAGACAATACTCTAGTTACTTTTTTTCTTCTGAGCTTCAAACATCAAGCTCATAGGGGAAATACTGGTAACGAATATGCAGATATTTCAGATACGCCACTGAATCAATAAATTGTAAACCTATACAGGTCTTGAGATCAATACTTAAAAACCATGTAAAATAAAACGTAAATAAAATTTGGCATTTGGAACATTGGTATAAATGTGAAAAAGGAAGAGGTACCTATACTATAATGTCAAAATTTGAACAAAAGATACAATTAAAAAATAACATATTAAACTATTTTATAACTAGTCATGAACGTTTCCCAACCTACTTCCATAAAACCAGAAAACTAGAATCACCAAATTGTAAATGTGGAAAAGTAGATAAGCCTCAGAACCACATGCAAGTAAAATGTAATCTTGTTACTATGTTTTTTTTTAAAATACGAAAGCGAAACACAAATCGAATACTTTAAAAGAATAGAGAAAAATCGCAATCATATTAAAATGTTAAAGGAAATATATATTATATAAAAAATACAGACTACTCTTTTATGCAAATTAAATTTTTAAGTGAAAGAAAATATTAAAAAAGTTTTTAAATTTTAAGTTAATAAATATGTATAATTTTGAAACGAAAAATGTCGAAGGTTTACCCCACCCGCTTAAGATTTCACAGCTTTAAACCCTTAAGTTGGTTGTGGGTGTGGGTCATCTAATTCAGCATACAATTTTCATACTTTTATGATCATTTTTGATATTAAATTTACGTGTATGAAAAAAAAATTGTAGTTCATAGACCAAATTTAGTTGATTTAAACTTACCATCTAGATCATCTACATCAATGCTGAAAGATTTACCCCACCCGCTTAAGATTTCATATCTTTAAACACTTAAGTTGGTTGTGGGTGTGGGTCATCTAATTCAGCATACAATTTTCATAGTTTTATGATCATTTTTGATATTAAATTTACGTGTATGAAAAAAAACTGTAGTTCATAGACCAAATTTAGTTGATTTAAACTTACCATCTAGATCAATCTTACCATCTAGATCATCTACCATCAATTCCGAAAGATTTACCCCACCCGCTTAAGATTTCACATCTTTAAACCCTTAAGTTGATTGTGGGTGTGGGTCATCTAATTCAGCATACAATTTTCATAGTTTTATGATAATTTTTTATATTAAATTTACGTGTATGAAAAAAAAACTGTAGTTCATAGACCAAATTTAGTGGATTTAAACTTACCATCTAGATAGTTTCGACTCTTTTGTAAGCTTTCAACACAATAAAAGCAACTTTTGTTAATGAAAATTCAAACTTTATTTTTAAATAAAAAAATAATAATAAGTCCTTCGTTGGATACAATTTTCATAGTTTTATGATCATTTTTTATATTAAATTTACGTGAATGAAAAAAAACTGTAGTTCATAGACCAAATTTAGTTGATTTAAACTTACCATCTAGATAGTTACGACTCTTTTGTAAGCTTTCTGCACAATAAAAGCAACTTTTGTTAATGAAAATTCAAACTTTATTTTTAAATAAAAAAAATAATAATAAATCCTTCGTTGAATACAATTTCATAGTTTTATGATAATTTTTATATTAAATTTACGTGAATAAAAAAAAACTGTAATTCATAGACCAAATTTAGTTGATTTAAACTTACCATCTAGATAGTTTCGACTCTTTTGTAAGCTTTCAGCACAATAAAAGCAACTTTTGTTAATGAAAATTCAAACTTTATTTTTAAATAAAAAAAATAATAAATCCTTCGTTGAATACAATTTCATAGTTTTATGATAATTTTTATATTAAATTTACGTGAATAAAAAAAAACTGTAATTCATAGACCAAATTTAGTTGATTTAAACTTACTATCTAGATAGTTTCGACTCTTTTGTAAGCTTTCAGCACAATAAAAGCAACTTTTGTTAATGAAAATTCAAACTTTATTTTTAAATAAAAAAATAATAATAAATCCTTTGTTGGATACAATTTTCATAGTTTTATGATCATTTTTATATTAAATTTACGTGAATAAAAAAACTGTAGTTCATAGACCAAATTTAGTTGATTTAAACTTACCATCTAGATAGTTTCGACTCTTTTGTAAGCTTTCAGCACAATAAAAGCAACTTTTGTTAATGAAAATTCAAACTTTATTTTTAAATAAAAAAATAATAATAAGTCCTTCGTTGGATACAATTTTCATAGTTTTATGATCATTTTTTATATTAAATTTACGTGAATGAAAACAAACTGTAGTTCATAAACCAAATTTAGTTAATTTAAACTTACCATCTAGATTGTTTCGACTCTTTTGTAAGCTTTCAGCACAATAAAGCAACTTTTGTTAACTAAAATTCTAACTTTATTTTTAAATACAAAAATAAAAAAAAACCTTCGTTGCATACAATTTTTATAGTTTTATGAATTTTTGATATAAAATTTACGTGAATGAAAACAAACCGTAGTTCATAATCCAAATTTAGTTAATTTAAACTTACCATCTAGATTGTTTTGACTTGTTTGTAAACTTTCAGCAAAATATAAACAACTTTTGATAACGAAAGTTTTAACTTTGTTTTTAAATAAAAAAAAAAATTAAAAATCCTTCGCTGGGCAAAGTATTTGTTCAAAAGCTCCTTATATCTTTAAGCATGCACAATAAATAGTTATATGAAAATACTCTCTCAAAAATGTCTCATTTTTTTTTTTTCATTTTACTGACATATTGAACAGCGTTTAAAATGAAATATACCTGGAACTTTTTACTTTGAAATGCAGCCCGATCGTATATTAAAAGTCTCGTTTTCCTCTAGTAAAGTTGAATGAAAAACACCGAGGATTTCAAAAGGAAATGATGCCATTTTCTATGAAAAATTCTATTTATATTTATGCATAAATAACAGGTCCGACAAAAATTTTCACCTTTGACATTAATAACTTATTATGTAATAGTACTTCTGATCAATAATCATTTCATGGATGTAAATTTTTCTTTATAAACTATAAATAAAATCATAAGAATGCTATAAATGGATTTATTGAATTATTTTAGAAATGTAATTTTAATCTTCTGTAATAAAAGTTTATGTGACTCTTTATGAGGGGTCCATAACTCGATTGTACAAAATCATTTTTTCTTTTTACAAAATAGAAGTACTTTCCAGGATTAATAACAAGTTACTTCATACTGTGACATACTGCTACACCCCATTGGTTTCACAAAGGGGTTTTGTTAAAGACCAGGGCTGGGCGGCACTCTGTCTGGGTTTTTGACAATACACTACAAAGGATTGTCACTTCGACCACGCCTTGAGATGTCTGAGGGGAATCCGAAATACAGATGGGACAACGAAATATCAGACATTAAGGCTCCCCGAAGAAACTAATCATAGGCTCCCAGGACGCCGACGAGGAAAGAAAAAGATAATGGGAAGAGGCGAAAGGTGACCTCAGGCGGCTCGAGAGTCTCCAGATAAAGAGAACGGACAGAGGCTCCATTTGCGGCTGTTGGTTTATTTGGAGAGTTCTTCTCCAGCTTTTTGTGGGACTTAAGGAGTCCCAGTTGTACCCCTGTACAACGGTATCTATCGGCACTTTACCGCAGATTGTTTTTTTCGGTTCGCCTTGAACCTGAGACTTTGAGGTCCGCACCAGCCCACCTGACCTTTGTGATTTCCGTTTGGAAAATTTGTATATAACTCCGTTTCAATCAAGAATAAACGTTATTGTTTCTAAGCTGTACGTGGTGTCATAACCACTTCGACACCCACACGCTAACGAGGATCCCGTGACGTCACAATATGCATGCTTACTTTCATATATTAGAAAACACTCCAGTAATTTATAATTTTCTAAAATTATTTTAAATTTCAAGAAATTATTGATGATTTAAACAGTTTGGAATTCAATTTCTGGAAAGAAATTCCAAACGAACTTTGGGTTTAAATCATTTACATAAAAAATCAATTCAAACTTTAAAGTGCTTCTTTTATGCATAAATGAATAATATTAGAAAATATAGTTTTAAAAATTCTTTTATTTTCTGAGTAGTAAAAATAATAAATGGTAAGCAGTTATAAATTGAAATACCGTACATTAAAAGTGTCTATACACTGAAACACATAATAAACCATAGATAAAAGAAAAAAATATGAATATGAATATGAAATAAAATATGATTTTTAGATTTCTACGATTTATGCCACTATATAAATCGACAATGCCATTTCAAAACTAGTTCATTTTGAATTTGTTTAATTAGATAAAATATAATGTATCATAGAAATACATAGAGGAAGTTACAATTAACGGGTAAAGTAATAATAATGGTTAATTACACTCATTAGCAAGCACTCATTAGGTTATATTTTCTAACACATACAACTATATATTGTTTCAAGAATTTAAATAGATTTATTTTCATATAAAAGCACCACTTAATAAAGTTGAAAACCGCCACTTAAAAAACATACATAAAATTTTTTTATATTAATGTAATAACACAAATATGTAAAACAGCTTACAAATGCAACTTGTATATTCATAATAGATTATAATACAGCAATATATATTAACTATGGAATAAAAAATGTAAAATAATTTATGCTACTTTCATCTTCCATGTAAATTTTCATTAAAATGTTTGATTTTTCTCTGTATAAAAATTACAATGACTTTTAAAGTTTAATATTTCACATTATCGAAAAAAACCAAGAAATTGTTTATAACTTTGTCTAACATTTAATAAATATTAATGTTTTCCGTAAGAATTCTAAAAGAAGAAAAATATATCTGAAATATATGTACTGTAATATCCTTTGAATCAGGACCGGAAAATCAGAAAAGAAATATCTCTCTGTTATTTCATTTATAAGATAAATAAATTTCCGTATATGTAATAAAGCAAAAAAAACTTGTCTTTACGACTGTTGTTATATATATATATATATATATATATATATATAAATATATATATATATATATATATATATATATATATATATATATATATATATATATTTATATATATATATATATATATATATATATATATTCTACCACACTGTATGATAATTCTAACAAAGTATTTTTCCGAATCTCCTAAAAGAATGAAAAGTCATTAAAGTGATAAAACATGATTTCTGTAAATTTCTGCCATTTGATCAAAGTTCAACAAACTCTTTGCCAAATTATTCAACTTATTTTTTTTGTATTTTAAGAATATTTTATACTTTTTAAGAACATTATTCTTTAAAAACAATCTGTTATTTACGTTGTAGCTGATAGAATAAAAATTAGTTGAAATTGGTATTTTTAGAAGATCAGAATTTATACAATCTCAAATGAAAGATATGCCATAGACATTCTGTTCTTTTATCTTTTGTATATTTTGTTCTTTTATTAATATCTTCTTTAAATTTTCTCAACGAGAACAAAGTTTGATTATAAGGCATAAATTATATGTTGTAAACAAAAATCTCCATACTTAGTGTAAAAGAAATGTGCATAGATTATTTTTAAAATGACCAGTTTTACAAAACTAATAATAATATCTTGAAGAATAATTAATATTTTACTTTTCAATATTGATCACTTTTATATAAATGTATATTTCTAATGAAATGCTACAATTTCAAGCAACGTTATTCAACCCAATTCAGTATGTTATTTCCTAGCTGAAAATGGTTATCACAAGAAACATTTTATAATGTAAAAGTAGTGGAGAAGTATTTTATGACAAAAGTATAAAGAAAGACGACTTTGCGATAAGAACACGTAAATTATACAGCCAAATGAAAAATATGTTTATTCAGAAGTCACTTGCGGTTAAAATGGCCAATATCATTTTTCAAAATTAATAATATTCAGAAAAACTGAGAAAGGAATATATTGGGTTGTTCGGAAAGTAATTCCTTTTTTTCCCTCAGAGGATTTAATTGTATTTCTTTTCACCCAACTTCACATTTAAGCCGTATAATTTTTATATGCTTTGATAGCTCATATAGCAAGGCTTATGTGTGAAAAATTCCAATTAATTCTACGCAGTAGTTTTTGGTTGGTACCCTCTTAAATATGGAGAGCGATAAGCAGAATTTTCGACATATTTTACTGTTTTACTAAAGAAAGGGTAAAAATGCTGTTCAAGCCAGAAAAAAATTGACCGATGTGTATGGAGAAGGTGTGTTGACAGTACGCCAGTGCCAGAACTGTTTCGCTAAATTTCGATCCGGCAATTTTGATGTCGAAGCTGCACCATGTTCGGGAAGTCCGGTGGAAGCTGATAAAGACGCGATAAAGGCATTAGTTGATGCGAACCGGCGAATAACAACACGTGAGATCAGATTGAGGTTAAATTTATCAAATTCAACAGTTTATGACCACTTGAAAGGCCTGGTATTATCCTCGAAGCTCGATGTATGGGTTCCCTATATTCTCACAGAGAGAAATCTGTGTCGCCGCATTGACGTCTGCGATTCGCTTCTCAAACGTCACGAAAATGATCCGTTTTTGAAGCACATCATCACTGGGGACAAAAAATGGGTTATATACAACAACGTCAAACGCAAGAGGTCATGGAGTAAAAAAGATGGACCGGCTCAAACCATTTCCAAAGTCGATATTCACCAAAAAAAGGTGATGCTGTCTGTTTGGTGGGATTTTAAAGGAATCGTTGTTTTTAAGCTTTTACCGGATAACACAACGATTAATTCGGAAGTCTACTGTCATCAGCTGGACAAAATGAATGATGAACTTCAACAGAAAAGGTCAGAACTAATCAACAGGAAAGGTGTACTGTTTCACCAAGACAACGCGAAACCTCACACAAGTTTGGTCACTCACCAAAAGCTTTTACAGCTTAAATGGGATACAATACCACACCCACCAAATTCTCCAGAACAGGCACCATCGGATTATTATTTGTTTCGGTCATTCCAAAAATTTTTAGACGGTAAAACCTGCACCTCAAATGAGGAGGTCAAAAACCACCTCGATCAGTTTTTTGCCAGCAAAGACCAAAAATTTTATGAGCGTGGAATTATGCTACTACCAGAAAGATGGCAAAAGGTGTTGGACCAGAATGGCCAATATATAATTTAATAAAATATTTATTCATTATACGAAAACTGTCTTTCATGTTCACAAAATAACGAAATGACTTTCCGAACAACCCAATAGTAAGACACATGTGGGTAGAGATCATCAATCAGGAGTCCTATGAATATATGTTTATTGGGTTACAAGGAAAAAAATTAAAAAACAGCGGGGAATTGACCATCTAAAGATGTGTTACAATAAAAGTATTTTGATGAACTTAAGCACATACTAATCCCCTTTTTTTTAAATTCACAACAACCCCTAGGGGACTAAGGTTTACGGTGCTAATCTCCGTTTGCGTGACCAAAGGCCATGGGGTGCGAAGTTCCGGTTAGGTGGTCAATCTAACGCGGAACTCCCACTGTTTAGTTCCCAAGCATGCTTGGTCCTCAATTTCTCTACCCACTGAAGGGATGAAAGGCTGAGTCAACATTGCCCAGCCCGGGGATCGAACGTCGGACCTGTGTCGTGGGAGCGCGAAGCGCTACTCCAACGCCACTGGGCTTACTAATCAATTTAGTTATGTAATAATAAAATTGAACAGGTAAACTTCAAAGCCACCCACACGAATCAACATTAAGTTAATCATCATAAATTATTTTACAGTGATTTTCAATGTGAAATGACATTACTTTATATAATGACATTACTTTATATAATTACTTTATATAATCAAAATACATTCTTAGTACTTTTAAAGCTAACAATGTGTTTCCTAGGAGAATAAAAGGTTTTTAACCTTAATGGGTCATAAATTTGCCTCTTACGCATTCGCAAATAATGTATTGGTCATCTATTTATGTAAAGGTGTTTTAACTGATATATACAATTTCGTAACAGCCCTCATTAGTTTAAAATATAGTTAAAGAATGCTGCTGAGGTATTGAATTATACGATTAAAATTTATATAAGTAATTTTAGATTTCAAGATGCTCTAAATTTAATATAAATCAAAGTACATTCTTAGTACTTTTAAAGCTAAGAATGTGTTTTCTAATAAAATAAAAGGTTGTTAAGCTTAATGGGTCATAAATTTGCCTTTTACTCATTCGCAAATAATGTACTGGTCAACTATTTACGTAAAGGTGTTTTATCTGATATATACCATTTCGTAAGAGCTTTCATGAGTTTAAAATATTGCTAAAGAATGCTGCTGAGGTATTGAATTACACGATTAAAATTTACATAAGTGATTCTACATTTCAAGAGGCACTAAATTCAAATTAATTACAATAATTATAAAGGAATATTGGAATTACTACCAAATTAATTGTCATATAAAGTTATTACAATCGATTGTAAGAAATTTATACTTTATTTCTTTTTCCCTTTTTTAGAAACTCAAGTATATTTCTATTACTTTTATTAATTGTAAAGGGTTTGACTTCCATTTATCTTAGGCTAACAATGAGCAGATAGGTAGGTGTTGCTGTTTAGTACTACAGTTTATAGGTTTAAATCCTACTGTTGGAAGGGATGTTCGTATCTATTTAGAATCAGCTTTAAATTGGGTTTGTACTGTCATATTGGAATCCTCTATCTTAAACTGTGGCAAAATAAAACCTTCTAAAGAAGACTTGCATTTAAAGAATATTCTACTCTGTCAGGTGAATGAAGAGTAATTTCTCTTGGAAACTATTTCTCCTAGAAAAAAAACAGAAAAAGTTGGTTAATTTAAAATTATTTGGGAGACATTTCGTTACAGTCTTTTTTAAACAAAATGAAGTGTATTTAATAGACATATTTTTTTTAAGTAAAAGATGTAAAATTTGATTAAAGGTGATAAAGGATTAAAGGTACCTGATACACAAATAACTGCTAAAGCAGTCTAGTCAGAAAATTTTAACAATTTATGTCTGATGGTATAAGAGGCATACTTATGTACAGATATGATGATGAAAATAGTCAAAATGCTTTCAAGTAGGATGTCATTATAGAAAATTCTCATTTTCTCTAGCTCACTATAATTAAAATTCAATAAAGGGATATGTAGGGGATACTCAAAAATACTACTTGACTTGAAAACCTTAAAATGCAAATGTATTGAAAACATATTTGAAAGCATATATATATATATATATATATATATATATATATATATATATATATATATATATATATATATATATATATATATATATATATATATACATATATATATTCAGAAATCTAGTTTAAATTTTATAATTTTCGAAAAAAGCAATTTTATATTTGTTTTACTGAAGTATAAAATTAATTTTCTTAAATAAATTATGGAAAAATCAGCATTCGTATAAGGTAAAATTACTTCTATTGAAAACACATTCACTTTGGTATTTTATTTCTTCTGGGATATGAGAAATGTATCTATTTGGATTTGAACTTTCCATGCTTTCAATTTTTATGAAATAATGTTTATATCTAATTTTTTTTTACTTCTGACAATATTATAGCATTTACCATCGAAAGTAGCAGAAATGTTCGCAGTTAATCATTTACTTTAACTTTTCAAATTTAAGTAGTTTACTGTCAGTTTGAAATATGAACATAATGTTTAAGAATTTATTGATATTTTTTTTTCGGATTGCTAAAGAGGAAATCAATTTTAGATTTTAAAACCATTATGTCTGCAATATTATAAAAAGTTTATGATGGCTATATTTTAAATAAGGAATATAAATTTTCCCATGTATGAGAAATCATAAAATACGAAATTTTTATATAATACCTTTTATGACATTTAGAAATATTTCTGCAATTTTAGATTTGAAATTGAATTTCTTAATTGTGCAGAGAAGATGGCAACAAAATCAATACAGTCTGCTTTTAAATTTGCCTTTCTTTTGTTTGGTGGGCAATTGACTTATTTTACAACACTAGATACCGAACAATGGCCAAATGGGTAGGACGCTGCTCTGAGGTAATGGAGTTCATGGGTTCTAATACGACTACTATTACCCATTTGGAATCGGATTTAAGCTGTAGGTCCTGGTTACATAAGTCCCTTGTAAAGCAAAACAGTAGATCGCAGCTATCCAAGCCAAACCAGACCAAACTTAAGGGCTAATTAGAAAAAAAATAGCTACTATTTAAAACTTAATCAGCAAATCTACACATGTCTCTGCAGTGTGATTCGAAATTCCATTTTTCGGTATGGAAGAGGTAAGCTCTAATCATACCCTATTATTTTAAATTATTAATCTCATAAATATTGTTTCTAAGAATAATAAAAGAATGTAAAGACCTATTGCAAAAAAAAAGTTTGAAACTAACAGTTTCAAATGTGTTTCTCATTTCAAAAAGTGATTAAAAGTGAACTCCGACGAAAACCAAATAAATAGGCAAATTCATTTATTTCCATGCATTTCTATCAAAATAAGTATATGTTTTAATTCGAATTTGTCCAAAGCCATTGCACTGTAATTCAACATACTTCTATGCTGTTTACATCAGTATACCGTTATAGTGAATAGTAGTCGCGCCAAATCGGGTTCCATTTATATTTGGAGTATAAAAGCAATGCATTTACCTCATTTTAGTTAAGAAAATATAAAGAATAAATATGTTTAGTAAATTAAAATTACTACTATTCTCTAGGAATAATAGGATGCATTTGAATTGATGTAGTGTATTTAAATTAAAATATGAGTGGAAAGTAACAGTTATGTAATAATGCTCCTTAGTTACTTAATATAATGAAATGGTACAAAATAAAGCTAACATATGTATTAAAAATAAAATTTCCAGTTTCATTCATCTCTTCCCTCTGAAACTGTTCTCTAGAGAATTAGTCGTCAGTTATTCTTTCATGCTTATTTTAACATTCAGGACACATAAAAGCAGAATACTGGGGATTTTTTTTAACTCATTAAAGCTCTAATATTATTCAGGATTTTTTCCTCTTTAAAATATCTTTGTCGTTAGAAAGGCATATGCTCATACGTTTTACACTTCTCTATTTTTTGTCGTTGGGTATGAAAATATATTTAAGAGGCTGTGATAGAGCAGTCTGCTGGAATAAAAAAAAATCTTTTTAATAATTACTTGTTGTCATTGCAAATTGCATTAATGCGTCATTTTGCTATGCTTCGGAGCTTTAGATCTGGTTATAGATAATTACTGAATTCACGTGATTTTTTTGCAAATCTTATTGCTGTATATATCTTATTCAAATAAATTATGACGTATTAAAATGGTATATTTGGAATAGTTTGGCAAATTATCTTTATACTCGAGTAATTTCTGGGTATCCTGCATATGGATATTCTAGGTAATGATCTATAGAAAAGCTAGGTTTGGTTTGGTTTGGAGTGCTACGGTCTACTTTTTGCAACACGAGGGCTAATGAGACCGGAACCTACAGCTTAAAGCCGATTCCGAACGGCTACGAACATCCATGCCAATCTGGGATTCGAACCCACGAACTCCGGTACCAAAGGCCAGCAGCCTAACCAATCGGCCATTGTTCGGCAGAAAAGCTAGGAAATGTTCCAGTATTTGTTTTTACTGGTACTGAATCTGTCTTTTTCATTGCTCATGGGTTTGCCAGAAACTCTATTCTTTATTCATTCAGACGTATTCTGTCAGATAACTAGAGCACTAGGGAGGGTTAGAGACAATCCAAAAAGGTCAATAGTGATTGCCTCAGTATACATCACAAGGATATTTTGATGTTTCATAGGGATTGCATGAGGAAAGATTGTAGATATCTTATTAGTGGCCATGCCTTTGGATCGCATCTTAACATTAATTGATTCATATTGATCACCCTGTTTTGAGAAGGAGACCACTCGCAACTTTGTATGTGATTGTGATTTTTTCATCTCATAGGTTTAAGCACCTTGGTCTCCGCAATTTTGGGCTTTTTGAGCTGCAAGTAATTCCTGTCAACTGCCTGTGAAGATTGCTTGAGTTACTGGCTTCTATTAGATAATCTTGGTAATTTTTGTGTCTGGATAGGAGTGACCTGATCTTGCGAAACCTACAAAGATTTTCTGTGAATCTGATTTCATTCCTTCTTTCATTCAACGGAACCTTATATGTTTTTATTATGATCACAATCAAATTATATGATGTATTTCATAAAGCTAACCCAAACCAGTGTTAAGATAAACGAAGTGCACAAAGCATTTAAAGAACAAGGATACCAAAATTTGTTGATAATTATAAACAACCTTAAGTGCTCTCTCAACTTTTTATTATTTTATATCTTATTCAAATAAATTATGACATATTAAAATGGTATATTTGGAAACGTTTGGAAAATTATCTTTATACTCGAGTAATTACTGGGTGACCTGCAAATGGATATTCAAGGTAATGATCTGTAGAAAAGCTAGGAAAGGTTTCATTTATTCTTTTACTGGTACTAAAGCTGTCTTTTTTATTACTCATGGGTTTGCCAGAAATTCTATTCTTTATTCATTCAGACTTGTTCTGTCAGATACCTAGAACACCAGAGAGGGTTAGTGACAATCCAAAATGGTTAATCGGTATTGCCTCAGTGGATTGAATAGTTAATGAATTTCGAATTTGAGTAATCACAAATGTTGAACTTTGGATTTTAAGAATTATCTTGAAGTTAAATAATAATGTTAAATGTTTAACAGTAATTAAGAATCAAATGAG
Source organism: Pardosa pseudoannulata (assembly GCA_032207245.1). Taxonomy (NCBI): domain Eukaryota; kingdom Metazoa; phylum Arthropoda; class Arachnida; order Araneae; family Lycosidae; genus Pardosa; species Pardosa pseudoannulata. The sequence goes on from CM063505.1 coordinate 46,325,706, forward strand.
GTAACTGCTTACATTTTGTTTATTCTTGCATGAAGAATCTGTAGAACTGAATTAGCGATGAAAACAGAAAATGGCTGTTGAACACACTTTCATTTTATTATACAACACGTCACGATAAATGGAGAATAAACGGAGCAATGAATAAAGAATTATAAATTATGTTAGGTTTGAAACACATGTTTCATAAATGAATAAGAATAGAATACAGGAATATGAATAGAGTTACACACATTTAAAATCCAACGCCGAATTCTATCAGCCTAGTCCATCACACATATAGTTTGATTTTGCATATATATGTATATATATATGTATATTTATACAATCGCTGAATAGAGCCATCTAGAGTTCCGTGGCGAAATTAATCTAACACTCATTATATATCACACGAATATTTTGATGCTTTATAGGAATTGCGAAAAGAAGGATTCTGGCTCTCTTAATGGTGACCATGCCCTGGGACCGCATCTTAACATTAAGGGATTCATCCTGATCATCATGTGTCCTCTCGTGAAAAGGAGATCATTCGCCATATTCTATGTGATTAGTTTTTTTTTTACTTCTCATAGGGTTAAGCACCTTGGTCTTCACAATTTTTGGCTTTTTGAGCTGCAGGTAATTCCTGTCAACTGCCTGTGAAGATTGCTTGAGTTACTGGTACTCTTGGTAATGTTTGTGTCTGGATAGGATTGACCTGATCTTGCGAAACCTCCAAAGATTTGCTATGAATCTGATCTCATTCCTTCTTTCATTCAACGGAACCTTATGTGTTTTTATTATAAACACAATCGATTCCCATGATGTATTTCATAAAGCTAAACTGAAACAGTGTTAAGACAAATGAAGTGCAAAAATCATTTAAATAACAAGGATACCAAAATTTGGTGATAATTATAAACAACCTTAAGTGCTCTCTCAACTTTGTATTGAACAGCTGGTTTAGCATATAATCCATTATAATAAGCCTTTAAATATGATTTATCTATAATAATATATATATATATATATATATATATATATATACAAACATATATATACACACACATATATATATATATATATATATATATATATATACATACATATATATACATACATATATATATATATATATATATATATACATATATATACATATATATACATGTATATATACATGCATATACATATATACACATATATACATATATATATATATACATATACACACATATATATGCATATACACATATATATACATATATACACATATACACACACACACACATATATATATATATATTATATATATATATATATGTATATATATATATATATATATATATATATATATATATATATATATATATATATATAATATATATATTATATAAATATATTTTAAATCATTATAAATATATTTTATTTACTTTTTTGTAAATATGTAATACAGAATTTTTATTTATATTTTCATATATAGAAAATCATACCCATATTTTTTTTCATTATTTTATTTTCTTAATAATCCAACAAAAAAATATTATTTTTAATTAAAATTATAAGATAAATATATTTTTTTAATAATTTAATAAATTTTTTTAAAATAAAAACTCAAAATAGTACACAAAACTGAAATTACTTTCAATGAATACTTTTTTTATGTAATGATTTAGACATTTTATTGTAAAAATTGTATATAATATATTTTTTATTTACTTTTTAATAATACTCTAAGAAATATAAGATTTTTATGTAAGAACAATTACATTTTCAATGATTTTTTTTCTTTATTTATAGAATGTAAATTGCTTAATATATTTACTTTTAATAATAAGAAGAGATAAGAGAAAAAGAGATCAGAAAAAGGGGAAATTACATAGAATTTTTTTAATACTGAAAGTATTAAAAAGGCTTTAGAAATAAATAGCTTTTAGGTTATAATGCTGCAAAATAAGAGTAAAAGGACTCACTCTAAACACAATTCATGCTCAGTACACAAGAAAAGGTTTTCTCCGAATTCTTCTTTATTGTGTGTTTGGCATCTCAAGGAAACGCAATCCAAAACTTTGTGATTTAATATGATTTTAGAGGATTTCTGTTTTAATTATGACATTTCTTTTAATATTTTAATTTTGAATTTTAGTAAATTTTATTATTATTTTTTAATAAATATTAAATAATTTTTCTTTTTAGTAGTCAGATTTCATGAAATCTTTCTCGTCAAAAAGATTTTGAATAAATATAATTTTTAACAAAATTTTAAAACTAAGTCATTTTTTTCTTTATAATTTAAAGTTTATCTTTATTTTCAACTTTTGTTGTAGTGAACTTCTGTAATATATTGGTGACACTATACGATACAGAAATTTGAAACTCAATCATAAATTCCTCTGATTGATGTCAAAATAATGCTTGCATGCTAGTATTAGCTGTTATATAATGTATACGACTTTAAACTACTACGATTCTCTATTTTAATCCTGAACTTATTTTTAATCCTTTATATCCTGAATTAATTTAGCATCAACTTTCTGACTGCATTTTTGTATCATTAGATATGATTTAATGGAGAATAATCTTAGAAAAAAGAAAATTAATTTTTAATGTATTTTAGTAGTTAATTTTGCATTACTTTTTTGTTTTTTGACTCTATGATTAAAATTTAAATTATGAATAAAACAAATGAAATGCTTACTTGCAAAGTATAAGTCCTATAGTACCAATAACTAATAAACCACTAAATATTTTGAACAACACGTGTATCAATCTACCCAAATATCGAATGCAGCACGCCAATTATAAAACTACTACTATGCGAATAAAGGATTCCTGATTGGTGCTGTCATTTCTTTTCTACTGTAAGAACTGCATCGTTCATGTCCTTGTGAGTACCGTCAGAAAACGGCTTTATTAGGAATATATAGGTGTTTGATTGAAGCAGTACTTATAGGTGCCGTCAGGACAAAAAAAGTAATAAATTATACTCTTTTAAGAATTTAAAGGATTTCAGATTTTGTTGTAGAATCTGAAACCAATTCGATGACATTGCCGGAAATTTATATTTTAGTAGAATAACATTTTCTGAATCAAATGCGTGGTCCTTGACTTTATTAGCATTCTACCAAACAACCCAATGATTTTTGTTGCCTTTCTTAGTATACAATTTAGCTCGAACAATATAGCAATAGTGACTTTGCGTCCTATAGGTGTACAACAAAAATGCAGCTAAACCTCGTGGGAATACAATGCGACACTGTAGACCTGGGAAGTTTGTGAAATAACATAATACGATGAATTTTTTTATCGACAATGAGATTACGAATTAGAAGCATTTTTAAAAAAGTAAATAAACAAATTAAGCTATTTTACTATCTGTACTCCTGATAATTTTTCCTTATTATTAAGTTTTGTTGTAGAATCTGAAACCAAATTGTGCAATTACAGGCAACTTTATATATTAAAGGACAATGAAATCCAAACATATATGTCTAATTTATCTCAAAAACGTTGAGTACTTTAGTACGTTGGTATTACCTTTTACATAATGAATAACACCATAAACGGCAAGTCTTTACTTCTTGAATAAACCATATCAAAATAATAAAGAGTATAGACATTACGGTCATGACGTTTGGCCTTGAAAATTACTTTCAAAATATTTGCTAACAAAAAAAATAGGTGTAAAAAGTTTGTAGAAATGTCAAGTAGCTATTTTAGGCGACATTAGGCGAGCAGAAAATTTTTGAAAAGAACTGAAAGTGTGAAAAAACATATTATTAAAATAGGAATATCCGTGAGCTAAATATTGGTAAAAATAATGCTTACAATTTTATTAATTTACAACGACCAACTATATATAAATATATATATATATATATATATATATATATATATATATACTATATATACACACACACATATATATATATATATATATATATATATATAATATATATATATATATATATATATATATATATATATATATATATATATATATATATATATATATATATATATATATATATATATATATATATATATATATATATATATATATATATATACACATATATATATATACATACACACACACACACATATATATATATATATATATATATATATATATATATATATATATATATATATATATATATATATATATATATATACATATATATATATACATACATATATATACATACATATATATATATATACAATATATATACATACACATATATATATATATATATATATATATATATATATATATATATATATATATATATATATATATATATATATACATACATATATATATATATATATATATATACACATATATATATAATATATATAACATATATATATATATATATATATATATATATACATATATATATATATATATATATATATACAGAATTTAGCAGAAACCTTTTATTTGAGAATTATAAATTTCTCAAAATAGCACATAATACTGTTTTAAAAAGGGAACTAGTGATATGAAAAAGATGAAGTAATTCTGAAATAGCTTTACTGAATTTTTTTTATTCTGTAGAGAGGGCATTTAGCTTTAATGGAATATTTTGTATAAAAATATGCAACTAAAATTTTACAATATATGTCTCGCCACGTTTTGGCGTAATAAAATCTATACGACCGATATTTTTTGACATGTAGATATAAATGTAAATTATGTTCTATGATAAAGAAAAGCTATACGTCGTGCTATGTCTGGAACATGTCTAGGCAAAACTGACAGAAATTAGTTCAGATTTATAAAAGTATTTTTGAAAGTATAGTGAACCATTTGTGCAGACAATATTATATGATTTTAATATATTTTTTATCATTTCAATTCTATTTCATAGATTAGGATTAGATAGAACAAACATTTTTTTCAATGCAGCTGGTAATACAGATGAATATCCTAATTCCAGGTACGGCTGAGAAGCTGTTACTCATTTAGCACTACCCAAATAACACGTGTAGCTAAAGGGATATTTTTCTTCTTCAATGGTCAGACAGCAAAGGGTGGACATTTGCCTTCCTCAAAATCGAATTTCAAGTTCTTCTATCCCTGGCCATGAACACCCATTTAGTAATTTTTAACAGTCTTACGTTTGATTCCAAGCAGTCGAACAATATAAGTTTAGGCCTCCCTCTTTTTCGGGTGCCAAATAGTCTGGACGAGAAGATCTTTTTTGTTACACCATCTTCGTCCGTAGAGAGGGCATTTAGCTTTAATGGAATATTTTGTATAAAAATATGCAACTAAAATTTTACAATATATGTCTCGCCACGTTTTGGCGTAATAAAATCTATACGACCGATATTTTTTGACATGTAGATATAAATGTAAATTATGTTCTATGATAAAGAAAAGCTATACGTCGTGCTATGTCTGGAACATGTCTAGGCAAAACTGACAGAAATTAGTTCAGATTTATAAAAGTATTTTTGAAAGTATAGTGAACCATTTGTGCAGACAATATTATATGATTTTAATATATTTTTTATCATTTCAATTCAATTTCATAGATTAGGATTAGATAGAACAAACATTTTTTTTTTCAATGCAGCTGGTAATACAGATGAATATCCTAATTCCAGGTACGGCTGAGAACTGTTACTCATTTAGCACTACCCAAATAGCACGTGTAGCTAAAGGGATATTTTTCTTCTTCAATGGTCAGACAGCAAAGGGTGGACATTTGCCTTCCTCAAAATCAAATTTCAAGTTCTTCTATCCCTGGCCATGAACACCCATTTAGTAATTTTTAACAGTCTTAAGTTTGATTCCAAGCAGTCGAACAATATAAGTTTAGGCCTCCCTCTTTTTCGGGTGCAAAATAGTCTGGACGAGAAGATCTTTTTTGTTACACCATCTTCGTCCATTCTGCACAGGTGTCCTGCCCATTTAATTCTCTGAATCCTTATATATTCTACTTTATCTAGATCTTTAAAAGATTTATAGAATTCAGAGTCAGTTTTTCTTCTCTAGATATTATTATGTTTTATGCCACCAAATATACTCCCCAAAATTTTTCTTTCAAAAACAGAAATGATATTTTCTACTTTTTCTGTTATTGCCCAGGTCTCAGCAGAATAAGTAAGAATGGGTCTGATTAAGCTTTTGTAAATTTGGATCTTCGTTTTTATGCTAGTGAAGTTAGACTTCGAGTATTTTTTGAGTCCGAAAAAACAACGGTTAGCATCTGTGACTCTACTACGGATCTTAGGCATTAAATAATTGAGAGTATTAACTCTTACGGAATATTACTGGTGCAAATAACTGTATTACTGCTGGGTCTACGTAATTTAAAAGCAGAGACTGAGCCGAAGATCCTCAACCTTTGCCTGTAACGTCCAAAGGTATCGTTTGTACTTAGAGGACATTGCAACCATGAACCTATTTTACGTGCCCTACCTCCATTAATGAACACAGCGGATATTTGACCTACTCAATCCTCAAACTCACAACTCTCCGGTTATTATATTGGAGCCTTTTCCTACTAAGCTACAAGTAGGTGAATATAACTCACCATCGCTATAGGTAGAACAAACAATAATTAAATGTTTAAAAGAGCTCGTCAATATACCGTATATTTATTTTATATATAAATGAATGACATTTAACATTTATTTTATTCTAAAACATCACTCTGCAGTATACTCAAATTTCGGCATCCATTGGAGTAACAATTTTGAAATAATTTTTCTCCCGTGATTTAAATCATAAATAAATATCGAACATCAATAAACGCTGTAACATAAATAAAATTGTTTTTTATTAAAATCATACAAACTTGTTATAAAATAATTTTATGACACCTAAAATACGATTAATTTATTTTCACCTAACCCCTACAAAAAATGTTCACTTTAAATTACTATACAATAATACCTTTTTAATTACTATGCATTTCAATCTTTAATATTGAAAAAAGTAATAGCTATAGATAAAAGTTTATCTCTATAAAATCCAAATAATGTGATATTGAATTGAATACTTTACTTCCAGTAATGGGTCATTATTGTGGAAGTTGTATCCGTGATAGCCATAAAATGTTGAGGAAATATTTAAAGGAACTATTTTCAATTACGTTATGAAGTCTGCATCAGCATTAAAAGGAATATTGCGTAAATAGTAAAATACTTTAATTATTTTAACACATTTTATGAAAAGTCTCAATTTTTCTGTTCTTCTGCATTTCTCCCATTCACGTTTCTATATCGCCTCGTACAGTTTTTTATTTCGCTTCATTTCCAATGGGAGCGTAGGTCACTCTTGAAACATGTATTATGATTGATTCAAAGTAAACGCCATTACAAATCACATAAATTAAAAGCCCTTATGAAGTTCAACTGAGAGAATTAATTAGTTTTATAGAAAATACCTTTAAAATTTGAAATAAAAATTAAGAATTGTTACCACAGTAATTATAAATTATTATCTTAGTAATTAGAATTGCTATCTTAGTAATTATAACTTTCTGCGCTGACTCCAAAAGTTGGTTTCGATACCATAATACTATTATGAAAACAAATCTATAAAAGACAGAATATTTCTTTACAAATAAATCTTTTTCATTAATGAAAAGTGCTTCAATTCTGTTACTGAAAATATATAAAAGTAAAACGATTCAATCAATGGACACTTTTAGAAATGAGAGAAACACTTTAACGTCTAATATTTTCTGCAGTGTATCGTCATTGATTCATGGAATAACAAAAGAATAAAGTAAGGAGTAGTTTAAGTGTTTGTCAGTTAAATGGATTGTAGAAAAGGATTATACTCTATCAGCAAACAGTGTTCTTTAACCACGAGATGGAGTAAAATTTAGTGCTTTCAATAGCTATATTGAAAGCAGTACTTTTATTTCAGTTGATAAAATTTCAGATCAAATACAAAGAATATAATATATGGTAAACATTGTAAATGTCATGTATTTATAGAGAATTTTAAATTTAAGAAAATATTAGGATTTTAATTAACGTTTCGTATAAAAGTTTAATAATGCATAAGGTTGAGTAAATATTTCAATACTGTTCACCAACTAAAAATATTTCTAGTTGATAAGATTCAAGGTTATATTTGTATATAAACTGTTTTATTTCCTGTAAACCACTAAAATATTTCTAAACATCTCTCTTCCTCTCTCTCTCTCTCTCTCTCTCTCTCTCTCTCTCTCTCTCTCTCTCTCTCTCTATATATATATATATATATATATATATATATATATATATATATATATATATATATATGATATTTTTATATGATATTATTATATTTACGTTAGCAATATATAATATAATTAAATGTATAAGAATATTTATGCATGCCATGCTAGCACTCTAAAGCATTATTAAAGTCTGTGAAATAAATAATAGTGAAAGTGTAAAAAATCTTATATACTGAATACATGTATAAAATGTATCGCAATATTTAGCAATACTTTTTGTAAATACAGTACAAAATTTAAAATTTAAATTGTGCATAAATATAATTATTAATGTTTGCCAAGTATGCTTCAAGAGCATTCTAAAATTTGAGAGACCCTGGAAGTGCTAAACGCAATGTTTTAAGCTTCCAACAATAATCATTTTTTGTACTGTATTGATACATAATTTAAACGACTAAAATTATAGAAATTCTTCTAACGGGATAGATATGATTTATAATTCAGAAACAGGTAATTTATCAAGATGTGAAAGACTTTCAGAGATTTAGATCTCGAATTAAGATTTAGATCTCGAGTGATAATAAATCACTCAAATGTACTAAAAAGTATTCCCATATACAACTTTATGTGGTATTAATAAATCACACTGTGAATGAACTATTTCACCTCTCCCACTTGTGGTAATTTTTCACATGTACAATACCATTAAACAAAATCGATAGATGACAAAAAATGATGTAAAGACATTTCTTTGAGAAAGAATTGTTCAGATATGCAATACAATAAAGTATCTTTTTTATTATATTATAAAGCAAATTTTCGAATAGTTAACATTCTGAGAAAGATACCCACTTCGAATAAACAATTTCCATCATCGTTAATGAAAATTTGTAAACAATTATATTACTTTTTTATATTTTTCTAGCATTAATACGTTAATTTTCTAAATAGATAGATTTCTTTTTTAATTTTCTGTAACAATTACTTGTATTTTATGTATATAACTAAATATGCGTTATTAATAGAAAGTAAGGAATCATATGAGCGAATTTTGATTTTATATACCTTATAAAGATTTCACTTCATATTTACATAGCATTTAATTTATATCAGCTCTTAGCTCGCATGAAATCATATCCTCAATATGCCAAAAAATTGTTATAAAAAAATTCGAACGAATGCTTTTAGATTAATTCATTATATTTTGAAGTATTCAATATTTGTGACAACACAAATTTAGCACGTATGACTCAGATAGCTTTTAATAAATGGGGATTGAATTTTGAAATACAATTCTTTGGAAAAAATCTTAAAATTACAATTTTTTGTAGCATAAATTTTTATTTTTTAAAAGTATAAATGTTTTATGTATATTAATTGTATGAATAATATCAATAATGTATTTTAGAAACTCATAAGCATTATATAGCATTGCAGTCAAAAATTAGTGTAGGCTTTAAGCGCAATTATCTGAAAGAATTTGAAAGCGGAATCTCACGAATGATCGTCGCATTTCATTTTACAAGTACGTATTTTTTAAATACTATTCTTTGGGAAAAAACCTTAAAATTGCAATTATTTTTGCATAAATTTTTATTTTTTAAAAGTATAATTGTTTTGTGTATATTAATTGTATGTGTATATTAATTGTAACAAACTCATAAGATTTATATATCATTGTCTAAAATTTGTGTGCGTTTTAAGAGCAATATCGACAATATTCTGAAAAAATTTAAAAGGGGAATCTCACGAATGATTATCACATTTCATTTTAAAAATACCTAAATAATTATTGAAGAGTATACATTTAAGAATAATATTGCTCAGAATGAATTGGTGTAAACTGATATAAAATTCGATACATATTACAATTACATTGAGGCAGTAGATTTTATGAGGCTTTTATATACATTTTTCATTTACAACAGTGAATTTTTTAAACATTTTTTATTATACTGAAACGATTAAATAAAAAAGTCATTTTATGAATTCACAGCTTAAAAATATTTCGTTTCAATTTGAAGTGTTTGGTGTGTATTTATTTCTGATATTACAAAATACTTTATATTATATTACGAAATTTCTTGTAAATACATGCTTTTTGAAATGTGCTATCTCTGCTTTTAAAGCTTGGAATGTACTAATATCTTCTAAAATAATAATTCTGGAAGATGCAATAGCATGTTTGTTGACTTAAAATACACTTTTTTTATAAGCGAGAAATGCTAAATATTGTAAGGAATATGTCAAATTCTCAAATAAGGACAGGAAAACTAATTTTTTACTGTGAAAAGTTGGATGAATATCCTTTATGTACACATTACATGTATTTGCAGAGAATGGGGATATAAATGCAAATTGCATTTTTAAATAAAGTTATAAATGTATGTACGTGTAATCCTGTTTTTAGCTTTCTAGCTTACGTAATGTCACGTTAAGATTGTACAGAAACGTAAAACTATTTTGTTTTAGAGTACACTAATATCTTTAATTCAGTATATATGCCTAAAGTTAAGGAAAAATTAAAGTTAAATACCTTATTTAAAATATATGATGAGGACATATGACTCTCTTTTAGGTCTCCTGCATTATAGATATTTTGTGAGTGTGTTCTATATTTTTGCGCCATCAGAAATATTTGCACAATCTCGGAAACACTCACTATAGATTTCCTTTTTCATTGTATTCTTGTTGTCTGTGTAGAACTGTCATCTTGCGTAGCCTTGAAGTATTATTACTCTTTACAGTGTTGCTTTATATTATAGAGATATTTCGTTCTAAATCGATCTTTTCCCGATTAGTATACTTCTTTCACTCTATTTCAGTACTTTATAAGCAGTAAAAATTCAAAAATACTTGCTGCAAATAAAATATTTTTATCTTTATTTTTAAAAATTGACTTTAACGATTCTACTGTTTAACAATAATTTTACGGACCGAGTCAATTTGACTCATTAAAAATTTGATCACTATATATATATATATATATATATATATATATATATATATATATATATATATATATATATATATATATATATATCTTTAATATCACTTTCCAAAAACATACGTTGGTTTTTAGTTAAGTAATAAAATATATGTAAACTTTCATTCCTCTTCCCCGCAGACCCCTTAATTTCACATTATCAAATGGGGTATACCTATTTTCACGATTGTGAACCAATTTGACTCATAGAATTTATATGAAAATAAATAAATATAATCATAAATATAGTATAAAGTATATAAAATATAGTATAAAGTAAATATAGAGAAGAAGTCGAGAACACTTCCATTCCAATGACAGAAATTCATGCTACTGATGCATTGAAGGATTGCCATGTTCAACAATCATACAAAAGAAACAGATGTAGAAACCATTGTTCTAAATAAAATAGAAATATTTGAGGAAAATGTGTTTCAAAAATAGACTTTATAGGTTAAAAATGTCTTTCATGAATTTTTTTATAATATACATTTCATTTAAATTAATTTGGAACTGTTTTCTTTGCAAAAAATTTCAATTTACTTGTATGAGTCAAATTGGCTCTTTTCAGTAAAAATAGGTACAAGATCAACATCCGTAAATCTAGTGTTAAATAAAATTGTTACAAATAGGTTTGAATGCGTTAATATCTTTAAGCGTAGAAATATGTTACATTAATGTATTTCGCATTACAGAGTACGGACCACAATCAAAAATGGAGGTACATAACAAGATATTATAACATTTCTAAATATGTAATTTCATCCTTTTACTGCTAATATTTTCTGAGGTCTGCTTCAACATGCGTTTAATTGGAAATTTTTGTTTATTAGAGTGCAGATTTCAATTAAAAGAGAATGCGCATAACTAGACTTTGTTACAGTCCTAAATAAAAAATCGATCTTCTAAGGTTACTCATTAAGGTATGCACACGTACGTTTTCATATACGTACGTAAGTAAAAATATCAAGATTCAACGAGTTATAACAAGTTCAAGACTATTCAAAATAAAGATTTAATTCAAAATTAAAGATTTAATGTACGTGAATACAGATGTAACACTGAATTTGCTGAAATGTCAGTCAGAAGTGGTTAAGTTAAATATTGTTATTGAAATCAGTGTGATAAATTTTACAACAATTCCTTAACTTTACACAAGAAAGTAAAAAGGAAATTATTCGCTTAAAGTTTAATATCAATAGCAAAGTATGTTTATTTTTATAAATATTTAAAACGCAAGATTTCTATAGAGCACGTCCACTTATATGGATTATTGAAGTTAACAAATGTTCAAATTGTGAAAGCTGAAGTAGTTATTTTTCAAAAACAGAAATATGTTGCACAAATATGTAATATACAAGTGTCTTTAAATACACGTACAAATGCTTCAAAACTTAATTACCTTCTACATGAATGAAACATTATTTAGTCAATAATGAAAAGCTAATTTCCTTAGAGATTAGTTTCAAATATGAATCGTCATTTCATTGTGCAGGACGATTCAAGTGAAGACAACCAATAAACAAATCTTCAGATAAAGGTGTATTTCACAGCTGCAAAGTTTACTAATATAGGACAAAAGATTCCCAAACAAAACTAAATGCAAGAATAGAAGCGTGTGTAATAGCTTATTTCTAAATTTACTGCATTGAAAAGGTTGTGACACAGGGTGACTTAAAGCCGTATCCCAATCAGTCTGTACATGATTGGAAAGAAACAGACTCAGTCTATGATTCCTTTTCTGAAGAAGAATGCGAGAATTTCTCATGTGGTACAAAATTTTTCAAATACTTAGGTTTTGTACAGGTTAAAGTGTGATAAGTTGTTGCACGAGGACGCGCACAGGACCTCTGAGGCCTGAGTGCTATAAAAACATTCCAAACAAAATCACCCAATAGAAATAAGTTTCACAAATTTTCAGTAGCTGTCTTATAGGTTTTTAGAAACCTATTGGTGTATGTTTTATTGTGAAACACAAACGTACACTGAATGCGTTACTTTTACACCACGTATAGGTTGACATGAGATAAGGCTTTAATATTGTTGTTTCTTCAACGAGGATACAGACACGGTACAGGTACATATGATACTGGTATCTGGTACTGATATTTATGATAAAATCATCACCGAGGTAGTACCTTATCTCACATCAACCTGAAAGTGAGAAAAAAGCAAAATATGTGGTTTCATTCACTATTCTAAGGAAGAATGCATTAGTTTCTCACCTGATAGCTGTAAATTTTTCAACTCACAGATTGGGGTTTAGATTGACGTATGATACGATTTCTCCTTAGGTAAACATTTATCTTTATTTCAAGAATATATATAAGGCATATATTTCACATGTAAATAAATGTTAATACGTATTTATTTAATGTTTATAAGGTCAGAAACAAAATATAATTTTTATAATAATCTTTGTAGTGATTAAAAATTGTCGTGGGTGTTTTCTTCTCTTATAAAAACAAGGAACCGTGAAATTAATTTTAAATTAACGATTTGAAATTAACGGTATTTTTATAATATCATCATACACTATTGCTACATGAAACATAAAAAACACAAAATTGTATTAGAAAAGGAATTTTTATTAAAACTCCAGACTATTAGATAAAAATTGAGTCGTTCAACAGTATTCCTAAAAATATTTCAAGTTTTTTTACCATTTAATATTTAAAAGTTTAATAGAAACAAAACTGGTCATCGGTTTTACTTATGCTACATGCTATTTATATAAGGCAATTATTAAAAATTCATGCAATAATTTAGCAGCTATTTTCGCTGTGTTACGGAATTTAATCATATGTAACTCGATAAAATACTTTGCAATTTTCAAAACTATAGTCACTTTAATATCAACCTGCAAAGAAAATCTCCAAAATTTTGAATAAGAAATAAATAAAAGTAATTCTCCTGGAACATTTCAAAACATATAAATAAGGACATATGATAAGTAAAAAAAAAATTTCAGTGGAGTAAAATAGTCATGTTATTCAACAAATGTATTTTGTTATTGAAGTATATACCTAACTTAATTTGTTAGAACAAAAAGTCCCTATAACAAAATCTTATAACAAATCAGTCTGTCTGTGTTGAAAAAGAAGCGCATTTAGCTTAAAGTATCCCTCTATTTTTTATCCCTCTATTGCAAAATTTCACCTTTTAGGCTTCTATATCTATTTTTGTTTTGTCTCTACGGTATTTTAAAAAACAGTTACAGGTGTTTAAACATCAGTGACAGCCGTCAAAACAAAACGGAAGTAGTGATTACGGAACCGGAAGTTGTCAATTTAAAACCTTTTAAAGAGCATTTTTTGGACAAAACTTTCATGAAGAATAGTTTAAACATTTTTCTAGTATTTTTAATAATTAGCAACTTGGTAATTAGAAAGTTTTGAAGCAAGAAAGTGTGGGGAATTTTAAACAAGTATTTTAATTTTTTAATAGCTACAGTTGCTTTCATAAACTTTAAATGCGTTTTTCTCAGAACGGTAATTTTAATAAAATGTTGAAACTTGAAATGTGATTTCTCAAAAAGTTCTTAAAATATTTTGTTGAAAATTATTATGAATGCTTTTGATATTATTTACTCGTAAATCACCTAAAAGCTTTAAATTTGGATAATTTTTAATGATGTTACACTCATAGTTAGATATAAAGGTAATGAAAATTCATTAAAAATTCAATGTGTAAGATTTTGAAGGACCAAAATTTTTTACCAAATGTACATTAAGCAAAGATTTTAGGTGATTCAGTAGTCTAGTTTCTAATAAATATGTTGCATAAAAAATATTGAAATAATTTAATATATTAAAAAATTGAACCTTTTGAAAAAACTCGATTTTTTGCTAAATTTTCTTCATTTATTAAAAATTTTATAAAAATTTCTAAAGGAATAATTTTTTTAAGTGCAATTCTCTATGATAATATAAAAAAATATATATAAAAATTTAAAAACATGTACTAGTTTCTACGTTTAAAGGAAAAAGTTCTCCGAACGTAGACGGATACCTTCAGGTTTTTTTGAACGATAAAATAACTAGTGGATATCTCCTGTGATAGCTTAAAACTTTCCACAGATTAAGTTCTAGTTACATGCCAACCTGAACCCAAATATATTGAATGAAATTGCTTCGATATCACATGAAAATTCCACGCACTCTTAATCATTAAAAAGTTAGTAAGTTGAATCCGTTTCTATTGAAATACGTTCAAAGTGAAATGTGATAATGTCTTTAGATGCTCATTGCACGTATGTTATCTTTACCATTTCTCAAACAAATTGTTAGTTTTTAATTATATTACAATCATGTAATTCACTTATTTCTAAATGTTTGCACTTCGGTACATTCACAAATTTAGTATGTTAAGAATTTTGCAAATTTTTTTTGTTTTAAAATAGCACTATAAACTCCGAAAGTATATTATTGTTCAAATATTTTTAATATCAATTTCTGATCATATTATAATAAAAAAATGTTTTCACTCAAAACAACTGAAGAGATGACACAAATTCAATGTTAGAAAGAGATATAAACTGAAATCCAGTAAATTTATGGTTACTTTCACTGACTATATTTACTCTTCGTTTTTCAAATTTTTAGTAATATTTAACAATTAGAACAATACGACCCCTTTCTCTCTAAAAATATTAAATGCTTACAAATATATAACACCCAGGAAGAACTGTAAGCAGCAAAAGGAAAGTATTACATGTGATCTCGTGGAAAAATAACATACTATTATGGTAAATAATAAGGTATGTTACAATTATTACATAGATTTGAAGTTATTTTATAGCTTTAAAGTTATTAAACTCTATAGGATTCTGAGCACAGTGAATCTGTGCATGGCAAAACAATTTAAGCTAGTTTTCATGTTTGATGTCAAATAGTTGTGGAAATAGTACTCATATATCAAAATAACATATATATAAAGGTTTATTAATTATTTGTTAGAGGAATTCGCAATCGGATTTGTAATATTTTTGTCTGTTTAGACAAAGTAGAAATTTTATTTACTTTTTATATTAAATTAGCCAAAAATATTATGCTTAATTTTTTAAAATAGTAATGTTGGAATTCCAATTTTAACGCTTCTACAAAGCTTTAAAAGGAAGAATTTAACAGTTATATATATCACGCATGCATTCGCACACACGCACATACATACACTCAAACACACACACATTTTATATATATATATATATATATATATATATATATATATATATATATATATATATATATATATATATATATATATATATATATATATATATATATATATATATATATACATATATATATATATATATATATATATGTATATATATATATATATATATATATATATATATATATATATATATATATATATATATATAATATATATCAGTTTTGTACCATGCATATGTTTCTAAATTTGATTACGGGTGATGCTTTGTTTTTATTTTGTGAATTTTATTTCACCACTCTCTAAAGCTTTTCTAGAATCACGGAGTGTGTTATGTAATGCTAATAAATCAGGAAAATTAAATTAATGACTCACTTTGAAATACATACAACCGTCCTAACATTTCTCTATTCTATGCATTATGCTTTTAAATAAATAGAATCACTGTGTTTGCCAGAAAAGTTTAACATTTTGGGATTAGTACTTATTTTACGCTACATATATTCATGTACCTTCGTGTTATTATTTATTGTGTTGTGTCCAAGGCGCTACGCTGTGTTGAATTACAAAGTGTAGCTTGAGTAAGAATGTGGTAGGTAGTGCCTGACAGATTATTGCTCAGATCATTTCTAGAGACTCGTATGCTTAAAATTTCTTCCTCTTATTTAAAATTCCAAAATATTATTCTTGATATAGAAGAACATTTTCTAAACAAATTCTTTTATATGAAAACTAAAACTATGAAGCGGTAGAACCAATTAATTATCATATTAATCAGCATATTAGACAATAATTTTTATGGGGATTATGGGGTCAATAGAATGATGTTAATTAAACTTGCGACTTCATAATAGCACAAATTCAAATATTTGTACCGTCAAGTGTTTGTTTCATATCACTTCCGGGGCTGAATCCATGCTTGGAGACATCCCCCTCTCTCCAACTATAATTATGTAAAAACAACTTGTTCTTAATTGAACCCAATAAGCATGACCAAATTTAGGGCTTCATTTTAGTTTTGGTTATCGGTTTAAACCTTTTTTCGCTAGTTTTAACCTTTTTCGCTTACTTTAACATTAACGGCAAGCTTAATACTACCTTCTTCCAGGGTTTCGTTTTAAGTATTTAAACTATGGACATTTTTAAATGATAAATCATGATTATATTCTCACTTTTTTTGTTTGTTTTACTGTTGCGGAGTAAATTGTTTTGTATTAAATATATCAAAGCCTAATCCTTAGAGAGGGCTGTTAACCACCGAGGGTTAAAAGAAATTGTGAATTTTGAAGTACACAACTTTAATGCCTAACGTTCATTTTTTAAAGGACAAATATATACTGTTTGTGAAATTAAAATGTTTCCTCGAAACGATTTTCCCTATTTATCGACAGCAGAAGTAAATCGTTTAAAAAAACCAACAAAATATTCAAGTAACCTGATATTAGACAGAATATTTTCATTTTATTAAGCCTCGCAAATACGTTTACTTTCCCGGCGGAGACATTGAATAAAATCACAACCAATAGCTTTATTTAAAATAAAACTTCCCTTTATAATTCGTTTGTTTACGAACCCTACTACTTCTAGGAAGTTTCTTTTTAAATGATATCCTATAATGTTTAAAACGACAGCTCATCCATAATAAAGATGGATGGTGATCCGCAATGTTCTATTAATTTCTAATTTTTTTATTCTCTGCAGTTTATAATAATTTACATTTAAGCTATATACTGGATAAAAATATTTCGGGCACTAGCAGGCTAACATTCTAGTGCAAACTATAGTCAAGATGTATATAAACAGCAACATGTTTATCCACAAAATCCAAATTTTTGTTAAAGTATTTTTATTTTAAGCGATACAAATATATTTGCATTCGTCGATTGTTTAGTGTTCAGTTAAAAAGTGTAGCTTGAGTACAAATGTGGTAGGTACTGACTGACAGGTTATTGCTCAAGAGATATAGTATAGAGAATCGTATGTTTAAAATTTCTTTGTCTTATTTAAAATTTTAAAATATAATTCTTGCTATAGAAGAATATTTTCTAAAACAATTCTTTTATATGAAAACTAAAACTATGTAGCCACAGAACCAAATAATTTTCATATCAATAAGCGTATTAGACAGTCATATTTTATGGAGATTATGAGGTCAATTAAATTTGCGACTCACTTTGAAGTACACACCCATTAATGCCTAACTTTCCTTTTTTTATCCCTATTTACCGACAGGAGATGTAAATCGTTTTAATACCCTACAAAATATTCAAGTACCCGATATTCTTCAAAATATTTTCATTTTGTGATTTATTATGCCTCGTAAATACGTTTACTTTGTCAGCAGAGATATTAACTGAAATTACAACGAGTAGGTTTATTTAAAATAAAACTTCACTTTAAATATTTTATTTACAAATCCTACTGATTTTAGGTAGTTTTTCTTTTTTAAATGACATCCTATAATGTTTAAAACGACAGCTCATCCATAATAAAGACGGATGGTGAGCCGCGATGTTCTATTAATTTCTAATTTTTTTTTTCTCTGCTGTTTATAATAATTTACATTTAAGCTATATACTGGATAAAAATATTGCGGGCACTAGCAGGCTAACATTTTAGTGCAAACTATAGTCAAGATGTATATAAAAAGCATCACTTTTATCCACAAAATCCAAATTTTTGTTAAAATGTCTTTATTTTAAGCGATACAAATATATTTGCATTCGTCGATTGTTTAGTGTTCAGTTAAAAAGTGTAGCTTGAGTACAAATGTGGTAGGTACTGACTAACAGGTTATTGCTCAAGAGATATAGTATATAGACTAGTATGTTTAAAATGTCTTTGTCTTATTTAAAATTCCAAAATATAATTCTTGCTATAGAAGAATATTTTCTAAACAAATTCTTTTATATGAAAACTACAACTATGTAGCGGCAGAACCAAATAATTATCATATCAATAAGCATATCAGACAATCATATTTTATGGAGATCATGAGGTCAATTAAATTTGCGAATTAATAACACAAATTCAAATATCTGTATCGTCACGTGTTTGTTTTATATGACTTCCGGGGCTGGACCCATCCTTGGAGACACCCCGTCTCTCCAAGTCTAATTATGTAAAAGCAACTTACTACTAATTAAACCCAAATGACATAACCAAATTTAGGGTTTCGTTTTAATTTTGGTTATCTATTTAAACCTTTTTTTCGCTAGTTTTAACCCTATTCTTTTACTTTAACAGCGCCGAAAGCTGGCCGATTGGTTAGGATGCTGATCGTCGGTACCGGAGTTCGTGGGTTCGAATCCCACTATGGCATGGATGTTCATAGACGTTCGGAATCGGCTTTAAGCAGTAGGTCCTTGTCTCATTAGCCCTCGTGTGCAAAACAGTAGACCGTAGCGCTCCAAACCAAACCACAACTTACTTTAACATTAAAGGCAATCATAATACTACCTTCTTTCAGGGTTTCGCTTTTGTTATTTTAAACTATGGACATTTTTAAATGATAAATCATGACTATATTCTCTCTCTCTTTTTTTTTGGTTGTTTTACTGTTGCGCAGTGAACTCTTTCGTTCAAAGCCTAATAATTAGGGCTGTTTACCACCAAGGGTTAAAAAAAATTGTGACTCATTTTGAAGTACACAGCCTTTAATGCCTAAAGTACCTTTTCTAGGGACAGATAAATACTGTTTGGGAAATCCAAATGTTTTCACTAAACAATTTTTCCTATTTATCGAAAGTAGGTGTAAATCATTTAAAAAACTTAAATATCTAAGTACATGATATTACTCATAATATTCTCACTTTATAATTTATCATGCCTTGTAAATACGTTTATTTTGTAAGCAGAGACATAGACTGAAATCACAGTAGCTTTATTTAAAATATAACTTCACTTTATAGTATTTTGTTTACGAACCCTACTGCTTTTAGGAAGTTTTTCTTTTTTAAATAAGATCCTATGATGTTTAAAACGACAGCTCATCCAAAATAAAAATGACTAGTAATCCGCAATGTTCTATAAATTTCTTATTTTTTTATTCTCTGTAGTTGATAATAATTTAAGATACATTCTAGATAAAAATATTCGGGTACTAATAGACTAACATTTTTGTGCAAACTACAGTCAAAATGCATATAAATATCATCTTTTTTATCCCCAAAATCTAAATTTTCGTAAAATGTTTTTATTTTAAGCAATACAAATACATTTGCATTTGTCGATGTTTTAGTCTTCTGTTAAAAAGTGTATATTGAGTACAAATGTGGTAGGTAATGCCTGACAGGTTATTGCTCAAGAGATCTAGTATAGAGAATCGTATGTTTAAACTTTCTTTGTCTTATTTAAAATTTTAAAATATAATTCTTGCTATAGAAGAATATTTTCTAAAACAATTCTTTTATATGAAAACTAAAACTATGTAGCTTTAGATTCAATAAATTATCATATCAATCAGAATATTGGACAATCATATTTTATTGGGATTATGAGGTCAACAGAAGGAGGTTAATTAAATTTGCGAATTCAGAATAGCACAAATTCAAATATCTGTACCCTCAAGTGTTAGTTTCATATAACTTCCGGGGCTGAATCCATACTTCTAGATACCTCCCGTCTCTCCAACTTTATGTAAAAACAACTTGTTCTTAATTGAACCCAATAAGCATGACCAAATTTAGGGCTTCGTTTTAGTTTTGATTATCTTTTTAAACCTTTTTTGGCTAGCTTTAACCTTTTTCTCTTAATTTAACATTAACGGCAAGCACAATACTACCTTCTTCCAGTGTTTTGTTTTAATTATTTAAACTATGGGTTTTTTTAATGATAACTCATGATTATATTCTCTCTTTTTTTGTTTTTCTGTTGTAAAGTGAACTTTTTCGTGGTATATATCTCAAAACCTAAGCTTGGAGAGGGCTTTACCACCGAGGTTTAAAAAAAGTGCGACTCATTTTGGAGTACACAACCTTTAATGACTAACGTTCTTTTTTTAAGGACAGATAAATACTATTTGTGAAATTCAAATGCTTTCTGGAAATGATTTTCCCTATTTATAGACAGCAGATATAAATCGTTTAAATAACCTACAAAATAGTCAAGTACCTGATATTATACAGAATATTTTCATTTTATAATTTATTGAGCCTCGTAAATACCTTTACTTTGACGGCAGAGACATAGACTGAAATCACAGTAGCTTTTTTTAAAATAACACTTCACTTTATAATATTTTGTTTACAAATCCTACTGCTTTTAGGATTTTTTTCTTTTTTAAATAACATCCTACGATGTTTAAAACGACAGCTCATCCATAATAAAGACGGATGGTGATCCGCAATGTTGTATGAATTTCATATTTTTTTATTGTCTGCAGTTGATAATAATTTATGTTTAAGTTATATTCTGGATAAAAATATTTCGGGCACTAATAGCCTAACATTTTTGTTCAAACTACTGATCAAGTGAATATAAACAACATCAATTTTATCCCCAAAATCTAAAATTTTTGTAGAAGTATTTATTTTACGAAACACAAATACATTTACAATCGTCGACTGATATGAAGTCTAATTTAAAGGTGCAGCTATAATATTAATGATGTAGGTAGTTTTATTAAGTATTTCTCAGGAAACTACACATATTAAGAAGTTTAAAAAGTTTAATATCAGCTAAAACTTCAAAATATTTTCTCAACCTAATTTAAGTATTCTTTTACATTTATGAGCTATAGAGGTATTCCTCGCATATAAAAATTTCAATCCAATATTCACTATAATGGAAAACTATGTTTTTAATTTTATGTGCATTATAATTTTAATAGAGGTTGTGTTATTCCAAATGATGAGAAAATATTTCGAAATCGAAACTTCACACGAAATCCATGTAGATTTAAGCATTTTGTATCTATTTTTATTGTTCAATTTTTTTTCTTTTTTGCCTTGTATAGCTTAATGAAAATTTACCATTTAATACCATTTAATTTTTTAATGCCCAAGAAAAGAAATTTTTGCACAAAACCAAAAAACAGCAAAAAAATGTACAAATATAACACAGAAATAAAAAGTTATTAATGAATTATTTCATTACATGATTATCATATTAATTCGTATACTTTCGCATGTAACACTTATCACAGTACGTTAGCCACGTTTTAATTTACATCCTTCAGCTACTACTTACGAAAAAAATGGCATATATTGTCCAATTATATATAATTCACGACAACTAAAGTTTTAAAATTTAAGACTGCATTTTATAAAAGTATATTTCTCATAAAGAAGGTTATCTTTCATAAAAAGGAAAAAAACACATTTCTTGACTTTGTAAAGAAATGTTACGTTTTCATATTTTGTGACTTATTATTACCTTATAATACCAATAAACACTTTAAATCAGCATAATTTAAAGTGACATTTTTAAAGTAATATTTTCTAAGTTAATAAAATCCTAAATATCCGGATTCAAAGCACTAGATAAATAGAAAATTAACCTTTTCCAACTCTATAAATATCAGCAAAATACGCTACAGTGCACACACGATAACTTTTTGCTATGTAACAGATACCCTGTTGTTTACTTCTCAATCTAAATATATCTGGATGCTTTGGAATCATCAATATTTTAGATTGCTGTAGTATATTCTGGAAAATACTG
>CM063505.1:46353703-46366203 GCA_032207245.1 Pardosa pseudoannulata
ATAACGTTAGATATCTAGGTTATTAAACACCTGTTTGAAAGATATTAATTTTTTGCCTCATATTAAAATATAAATTCCGAGTAGAATCATTGCTTTGAGTAATGCATCGAAACTTACATTATTTTTATATTAATGCAATATAATATTTTCCAGTTATCTAAGAAGGTTTTTTTTAAATTTGTTGGTCATTTGTTTAAGTTTTTTAATAGGTATTCTAGCAAACAAGAGTAACATAGACACGTCTAAACTACATTCCCTTTTGCTTTATAATTTGTCAATTTATTATAAATATCTGAATATAATTCCTACATTAAAATCTTTCAGTAGCTAATATTTCTATCTAACTATAAATATGTTAAAGATTTGTGACAAAAGATTGAATTATAAAATTTTGCCCCTTATAAATCTTTTAGGATTTTTTAATTTTGTTTTCTATACTTTTATGTTCCAATTCCTCTAAAATGCTTTTACCAGTTGAACATCAAACTCTTTTTTAGATGACAATATGTCTGAAGAAGTATTCATTAAAATATTATTATTAATGGTAGCATTACACCACTAGGAGACTTTAGATTCCATTCGATAGGCCAAGACCACAAGTGTACTTCGAGAGTGTACTTAGAATATGCTGACCAGAAGCATTTTCTGCCATTCAAGCTCATATCAAGATGCCTCTCGTAGATTAAAAAAAGTTATTTACATTTCAAATGAACGTATTTTATCAAAATGTTGGAAATTGTAATTTCTTTTCCAACACTGTCTATTGCTACCGCAATAAAATGTTATAATCTAAGATGTCCTTCTATTATCAGTCACACCACACCGACTCCCCCCTCCTTTTGTCGACCATTTGACCTTGAGGTATTGTTCTGTTACATATGGCAAGAAAATTTAAGAATGGGAAGCAATGAAAAGGAAACTATAAAAATATTTCTTATCCCAGGAAACGTTGAATTGCAGATTTCGTACTTGAGCTTATAATGGGGTTCCGAATGACACAAAGCACTGTTTTAAGTACTAAAAAAATCCTGTTGTTTAAAGTGTAATATTTTTCTAGATTGTTATTTGTATAAAGTTAGGAAAAGTCAAGAAATTTGTTTTCAATTCCATTAGTAACATTTCCAGAAAATCAGAAACAAAATAGATTTTAGGTCAAAATGACCCATTCCGCAATTCTAGTGTTAAATGTATAAAATATTATCATTCAATTTTCTTATTAATTCTTTTGTTATAAGCAATTTACTGACCCCCTTCATAACCCCTAGAAAGGAAATACTTTATTGAATCATTAGTTGTTTAATATATAACTTTTATATATCAATTCAAAAGGATAAATGTTATTCACCTACCTAATACTTTATTTATACCATCACAATCATAAAATTTACGATTCATCTTAGAAAAATAATAACGAATCTCATGTAAATCGTTAAAGTACTATAGTAGATACGATTTTTCTATAATAAAATTGCAATTCCTAGATAAGTAAACTAAAAAAAATCGTTATTTAAGAAATAGATTTAAATGGTAAATAATTACAGATTGATGACATTTCCGATAAAACAGGTTATCTTTCAATTTATAATTGTTTACCAACAAATAAATGTAAAAATTCATCTGAAACATCTTTTAATTAAGTGCAAGAGAATCAATAAAACTACTCAGAAAAAAAAATTGATAGCGAGTAATTACACTTTAATATAGATTTTAATGTTACCAAGTTTGTAAATTATATACATTTGTGGATAGTCATGTAAAAATGTATGATTTAAGGATGTGTTATTCAACATTTAGTGTTGTAATGACCAATATTAATATTTTTATACTTTTGATTCCATATTGTTAAATTTTTTTACAATTGTTGCTTAAATAATTGTTCTATTAATAACTATTTTGTTAATAATTATTTCAAATGTTTTCTTTGCTTATATTGACTAATAGTATTTACTCATATATTTTTAAATTATAATATGTTACCTTTTCGTCCTTATGTTAGGACATAACTACTAAACACTATGCATATAACAGCAAACGTTTCAAAACATTAATTGCAGGTATGAATTCTAGAAGCAAAATCATTTTTATTAAACCTAGAATGTTACCCTTTGAAATATCTAAGGTTGTATTAACCATTCGTCTCCAAAACAAAGTGTTCCTAAACAGATTTAAAACCTATTTAATCTAATTAGAATTAAAGTATATCATCATATAGGATTTCATGACTCTGTATCTTATACCAAGTTATAAACTATAATTTATTTATCTACACAGCGAACTTTAAATATTACTGGGGGTTTGTTCAACCAGAAATTCTCTTGCGCATTTTAGGAACAATTTAAAGATTATTCTTTGTAAAATGAAGTGTTTATAATGTTTCATTCACTTGTTTTACTTCTCATCTTCCACCAGGGCTGCCACGTACCCTGCCCTAGGGATCATACATAACTCTTCATTCTTATGTATATTCATACATTCCGTTGACGTTTGTTGAAACATTTGCTGAACACCCTGTATATGACAATTCGTTGGTTTACTTCAGTAAGATATCATGTATTGTCCATCTTAATTTAGCATTGTACAGTGAGGTGTTGATATTTTTGTTCTTTTTCATTCCATATGGTGAATGTGCAGTGACAAAAAGTGTTTATTAGATTAATCGGCTTCAGTTTAGTTTAGAGTGACCCTGGATCTGTATTTATTATCGCCAAGTATGTGGAATTTCTGACAGGGCAACCCGAGGTTTATCAGACTGCAATTCTGTATAAAATTTTTGTGTAGTTTTAAGTATTTGAATACTCATAGTTTATGGTTTTTGTTTCATTTTCATTGCTTTTATAAAGTATATACCCATATTTTCTCTGCAATTAACGCATGATTTAGAAAATTTTAAAAATTGTTCTTCATGCGTTTTCAAATTTAAAAATGTGGTACAATATGTGTATAAGTTTAATATGTACTGTGTTTTTTACTATTTTAATACTTATAGTTTATACTTTTTATTGCATTTGTATTGCTCTTATGATTGTTTTCCGTCGTCATCTAAAATGGCATAATCACATCACTGGCGTCAAAAAATA
This sequence comes from Pardosa pseudoannulata, assembly GCA_032207245.1. Taxonomy (NCBI): domain Eukaryota; kingdom Metazoa; phylum Arthropoda; class Arachnida; order Araneae; family Lycosidae; genus Pardosa; species Pardosa pseudoannulata. Next base: position 46,356,781 of record CM063505.1, read on the forward strand.
TCGCCAATTAAACAAGGGGGCACCTTAAACTGTATTTTCACATATTGATCGCATTTTTCAGAAGGAATTATTAAAATTTTTAAAATGTTTGTATTATCAGAGATTTCCGTAATAGAGTTTTTCCCAGACAACTTAGCAGTAGATGTTTTTTGATGAATAGATGTCTGTTACAATTAGATGCCTATACTGAAGGGTTGGACCATAGGAAGGGAGCAGTACGTAGAATGTCAGGACCAGTAGTATAGTGTTAAATCAAGATAAGTAAAGGCAGACAGAACAGATTCTGACTTGAGTTCCAGGCATTTATTTTTTATTATTCCAAATTGCAAAATAATTGTAGTCTACTTCTGCCCTGATCCTATAATGGTTATTGGAGGTTTGCTTTGTTTCGTTGTTTTGTTTTTAAATATTACGGCGATTAATGTGCAGATAGAAAAGAATAACTACAGGAACGTCGCAATATCGGGACCAAAAGGTGGGCTCCAACGGAAAAGGTGGCCGGATCAAAAACGTCCGCAAAGGTCTTAAAAAAATCTCTCTCTGACCAGCCAAATTATCGAAAACTTCTAGGCTGCGCTAACGCCAAAAGCGTCGAAACACAGCCAGCGAGAGGGTTGCCAGGCGCCAAGAAAACACCGCGGTCTCAGGGAGAGTGACGGGTTCTCGCGGCTCTGACCAATGAAACGTTGAGACAAGGCGCGCGGAGAACAAAAAACCCAATCGCAGTGAGGCGCAACTCCGGAGGTGAACATTCGCCAAAAACGATGCGGAGCGGAGCTTGGCAACACACCACAAAGCGGCACCTTTCAAAGGATCGTCTGTTTATCTCAAACCGAAAGTGATAGCTACAGAACTGTCAGAATATGAGACGATGGGTGCAAATTATGGTCGAAAGGTTTAAGCGCTGCGGATGCAGGTGGCCAGAATTGGACGTGCCGTCCGAAACTTAATCCCAGATCGGAGGCGGCTCTGTTTGAAAAGATAGGTTGCACCCGTGAGAAAACAGCAAAAGCTGCACCTGCAAGGGGCCATATGCTTAAAAAAGGCGCAAAATGTAGGTTATAATATATACCCCACAAGGGAAATATGTAATGAAGGGACATGAAAAATCTTCATTACAATGCCTGATAATGAATTTTTTTCATCCGTTTTGTCATTGCGTCCTTTGCTAAAGATAATAATTTTCATCTGAATCAGCTTCTTCCATTTATTTACTTACTGCTTTTCATTTGAGAATGCATAGTTACCGATTTTTTCTTCATCATCTGACTCTTCTTTATCTTCATTAAAAATATATTCTTCCAAAAAATCAGCAATTTAAAAACTTCTTAAAAAATTACATTCCCCTAACATAACTCATATAACGTCTCATAGTAAAATTCTTTAAAAACTTGCTCTCTTTAGATAATGTAACAGAAGTGCAACAGAAATGCTAGCGCAGGTTGTGATATTTTTTAGTATATATTTATAGAAATTTTATTATATTTCTAACTTTTATTATATAAATTTTATTAAATTATATTTCATATGATCATCCACATTAAAGGTTATAACCAATATTAAAGTCAGTTGCACGAGAAGAAATCCTTTCTGAATGTGAGATTGGAAAGTAAGCTAAGGCGATGTTTTTGTCGTGCCCATCTCCAGTATTCCCAATTTAAGAACGTAGCTGATTACATAGTACCGGAAAAATAACAAGACATAATTATAATCGTAATAAACATCTCGAAGACTACTTTCTTAAAAAGAGCAAAGAAAATAATTTAAAAAGCTCTCTTCGAATTATAATAACACTTCTTCATGGACATAAAAGGTACCATCTAAAAAGTAAATTGATGACGACGAGAAAAAAATATTGAATGGAAAAAATTCAATTCATGACCTATATATAATGACAATTTCACTTTGCTGTCACCTACTTTTAAGATTTGATTTATGTATTTTATGGGCCAGAATGATTTTAACTGAAATAAACTTTTATCATAAAAACGAAATGAATAAAAAGGAGTGAAAAAATAATACACATGAAAATTAATTATGAGGAAGGTATTTTTTACACTATATACTGTGTTTTGAATAATTATATTTCGTAGTAGATTAAGAAACTTTCATACAAATTAAAATTTTTCAATTAATGAATACAAAAAATGTTAAAAAATTATGCACCTTCTTGTTTAAAAATTATGATAATTGTATTTTATTGGGTGATATTTAGGTATATAGGCAAAAATGTTTAAAAAATTACATAAATTACTACATATTTTGCAGTCATTTTCTTCACTTTATCCATTACCTAGCTAATTTGCACATTCCTACAAAGATTTTTCAAATTAATTGGTGTAAAATAAGTCTAGCAGTGTAAGTTAAATTTTACACTTGTTCAAATCCTTTTAAACTCATTTTATCGTTGAAATATTTTAGTTTGAGATTAATACGTTTCTATATAGATAAAAAATTGGCAATTACGTTATAGATTTAATATACCGTATCATAGTAAGATGTAGAAACTATACGCTTTAAATTTATCCTCTAATTACTTTATACATTATTCTTTATCGCATAATGAATAATTTAAATTTTTACTTCAAAAACTAATTTACTTTCTTGGAAAATATGTAAAATATTTAAAGAGATGTAGTCTTATTATGTCTTAGTGAGCCTTCTTATTTATATATAATAAAACCAATTTCTTTAAAACGAATAATATCATTATACCCGAGTATAAATGATAATAGTCTTCCTAGAATAATCAAAAATGTTATAAATAATACATTAAACATGTAAAGTAGCTTTAAAAATCTTATATTCATTGATGCTTACATACGTCAGAATAATTTGTCTGCCAAATAAATAGTAATATACATATTTAATATATAAAACCCTGCATAAATGTATAATAGGCATACAATCAAATGTCACTTAAGTTGATACATAGCCAATTACACTGTGTGGATCCTTGTAAAAAATATGATTTTACAGATATTTAATAGTATTTTATAGATTTATAACCGTAACTGGTGTTTTACTAATGTGTTAATGACCTATTTATGCCATAAGATGGCAACAAAGAAATATGAGAAAGTAGTATTATACCCTATAAACAATTATTTGGGAAAACGAGTTTTTATTAAACAATGATGATATATCTTAAGGAATGTAAAATTCCATAAACAGATAAGGTCATACGTTGAAGTTTGGAATAAATTTGTCAATTTTGAAATTCAGGACCAGTTATATATTTTTTACTTGAAGTGGAAATGCTTTCTATGTTAGGTAAGATTTTCTTTTACATTTTTTTAACTTTTTGATACAGTTTAGTAAAAAAATCTTTAACATTATATCAGCTCTTCATAATGATATAAAACAGGGATTAATTGATGCAAAATTTTGATTGTGATGAGGCGATTTAGATCAGTAATATAATTGATTCATTCATACAAGAAATAAAATGCTCGGGATCTAAATCTGACCTCATCACATCTTTGTAAAAAGATAGAGGACCATAAATTTATATTTTACGGATATTGTTGTCTTGTACGGTGGTCTCGGACGGGGTTCTGATCCCAGTCCCAGATTAGAATCCCGTCTCCGTACTTGACATTAAATAAGAATGTACCTTTGTGGAGTATTTATGAGTCCCTAAGGGACAGTGCCCAATTAGAGGGAATAACGTTTTTCACGTTGGCGGTCTCAAGGCGGGGTTTAAGCAGACCAATGAGATTCTTACAGCTATCCCGATTGGACTATAAGAAGCAAGAGGGGACAAGGTTGAAATGAATAAAATATGAGAGGTCTAAAATTGAAAAGCTTAGAGGAAGTCCCAACAAAAAGGTGTTCGATAGTCGAGACTAGAGGAGAGTCCTACAGAAGGTGTTCGAGAGTCGAGACTAGAGTACAGTCCGAAAGAAGTTGTTCCAGAGCCGAGAGTCCGACAGAAAGTGTTCGATAGTCTCGACTAGGAGAGAAGTCCGACGGAACGATTTCGAGAGTTCAGCCAAGTCCGACAGGAAGGGTTCCTGCATCAGATAGCACGGCCGCACCCCAAACACTCAGGAGGAAGCCCCTGACCAGATCAACGAAAGATCCATAGGTACCCATCAACCAGCAGTGTTCCGGGCACACCATTTTCACTCCCCAAAGGTACCCCCTTTTACATGGATTTTGAAATTGAGATTAGGTCCTCTTTCTATTTACTAAATTACTTAAGCATTAAAAAAATTGTCAGAACTAATTTAGAAGAAGTTGACAAAGGTAATTTTATGAAAATTAATATCAGTTTTGTATGTACATAGATGTATATATATTATAATAAATTTACTTTTTTATATTAAGCTAGTTTCGGATGCTGTTAATTTAGCTTTTAGTTTATCTTCATATTTATGTCTGTAGTTTCTCATAACCTGTGGTTAAATTTAGTACAAAAATACTTTTACACAATGCAATCAAAATAAAATCACCACTATACATTTGATCACAGATTAATACAATATAAACGAGGACTACACGACAATGATATATCATATATGAAGGAAAGAGACTCCATGTTGGAAAAAAATTAAATTGTTATAAAATAGATTAGTGCAGTGTAGTTAAAAATGAGGAGGTCCTTTTTCAAGAACTTATTTAACTTTTATCCAAAGAAGTTCACGACGTTGCTATCTAAATTTAGAAGGAAACAAGTAAATATGAGATGAATTGTAAAATCGTAATTTGCCATTCGGGAGAAAGGGGTCACCAATGTACCAGAACTTGACCAAAAATATGACAATTTTTATTGTTCTAAAAAAGACAATCTACGTATACATAACGAAACAAATCATATCAAATTGAGTTGGCATTTTATGTCACTATATCCCATTTCTTTTCAAATTTTTTTATTTTAAAACTTTGGTAACCCATTTTCTCAGTTTGATATTTTTTTAATCAGTTTGTGACTTCAAAATATACTACGCCGTTAATGCTCAAGATGCCTTATTTTTATTATTTTAAGGCTTTTTGAAGCTTTTGGACTCTATTATTTGACAGAAAGTACAGAAAATTTAATACTGTAATATATCGGAAACTGCTAAAATAACGTAATCCTTTATATAAACTGTATTTAAAATAAACGCAAACACTTAGTTTCGCTCCTATATCAGTGTTAAATATGTATTAAGACAGTGAAATTAACAGGCTAACGGGCAATAATAAATTCATTATTTCAATGAATTTGATTCGAAGACTCCATGGTTAAGATAACATTTTCTATTTTATTTGAAAATGTTTTTCTTATAGATTTCTTGTTTTATGTTTCGTAATTTACGTCTATTATAAAAGTGCATTCATAGGTAAGGAATTTTATAACTATTTCATGTTTTCTTAAATTCTATATGTTAAACGTAATTCATACAGTATATTCTGTCACTAATTCACAATGCACTATCATATCGATAACCGAGAAATACTGTTCCATGACTCTTTCGCTCGACTCCATTGTTTTGATAACATTTTGTATTTTATTTGAAAATTTTTCCCTTTTTGAAAATTTTTTCCTATTTTTCCCTTTTTATTTGAAATTTTTTTCCCTTTTTGAAGTTCACTTTCAATATAGAAAAATATAAAACTGTTACTATAAAAATAAAAATAAAGCTAATGTTTTAAGCTTTGTATTGAAATAATAAAATATTTAGTTATAAGAATATATATTTTTTTTAATTTTAGAGTTGATAAGTTTATTGATAAACTAAATATAACGTCGTTACCCTTTTATCCTTTTTTTCCCTTTTTATTTGAAATTTTTTTGAACTTCTGTTTTGTTTCTGTCTATTTCATGTTTTATATTTCGTAACTTAAGTCCATTATAAAAATGCACTCATTGGTAGGAAATTTTAATGAATATTTGATGTTTTCTACAATTCTATGTGTTAATCTTAATTCATACAGTATATTCTACTCCTAATTCACAATGAACTATCATACTGGTAACCGAGAAATACTGTTCCACGGCTCTTAACTCTTAATTTATACAGTATATTCTGTCATTAATTCACAATGAACTATCATATTGTTAACCGAGAAATACTGTTCCATGGCTCTTACACTCGACTCCATTGTTATAATAACATTTTGTATTTTATTTGAAAATTTTTCCCTTTTTGAAAATTTTTCCCTTTTTTCCTTTTTTATTTGAAATTTTTTTTCCCTTTTTGAACTTCTGTTTTGTTTCTGTCTATTTCATGTTTTATGTTTTGTAACTTAAGTCCATTATAAAAATGTACTCATTGGTAGGGAATCTTAATGAATATTTGATGTTTTCTACAATTCTATGTGTTAAACTTCATTCATGCAGTATATTCTGCTCCTAATTCACAAGGAACTATTATACTGATAACCGAGAAATACTGTTCCACGACTCTTAACAAAAAATTAGTTTCTTAATCTTTTAAAACTAAAGATAACAATAATTATTCGCTTTTATATGCTTAACAAACTTTTATGTTCTCGAAGCTCTCAGTTAAGTAACTTTAGAGAATTATTTCATTGCTTTTTAATGCTTCACTGAAGTCTGTTGTTATAACAAGAAAACAAAAGATATCTCTCTAGAAAACACATTTTCTCATAGAGTAAAGTAGGTATAAAATGCTTCGGTTGAAAAAGAATTAAACAACTGAATTATGAACTAATAAAACTACTATAAACCGAATGCCTGCCTATAATAATTCCACCTCACAAATAGATATGGCCAGTAAAAAGGAGAACAAAAAGTGTTTTCACCACAGGGAAAAATATTTTAAAAGACATTATGTTTAGAAAAAAGGCATTGTTTAATTTTATAGTTCTTGAATGAAAAACATAGAAGCTTTTTATCTATATTAAACTCCGAAATGTAACAACGCTATATTTAGTTTATCAGTAAACGTATCAAATCTAAAATTTTAAAAAAATATATTTTTATAACTAAATATTTTATTATTTCATTACAAAAGTGAAAATATTAGCTTTATTTTTATCTTTATAGTAGTAATTTTATATTTTTCTATATTGAAACATAAGTTCAAAAAAGGAGATGGTTCGATACGAACTCAAAATCTTGGTAGTTGGTGAACCATATTCTTGTCATAAAATGCAATTTCCCCATTCTCCAAATATAATGATAGACCAACGCATGGTTTATGTTTATTGTGATAAAATATTTTTAAACAGTTTCTTATACAAACATACTTATATATACCTTATACATGTACAAACATTCTATTAAAAATACTTTTATTCTATCATACTACCATTTAAAGGGAAATTTAACTGAGGTGTTTTTTTTCTTGAATTCATGTCATTAAAAATAGGATTCGCATGGTAATGCGAAAGCCACTCTGAAATTTTTAAGATACGGATTTAAGGTAACTTATTAAAATTTAGGAGTGTTTACACTAATGTTCCAAAATTTAAAATCCTCGAAACTATTTAAGTCTTGGATACGACAAAAAATATTCTTTTTCAACTACATCACTCACCTCTTTGGAATGAAAACGATGACCAAGTAATTATTTCTTTAAATTAAAAAATAGTCGAAAGTTACAGATAACAAGATTAAGACAATAGGGAGAATTTGCTATAACTTCGCTTTTTTTATAAAAAATTCAAATGTCAATCTTTATTGTACTACCTGTAAAGAATACATTACTTACTGTTGATCGTTTTGTTTGTATCTTTCTCTGATTTGGGACAACTTCAAAAAGTGATACTTTACTTTCTTATCGTGCAGAATATCATAAACGGTATTTACGTTTAAATATAGTTGTGCTTTTAGAAATAAGTTCGTGCCTACTATCGTTAAATAGTTTTGTGTTTCTTTAAGATTCAGATATGCATCTTTTTTTGTGTTCTTTTAAATCATGGGAAACTCAATGACAAACTAAATTTTTCATATGGAATTTTTCATGACTAATTTTATATATACCTGCGGATGCAATGCTAAGTTTCTTCTGTAGTGTTTGATAGATACAGTGATTGTTTTTGATAGATTATTTTTCGTAAAACTCAGAAATTTTCTAAGGGTACACTAGGCAAATGTCTTTTTTGTGTTTTTCTTGTAGGACACAACTTCCTCTATGAAATTATAAAGTATATGAGATGATTAAATGATGATATGAAATTATGAAATTAAATATAGTAATTTGGAGTATCGTTTTCAAATGATAGGTGTAGAAGTTAAAGACATTTTTGTTAAATTTAAATTCACTTTAAAATCACAAAAATATCTAGCACGATATTGCTGTAACGTCAAACTAATTTTTCTTTATTTCAATATTTTATAATAATATATAAAATAAATTTTCTTGAAGCTCAGAAATTTTCTAAAGGTACACCAGGCAAAATTGTTTTTTGTGTTTTTCCTCTAGGAAAGAACTTCAACCTGTATAAAATTATGGAAATATATGAGATGATTAAACAATGATATGAAATTATGAAATTAAATCCAGTAATTTGGAGTATCGTTTTCAAATGTTAATTATAGAAGTTAAAGATATTTTTTTAAAATTTAAATTCACTTTAAAATCACAAAGTATCTAGCACAATATTGATGTAACGTCAAACTACTTATATTTCTTTTAATATTTTATAAAAATATATAAAATAATTTTTCTTGAAGCTCAGTAATTTTCTAAGGGTACACCAGGCAAAATTATTTTTTCTGGTTTTCCTCTACGAAAGAACTTTAACCTCTGCAAAATTATGGAAATATATGAAATGATTAAATGATGATATGAAATTATGAAATTGAAGGCAGTAATATGGAGTATCGTTTTCAAATGTTAATTGCAAACGTTAAATACATTTCTGCTAAATTTAAATTCACTTCAAAATCCCAAAAATGTCTAGCACAATATTGCTGTAACATGAACTGAATTTTACCTTTTTTATTATTCATTCAATAAAAGATAAACTGTAACTGCTACCACAAAATATAATTTGTAAATAATAAAATGTTTAAATTTACATTATAACGATTATTTATTTTCTTACCCCTGCTGTCTGTCATTGTCCCGATATTTCAGACATTCATTCTAAGTATTGCAAGATAACATTTCAAATATTTCACGATAAACTAATGTATTACTTACATTCGATATCAGCAGAAAAGATTACATGATAAATATTTATTGAAATGCAATCTTTTATTATATAGCATGAGTGTAGAAATAAAAAAGAAACTTTTGTAAAATATATGTCAATCTTTGATTCAATGGAGTTAAAAGAAGGATTTATCTTATCAGTAGTTTTCTACCTCGTTAACTAACTTGATCTTATAAATCTTAGAAAAGATTTTTGTCTTCCTTCTATTTATAGATTTAAAGAGGTGTTTTTTGCGATAAAAGTTATTTATTTATAAAAACGTATTTAACAAGAAGGGAGTCGTACAATTAGGCTGTTAATTAAGTTCTA
>CM063505.1:46371203-46451203 GCA_032207245.1 Pardosa pseudoannulata
GTTATTTTATATCGTGTATATATTGTATCTAGTCGAGATAATAAAGTCTAGTATAATGGTCGACACGCAATGCAAGCACCATTTTAATACAAAAACCACATTTATTTCTTCTTTTCACCACAAAACAACACTGTATACATCACACAAGACGCAAACACACGCACATCATATAAAACGTCATCGCAACTCTAACGGTGAGTACCTAAAGCTCGGTCGGAGCGGGAGAGAAAAAAAGGGCCAAGCGGTTTTTGTCACGTGCCTGAATTCCGGGCCGTTACACTAGGACTTTAAGCGATTGTTTTTACTAAGCCCCACGAACACAGATTGTATGTATGTTGCGACGTTACAACGGAAAATGGAAACAAAAATCCCTTGCACATTCCGAGCATGCACCAACGGACCATGCAAAGCAATCTTGGAACCATAAATATATCATCAAGAGAGATTGTTTTTAATCTTTTAATCCTTTATACATATATGACGAAAGCTATGTAACAAAACTAATAATTTTTATTGACATATTGAAGTAGTTTTTATTGATGAAAATCAGAGCTCATTTGCTGGTACAAAAAAAAAAATTAAATTTTATTATTAGAGATATATTTGATATCACCTACAGTAAAGTGAAGCTTCATAAGAGACACAGATATTTCTCTTTGTTTCAGTCAAGTACATGACAAAAAGTAAATCTTACGGTCAAAGTTTGAGAAATAGTAAAACCTTGATCAAACCGCAAATCATAAATAACAGGCAGTCAAAAATTCGGTATATTGTTTATATGTATATAGCATTTTAGTGTATATATATATATATATATATATATATATATATATATATAATATTTAGAAAAAAAGATCGTTTTTATGAAACGCAAAAAGTTTTAAAGGGACTAAAAATTACTAAAGTATGCAAATATGTAAATGTAGGACACTACAATTTACTACATTTTGTAATATTTTGGTTATATTGCTATAGAGATATTTTACTTATAATTTTACCTAATATATTATGTTAAGGTAACCGACCACGTTCACAAAAACGATTTTCGGGAAAAATATCGAAAAACATTTTATTCGTTTATTTTAAAGATCAGTCCTTTAGCTCTTGAAAATAATTTTCAGCTTGTTTCTAGTGTCATTAGAAGTCGGGATAGAGCTGTTTAATCATCACCGGAAGTGTCGAAAGATACAGGAAGTCAACAGTTAAAGGGCTTGACTTTCAGTGTTAGCATGAAAAACTTCGTAAATAGCGTATTACAGTTTCTAAATAAATTACTCCAGTATATTTCTGAATGTTTATCAAATTATAAAACACCTTAGGAATTTATCCAATAAAACCTTTAAATGGAATTTCTGAAAAACTGATTTTTGCTACACCACCACCCCTCAACAGTCATAACTGCTAAAATAATTTTTAGAATTTAATTAGAATTTACATCGCTTACGTCGGGTGTACGGTTCTGTCCCCGGCGAAGGCAGAAATTCTAAAACTTAATGAAAATTAATAAAAATTGTTTTTTACATTTATTTATCATTATTTAGGCCCTTTTCGGATTTTTAGTGCAATTCATTTATTTTTAAAACATATATTTTTATTTTTTCAAAATTTTTAACTTTATCGTTTCTGATCACTATTATTCCATAAACGAAAAATTATAAAACCTAATCTAAATTAATAAAAATTATTTTTATGTTTAAAAATTATTATTTAGGCCCTTTTTGGATTTTTAATACAACTTATTTATTTTTAAAACATTTTTATTTTTTCCAAAAATTTTTAATTTTTTCGATCTTGTTCACTAGTATTCGTCTTTTTCGGACGGATGTCACTGGCCACAAAATATTTTATGTCTTTCTATCCTTAAACTTTCTACTCTCTAGTTTTGTGTTATCAACTCACGAATCCACTCTTCTATCTCTTTGCTCTTTTATGTGTTTATTTTTCGCTCGTTGTCATTTTTGTGCTTACTGACAGAAGCCTCTGGATTGACGGGCTCGACCCATGTGGTCCAGTTGCATCACCACCTTTGATGCCTTTGAATTAGAATTTAAATGTAAGTTTTTAATGATGTTATGTATACATTGAACCTTAGGATTATAAATATATTCATTTTGAGATGAGTTATGGGCATTTATGTTAGAATTTTCCTTATTTTTGTCTCGGATTTTTGCTCTAAATTACTTGATTGGCTATAGCTCATTTATTTATACTTCAGAATATTTTCATTCTGGAGGTTCATTGTACATAAGGATATATGTCTACATTTATTCAAGTAAAAGGGATATGTTTTGCGTATTTTTTTAGTTAGGAGTGTTGGCTTAAAGTCAAAAAACTCTTTTTAATTTTCTCTATTTCTGCCAATTTTTAAGACAATATATATTGTATGTAATATGGGCGAGACTCATTCAGAAGCAAAACATTTTATTTTTGGTGAGATATATAAAATCCGTACAACTGACAGCCACTTTTACAACCTCGTACACATAAACCATGTGATCCCGCACATACACTATTCAAGTAGCGATTCCTCGGGTAAAAAGACTACGAATAATCCCCAATCACAATTGATCAAGTGATAAAAAAATACTTATGTTTAAAGAGAACGCGCTAACTATTGGCTAAATTAGTACAGACAGAGGCTGAATTAAGTCTATAACGTGTCTGGAGGGAAAAATCAGAATTACCGCGTAAACCCCCAACGTACTTTATGAACAAAAGTTAAATTAATATTAAAATACGTAAATAAGGGATTTTAATATTACATGTATTTATATTCATTTTCCTATTTTTCTATATTTTATAACCTATTACTGTAATAACTAAATAATATTGCCATAAAAAACTTATTTAAAATTTTTGGATCCGAACATTGTCGGTTACCTTAATCATTAATATTTCGTTTTTGTGAATTTTAACTAAATATTCATGTGATAAAATAAATGTTTGTAATAGATTTCTTTAAAAAAAATAAAGTAAGAAACTAATTTCATTTTCTATCTTGCTTTATTTTACTTTAATTAGCTAGGGAGACGATGGCTATTTTAGTCGATAATATTTTTTTGATAAAAAGACCGTTTATATAACATCCAAGCATATTTTTGGAACGAAAAATGCCTAAATTAAATAAAATATCTAAAATTAGACACTATATTTTATAATGTATTCAAAAATAATATTTTGACTTTGTCATTATATATAATACTTATTTTCCTCCTGCATCATTTTAATTGCTTATAATTTTTTCTACCATAATACTAAACATTCGAAATATAAAAATATATTAGGAATGTAAAAAATTAACATATTCAGAATTCCATTGTTATAATTGTAATTGCGAATAAATTGTTTATTTCAAATAAAATTTAAAAAATGTTCAGCTTTTTAAACTCGTCTAATATAAAACCCCCGAGACAATAAAACTATGGTTCTAATTGAATTTCAACAAACCTTTTAAATTTAATAAGTGGACAAGTAAAGTTTCACAATTAAGTAAATTGTTATTTTAAAATAAACATTGAGAGACATTTGTTAAATTCATAAAACAATTGAAGCAGTTTAAAAAGGAATGTTATATCACATTAAATGATTTTTTAGGCGTTCAATTTCAGTTTAAATTCTATATCAACAAGTCTTTTAAAATAGCGTGTATAGTAATTAGGGGATATAAAAATAAAGTTAGAATTCCATAGAGATGTTTTAAATTTCGAAATAGACTTAAAATGTAATCCAAAATTTTTGTGATGAATAAATAATATTCAGTAGTAAAGAAAACCTCAGACAATTTTTTCATGACAAAAGATTTTGCTTATGAAAAAAAAATACGAAATAAATGGAAAATTTATGAAACATTTAAAAATTTATTTAGAAGTTTTTTTAAATTAGGAACATATGCACACCAATCCTTGTCACCATTGTGATAAAATTATAATTTTCGATTTTTTAGATATTACTATAATTTCGGAATTTTTGTCGATTACCACGTGTTATAATGTCAGAAATTACTAATTTCTCTAAATCTCAAATATAAAGAAATTTAGTACTTTATATAATTTTCTACATATTTAAATATATAGAAAAACTGGGATTAACATTAATTAAAATACGCTTAAAAATTATTTTAACAACCATTGCTACTGAAAATGTATAGAAATACAAGTTCTTAATAGACTTAAACACATGTAATTCCTGTTTTTAGAAATATTTGCAGATTAAATTATTTCTAAATATTAAATTATCAGAATTTATACATGAACAACAAACTGTCTTAGCTCCACTATCATTATTTGGAGAGAGAAAACATGGCCTACTAGGTGCATTTGATTTAAAACTAGCTATATAAAAGTGACAATTATATTTTCTAAAACTAACACAATCATAATTTTAACCAGACAATTAATTATAAAATGAAAAATTTCTAATTAATATAGTTTTTAGCTTTATGAAAGTAGACTTCAACAAACAGTTTGATTTTCTTCAATCTAATAATTTTTAGAAAAAACGGAAATTTTGTTCTTTAAATTATTTAAGGTATTTACGTTGGAATAACAATGAATTATGTGACTATTAAACTAATGCGTTTTTAATCTGTTTTGATCATGGCTACATATTTAACACATATTAAATCATGGGAAAGTTTAACGCTGTTTAATCTGCATCATAATATTACGCATTAAATATAAGAATTTTTGTAGCGTATTTTAATCCTTTAAACCACTGTAATGTCAATTAATATTAAAATCTTATTTACATAAAATTAGTTGAAAGCTATAATATTTTGACATTGCCTAGAAAGGGAACTTAGTTTTTTTTTAAATTTTAGAGTCAATTTTATTAGGTTGTGTAAGTACTTAATATGTTGTTACAATGCGATATTTACCAGTGAACAAAAGTTTATTTTATTACAAAGTATGCATTTGTAAAGGAATATCTGAAAGTTATTTGCACTTTACGGTTAAATAGACCGAATCGGATATAAAACCAACACATTTGACATGTTACCATCAATTTTGTATTTTTGGCGTTAAGAACATTCAGCAAATAAACTTCTAGAAGTAGTACTTACCGGAATGTAGGTTTCGTTTAGAAGTGAAACACAACAGTCTTTTATTTTTCTGCAGAACGGCTAATAAGACCATGAGCTATTGGTTTAAAGTCGATTCTAAACACCTACTAGCATTTATGCCATTAAAGTGGAAAAAGACCATAAAACTTATCTACCACTTTTTATTTACAAGACATTTACATCAGCGGCAGACAAAACAACCTAACGACTTCTACGGTTAGTGCTGGGTATTTATACCCTTCGGGAAAGTCCCTAGCGTCTTCTTCACTCCAGAAATCTGCATTTCCCACACGGTGAAATCTGCATATCATACAGCAGAAGCTGAGACCATGGTGAAAGTGGTTTTCACTGAAGACTGACGCCACAGGAGCATCCCCCCTTCTTTGGTAGGTCTGGAAAGAAAGAATTTGAAACAAATGCAGGTTTCACTCGTTCAATTGTTATTGCGGTTGGTTTTCCGTTGAGGTCAATTTTGAAAGTTCGCGATAGTCTGCGAAGAACTTTATGCGGTCCTGTATAATGTGGGGTTAATGGCGGTTTTACTTTATCTACTCGAACAAATACATGCGAGCATGTGTTCAGCTGTGGGTGAACAAAAACTTTCTGTAAATTGTGGGAACTGTTTGGTGAAGGATTAAGGGATTGCATGATTGACCGTAACTGTGCGGTGTAGGTAGGCATATCACAGTTGATCGAGTTGTATTGATAAGTAGATCGCCTGGTAAACGGAGTGTCCTTCCGCATACCAGCTCTGCACAAGTTACAATATCTTCCTTAACCACTGAACGTAGGCTAAGTACGATAAAAGGTAGAATATGAGTCCACTGAGTGTGTCCTTGGGAAACATGGGCAGTAAGTGCTCCTTTAACTTGGCTATGTAGAAGCTCTACCAAGCCGTTGGATGCCGGATGATAGGCTGTGGTACGTATTCTTGTAGTACCTAATAGTTCCGTCAGCTTCTTAAATAATGACTGAAACTGCTTGCCTTGATCGGTCGTTATTGTCGATGGTACGCCAAACCGTGCAATCCATTGAGATATTGGAGCTCGACAAACTGTGTCGGTAGTCATATCTGGCATAGGGATTGCCTCGGGCCATCGAGTAAATCGATCTACGATGGTAAGAAGGTAAGACATTCCTTCTGACACGGGCAAAAGTCCTACGATATCCACGTGTAGACGATCGAATCTAGCAGCGGGTTGTAAAAATGTGCAGATTGGAGGTTTCGTACGTCTAGTAACTGACCTGCTGGCACGTTACACACTCACGAACCCATGCGGCAATGTCCCGCTTCATATTAGGTCACACATAACGAGCCGTAATAAGTTTTACGGAAGCTGATGCCGGGGTGAGGGAGATTGTGAAAATGGTCAAATATTTTGCGGCGAAATTTTTCCGGTACGAAGGGTCGAGGTACGGATGTACTTACATCGCAGTAAAGATTCCCATCGTGTAGTGCAGAAGGGGTCAGTTGAAGTTTTAATGAAGAGGGGGTTTTGAGCAACTCGCTCAATTCAGGATCAGTTTTCTGAGATTTTGCTAGGTCCAAAAACGTAAATTTTATCTCTCCTGAGACTGACTGAACGTGAATTCCAGACAGCGCGTCAATGACAATATTTTGGCTTCCTGGTACGTGGTGTATATCAGTTGAATACTGTGAGATTTAATCTAGATACCTCCATTTTCTTTGAGAATTTTTTCTGATTTTTGCTTAAAAGCGTAAATTATAGGTTTTTGGTCAGCATACATTTTAAAATTTCTACCTCTAACATATGGCGGAATATTTTATCATAATGTAAATTGCATACAAATCGGGATCGTATGCTGACCAAGCGCGCTGAGTTGCGGATAATTTCTCGGACATGAAAGCAAGTGATTCCCAGTGGTTGTTATTCCACTGCATAAGGGTTCCACCGATTGCAACATCAAAAGCGTCAGTCCAAATACTTAGCTGTGCGCCTGCTATCGGATGGCGTAGGAACACAGAGCGTTCTGAAGCTGCTTTAGCTTCCTCAAATGCTTTTTGAGCTTCTGGGTTTAAGTTTAATTCCACCTATGTGCTGTCCAGTCGTTTATTTTTCTGGTGAGCGATTGAACATTTTGTAAGTAATTTGTTAAAGGTAATAAAATTTGAGCAGCATGCGGAATAAATATACGGTAAAAATTATACATACCCAAAAAACGGCGAAGTTTTTTAAATTTTGAGGTTGTGGGAATTCTGTAATAGCTGTCACGCTATCGGGCAAAGATTGTATTCCGTTTTTAGAAACACGAAAACCTAGGAATTCTAGTTCGCTTTTGCCAAACTCGCATTTTGAACTTTTGATAGCTAAACCGTATTTTCCCAAACGTTTGAATACGTGTCGTAAATGAACGATATGTTCTTCCTGAGAATTGGAAGCAACTAAAATATCGTCAATGAATGCATATGCAAATGGTATATCCTTTAACATTTCATCCATAAATTGTTGAAATGTTGCACTTGCGTTGCAAAGGCCAAATTGCATACGGGTTGATTCAAAAAGTCCAAAAGGTGTGGTTATTGCGGTTTTATGAATGTCCTCAGGATTAATTGGGATTTTTTGATATGCCTTTACTAAATCAATACTGGAAAACAGAGACTTCTCAGCCAAAGGCGTGTGGAAATCGAGAATGTGCGGAACACCGCAAAGATCTTTTAGAGTCCTAGCATTTACCATTCTGTAATCACCTACTGGGCTCCAATCTTTGGTTTTCTTTTGCATTAAGTGCAAGGGCGATGCGTAAGAAATGTTCGAGGGACGCATATGACCTAAATCTATCATTTTCTTAAATTCCGTTTTTGCTATTCGTAATCAGTCCGGTGCTAAACGGCTGGGTTTTGATACAGCATGTGGACCGGCTGTTTCTATAAAATGTGTCACGTTATGCTTCACAGGCTGATTTGGTCGTTGATGTTCTTATAATCGAAAATTCTTTCAAAAGGTTTCGATAGGGCTCGGAATGTTTTGAAATTTGTATAGAATGGACGGTGGTTGACTCAACTCGTACAGGTCCGCATTTTTAGAAGTAAGATCTTCTAAATACTGCTTGTGTAAATTAGGAAAAGTTACAAATAAGATAAAAAAATCAGCTCCTAAAATTGGCGTACTGATCTTTGCAACTAAAAAGGTCCATGTGAAATGTTTACCTAACCCTAGATCCAGAATTAATTTTTTCCTGTCATAGAAAGGAATACACGTAGAGTTCGCATCAGTTAAGGTCAAAATCAAAGGAAGAGATCGCTGGTGCAAGGAATCAGGCAATATAGATACCTCGAATCCTGTATCTACCAAAAATGATAGACGTGAAGCTTTGACTTTTACAAACAGCCGTCGAGATCTGGAATGCAGTGCGTAGTTTGAGGCTACGCACTGCGGTCTTCGTATTTCTCCATTTGCAACGTAAAACACACTTCTTCGATTGTTAGCCAAATTCCGAATGGTACCAACAAATTCCATCTCGTGACTTGCTGCGTGAACGGGGTCTTCTACTTTTCAGTTTTTTCTCAAATAAGTCGAGACGCGTGTGCAGCTGTTTTATCGCTGCTAATAGCTCTTCATAATTAGATTCCGATAAATTCTCGGCCATGCTGGATACTTGAGCCGCAGGTGCTGGAGACACTTCCAGAATTCTGTCTGCTACTTCTGCCGCTTTAATTAGAGTTAAGGGATCAATGGCTGCTAAATTTGACTGCACATGGGAAGTAATTTGCTGAAGGAAATGCTTCAGTACCACCTTGTCGGGCAATGCACGCGATTCAGGACGCCTTTGCATAACACACAAAAGTTCAGACAAACAGCTATCGCCTAACTGTTCACCAGCTAATAGACGACGTATTTTTGCTTGAGATCACTCACCGGAACACTTCGTTATTTCGTCTTTCAAACTGGTATATGGATCATCTGAATCTGGATGAAGTATTACGTCTCGAACTAGGGAGGCAGTTTCGGGTGGAATATTCGATATAATTAAATTTAGTTTGAGAGACGGTAATAGGTTTGGGAGCAGCCAGTTCAAAAGTGTTCTCACACATTTTGAACCACAAGGAAGGATCAGTTAGGTTGAAATTCGGGATCTTAACAGCAGAAACTGACTACATTATTGAGATTAATCAAGAGATTTCCAAGGCATGACTTAAGTCCGGGTCACCACTAAAGTGGAAAAAGACCATAAAACTTATCTACCACTTTTTATTTACAAGACATTTTGAATTAGCATTAGCATTAGACAAAACAACTTAACCATATCTTTATACTCATTTATTTATCATTCTGAACTGGCATCTTGATATTTATACATAACTGAATGAACCGCTCCCTCTCAGAACCATCTATCTTACTTACTGGAGATATGCCCTGCCGGGTAAGGTGCTCCAAGAACTACCGTCAAACGGAGAACGACGACAACCAAACCACTTCTAACCGCCGCTCTACTAGCGGTTAATGCTGGGTATTTATACCTGTCGGGAAAGTCTCTGGAATCGTCTTCACTCCGGAAATTTACACGGTGTAATCTGCATATCACACAGCAGAAGATGCGACCATGGTGAAAGTGGTTTTCATTGAAGAGTGACGCCACATCAGCTACAGGATTAGAACCATACAGTAGAATTAGGCCGTAATATCGTCTGGCTCCTTGACTGTAGGGGAATTGTACTTCGAGCAAATAAATAGCTTTATTTCTATGCCTATTTTAATGGTATCAGTTTAAATATTTTAGAGAATTTAGTTTAGTTTATAAACTTGTTTGAACAGTATGTGAGTCCACAACAAATAAGGAAAGTTGCATGAAATCATCTCATAAATTATTTTGATTTCCCGTTTTATTCCTCATTTGAATCAATCATTTCTTATGACCCAGGTCGTTAAATCTGATACTATTTGCGAATCTATTAATCCAAAGCAGTGACATTTGTTTTACAACTAAATGAGAGTAAATAACAAATGTTTCGAACAGTCTACCGGTTGTAGTCTAGAATCTTTGTTGCTCACAGCTTATGTCCAACACTATAGTGTTCACGCTAAACTTTTTCCTTTTTTAAAAGAAAAAATGATGAATGAAAATAAAAGATGATGAATGAAAATTTGGTTATTCTAACAAACACTTAAACTTGTGTAACCAGTATTTACTTTTTATTGTAAGAGTTTGATGCAAAATGTGACTTTGAGCACATAATACACACAAGAGCTAAAGCATTAAGATCACCTGCCAATACCGAGTTGGCCCACCTTTGGGTACGTAACACAGCTTCAATTCGCCTTGGCATGGATGATTACAAGTCCTTAGTGATGGTCGGAGACAGATTGTACCACATGTTTAAGCAACGGTTACACGTATATTGCGAATGGGTGGTCTTTGAACTCTGAGCTGCCGTCCCATGACATCCATAATGTATTCTATCGGATTGAAATCCGGTGAGTTAGGTGGCCAGGAAATTAACTGGAATTCAGCATCATGTTTCTGGAACCACTTCAACACAATTTTAGCCTTATGACATGGGGCTTGTCGTGTTGCAACATTCCAGCTGGAAAAAAAGTGGCCATGTAAGGGTGCAACTGGACTGCAATGATGTTCAAATATCTTGTAGCATACATGGTCTGATCTACCACAACCACGAGTCATAGAGACGCCTAAGAGAACGTTCCCCAAAGCATAATACCGCTCCCACTGACCTGTGTATGACCTACTGTACATTGAAGAAACAACTGTTCGCCTGGAAGGCGGCGAAATCCTGACACGGACATAGGAGTGATGAATGACAAACCGTGATTCATTGACCATGCAGCTCTCTCCCACTTATCCATGGACCAGTCGCGATGTTACCGTTATTTAAGTATTTAATGGCTATTTAAATGGTAATTAAAAGTACTAAGTAATAGCCATTTAATGTTACTGAGTGTAAGGCATATAAATGAAATGCTAATTAATAGAAACAATTTTGAGAAGTTTCATAAATACGTAGAATAATAGATGATGTTAATATGAAAATCATAAAATTTAAGGGGGATTATTAGTTGAATTATCATCTTTCCAGGTGCATTTAATGAGAGAAATTCGTAAAAGTTTATTAAGGTGATATAGTAACTTTCGAGTTATCTTCATCATAGCAAATTTAATTTCAGTTTATTATTAAATAGAAATTTAATGCACTATTTTGAAAGATGATATTATAATTATTTAAGTATTTAATGGCTATTTAAATGGCAATTAAAAGTACTAAGTAATAACCATTTAATATTACAGAGTCTAATGTATATAAATGAAATGCTAATTAATAGAAACAATTTGGAGAAGTTTCATAAATACGTAGAATAATAGAGGATGTTAATACGAAAATCATAAAATTTGAAGGAGATTATTAGTTGAAATATCATCTTCCCAGGTGCATTTAATGAGAGAAATTCGTAAAAGTTTATTAAGGTGATATAGTAACTTTCGAGTTATCTTCATCATAGCAAATTTAATTTCAGTTTATTATTAAATAGAAATTTAATGCACTATTTTTGAAAGATGATTTTATAATTATTTAAGTATTTAATGGCTATTTAAATGGCAATTAAAAGTACTAAATAATAACCATTTAATATTACAGAGTCTAAGGTATATAAATGAAATGCTAAATGGCAAATTAAAATTACTTAATTAAACCATTTAATAAAGATCCTAACAATTTGGCTAATTAATAGAAGTTTCATAAATACGTAGAATAATAGATGATGTTAATATGAAAATCATAAAATTTAAGTGGGCTTATTAGTTGAAATATCATCTTCCCAGGTGCATTTAATGAGAGAAATTCGTATAAAAGTTTATTAAGGTGATATAGTAACTTTCGAGTTATCTTCATCATAGCAAATTTAATTTCAGTTTATTATTAAATCAGAATACGAAATCATAAAAAATTTGAAGAGAGAATTAATATTTAATGCATTTTAATGAGAGAAACTAGTTTTTTTGAAACTTTCGAGTATATCTTCATGCAAATTTAATTTCATTTATATTATAATGCTTATTTAAGATAATAAAATTATTTATTTAATGGCTATTTAAATGTGGCGTTAAAAGTTTAAATTAAACTTTCGAGTTTTAATTATTTAGCAAATTTATTTCAGTTTATTATAAAAAGAATTTAATGCACTATTTTGAAAGATGATATTTATAATTATTTAAGTATTTTAATAACAATTAAAAGTACTAAATAATAAACCATTTAATATTACAGAGAAGAGTCTAATGCATATAAATGAAATGCTAATTAATAGAAACAATTTTGAGAAGTTTCATAAATACGTAGAATAATAGAGGATGTTAATATGAAAATCATAAAATTTAAGGGGATTTATTCGTTGAAATATCACCTTTCCAGGTGCATTTAATGAGAGAAATTCGTAAAAGTTTATTAAGGTGATATAGTAACTTTCGAGTTATCTTCATCATAGCAAATTTAATTTCAGTTTATTATTAAATAGAAATTTAATGCACTTTTTTGAAAGATGATATTATAATTATTTAAGTATTTAATGGCTATTTAAATGGTAATTAAAAGTACTAAGTAATTGCCATTTAATGTTACTGAGTGTAAGGCATATAAATGAAATGCTAATTAATAGAAACAATTTTGAGAAGTTTCATAAATACGTAGAATAATAGATGATGTTAATATGAAAATCATAAAATTTAAGGGGGATTATTAGTTGAATTATCATCTTTCCAGGTGCATTTAATGAGAGAAATTCGTAAAAGTTTATTTTAAGGTGATATAGTAACCTTTCGAGTTATCTTCATCATAGCAAATTTAATTTCAGTTTATTATTAAATAGAAATTTAATGCACTATTTTGAAAGATGATATTATAATTATTTAAGTATTTAATGGCTATTTAAATGGCAATTAAAAGTACTAAGTAATAACCATTTAATATTACAGAGTCTAATGTATATAAATGAAATGCTAATTAATAGAAACAATTTGGAGAAGTTTCATAAATACGTAGAATAATAGAGGATGTTAATACGAAAATCATAAAATTTGAAGGAGATTATTAGTTGAAATATCATCTTCCCAGGTGCATTTAATGAGAGAAATTCGTAAAAGTTTATTAAGGTGATATAGTAACTTTCGAGTTATCTTCATCATAGCAAATTTAATTTCAGTTTATTATTAAATAGAAATTTAATGCACTATTTTGAAAGATGATATTATAATTATTTAAGTATTTAATGGCTATTTAAATGGCAATTAAAAGTACTAAGTAATAACCATTTAATATCACAGAGTCTAATGCATATAAATGAAATGCTAATTAATAGAAACAATTTTGAGAAGTTTCATAAATACGTAGAATAATAGAGGATGTTAATATGAAAATCATAAAATTTAAGGGGATTTATTCGTTGAAATATCACCTTTCCAGGTGCATTTAATGAGAGAAATTCGTAAAAGTTTATTAAGGTGATATAGTAACTTTCGAGTTATCTTCATCATAGCAAATTTAATTTCAGTTTATTATTAAATAGAAATTTAATGCACTTTTTTGAAAGATGATATTATAATTATTTAAGTATTTAATGGCTATTTAAATGGCAATTAAAAGTACTAAGTAATAGCCATTTAATATTACTGAGTGTAAGGCATATAAATGAAATGCTAATTAATAGAAACAATTTTGAGAAGTTTCATAAATACGTAGAATAATAGATGATGTTAATATGAAAATCATAAAATTTAAGGGGGATTATTAGTTGAATTATCATCTTTCCAGGTGCATTTAATGAGAGAAATTCGTAAAAGTTTATTAAGGTGATATAGTAACTTTCGAGTTATCTTCATCATAGCAAATTTAATTTCAGTTTATTATTAAATAGAAATTTAATGCACTATTTTGAAAGATGATATTATAATTATTTAAGTATTTAATGGCTATTTAAATGGCAATTAAAAGTACTAAGTAATAACCATTTAATATTACAGAGTCTAAGGTATATAAATGAAATGCTAATTAATAGAAACAATTTTGAGAAGTTTCATAAATACGTAGAATAATAGAGGATGTTAATACGAAAATCATAAAATTTGAAGGAGATTATTAGTTGAAATATCATCTTCCCAGGTGCATTTAATGAGAGAAATTCGTAAAAGTTTATTAAGGTGATATAGTAACTTTCGAGTTATCTTCATCATAGCAAATTTAATTTCAGTTTATTATTAAATAGAAATTTAATGCACTATTTTGAAAGATGATATTATAATTATTTAAGTATTTAATGGCTATTTAAATGGCAATTAAAAGTACTAAATAATAACCATTTAATATTACAGAGTCTAAGGTATATATATGAAATGCTAATTAATAAAAACAATTTGGAGAAGTTTCATAAATACGTAGAATAATAGATGATGTTAATATGAAAATCATAAAATTTAAGGGGGATTATTAGTTGAATTATCATCTTTCCAGGTGCATTTAATGAGATAAATTCGTAAAAGTTTATTAAGGTGATATAGTAACTTTCGAGTTATCTTCATCATAGCAAATTTAATTTCAGTTTATTATTAAATAGAAATTTAATGCACTATTTTGAAAGATGATATTATAATTATTTAAGTATTTAATGGCTATTTTAATGGCAATTAAAAGTACTAAATAATAACCATTTAATATTACAGAGTCTAAGGTATATAAATGAAATGCTAATTAATAAAAACAATTTGGAGAAGTTTCATAAATACGTAGAATAATAGATGATGTTAATATGAAAATCATAAAATTTAAGTGGGCTTATTAGTTGAAATATCATCTTCCCAGGTGCATTTAATGAGAGAAATTCGTAAAAGTTTATTAAGGTGATATAGTAACTTTCGAGTTATCTTCATCATAGCAAATTTAATTTCAGTTTATTATTAAATAGAAATTTAATGCACTATTTTGAAAGATGATATTATAATTATTTAAGTATTTAATGGCTATTTAAATGGCAATTAAAAGTACTAAATAATAACCATTTAATATTACAGAGTCTAAGGTATATAAATGAAATGCTAATTAATAAAAACAATTTGGAGAAGTTTCATAAATACGTAGAATAATGGATGATGTTAATATGAAAATCATAAAATTTAAGTGGGCTTATTAGTTGAAATATCATCTTCCCAGGTGCATTTAATGAGAGAAATTCGTAAAAGTTTATTAAGGTGATATAGTAACTTTCGAGTTATCTTCATCATAGCAAATTTAATTTCAGTTTATTATTAAATAGAAATTTAATGCACTATTTTGAAAGATGATATTATAATTATTTAAGTATTTAATGGCTATTTAAATGGCAATTAAAAGTACTAAGTAATAACCATTTAATATTACAGAGTCTAATGCATATAAATGAAATGCTAATTAATAGAAACAATTTTGAGAAGTTTCATAAATACGTAGAATAATAGAGGATGTTAATATGAAAATCATAAAATTTAAGGGGATTTATTCGTTGAAATATCACCTTTCCAGGTGCATTTAATGAGAGAAATTCGTAAAAGTTTATTAAGGTGATATAGTAACTTTCGAGTTATCTTCATCATAGCAAATTTAATTTCAGTTTATTATTAAATAGAAATTTAATGCACTTTTTTGAAAGATGATATTATAATTATTTAAGTATTTAATGGCTATTTAAATGGTAATTAAAAGTACTAAGTAATAGCCATTTAATGTTACTGAGTGTAAGGCATATAAATGAAATGCTAATTAATAGAAACAATTTTGAGAAGTTTCATAAATACGTAGAATAATAGATGATGTTAATATGAAAATCATAAAATTTAAGGGGGATTATTAGTTGAATTATCATCTTTCCAGGTGCATTTAATGAGAGAAATTCGTAAAAGTTTATTAAGGTGATATAGTAACTTTCGAGTTATCTTCATCATAGCAAATTTAATTTCAGTTTATTATTAAATAGAAATTTAATGCACTATTTTGAAAGATGATATTATAATTATTTAAGTATTTAATGGCTATTTAAATGGCAATTAAAAGTACTAAGTAATAACCATTTAATATTACAGAGTCTAAGGTATATAAATGAAATGCTAATTAATAGAAACAATTTTGAGAAGTTTCATAAATACGTAGAATAATAGAGGATGTTAATACGAAAATCATAAAATTTTGAAGGAGATTATTAGTTGAAATATCATCTTCCCAGGTGCATTTAATGAGAGAAATTCGTAAAAGTTTATTAAGGTGATATAGTAACTTTCGAGTTATCTTCATCATAGCAAATTTAATTTCAGTTTATTATTAAATAGAAATTTAATGCACTATTTTGAAAGATGATATTATAATTATTTAAGTATTTAATGGCTATTTAAATGGCAATTAAAAGTACTAAATAATAACCATTTAATATTACAGAGTCTAAGGTATATAAATGAAATGCTAATTAATAAAAACAATTTGGAGAAGTTTCATAAATACGTAGAATAATAGATGATGTTAATATGAAAATCATAAAATTTAAGGGGGATTATTAGTTGAATTATCATCTTTCCAGGTGCATTTAATGAGAGAAATTCGTAAAAGTTTATTAAGGTGATATAGTAACTTTCGAGTTATCTTCATCATAGCAAATTTAATTTCAGTTTATTATTAAATAGAAATTTAATGCACTATTTTGAAAGATGATATTATAATTATTTAAGTATTTAATGGCTATTTAAATGGCAATTAAAAGTACTAAATAATAACCATTTAATATTACAGAGTCTAAGGTATATAAATGAAATGCTAATTAATAAAAACAATTTGGAGAAGTTTCATAAATACGTAGAATAATAGATGATGTTAATATGAAAATCATAAAATTTAAGTGGGCTTATTAGTTGAAATATCATCTTCCCAGGTGCATTTAATGAGAGAAATTCGTAAAAGTTTATTAAGGTGATATAGTAACTTTCGAGTTATCTTCATCATAGCAAATTTAATTTCAGTTTATTATTAAACAGAAATTTAATGCACTATTTTGAAAGATGATATTATAATTATTTAAGTATTTAATGGCTATTTAAATGGCAATTAAAAGTACTAAATAATAACCATTTAATATTACAGAGTCTAAGGTATATAAATGAAATGCTAATTAATAAAAACAATTTGGAGAAGTTTCATAAATACGTAGAATAATAGATGATGTTAATATGAAAATCATAAAATTTAAGGGGATTATTAGTTGAAATATCATCTTTCCCAGGTGCATTTAATGAGAGAAATTCGTAAAAGTTTATTAAGGTGATATAGTAACTTTCGAGTTATCTTCATCATAGCAAATTTAATTTCAGTTTATTATTAAATAGAAATTTAATGCACTATTTTGAAAGATGATATTATAATTATTTAAGTATTTAATGGCTATTTAAATGGCAATTAAAAGTACTAAGTAATAACCATTTAATATTACAGAGTCTAATGCATATAAATGAAATGCTAATTAATAGAAACAATTTTGAGAAGTTTCATAAATACGTAGAATAATAGAGGATGTTAATATGAAAATCATAAAAATTTGAAGGGGATTTATTCGTTGAAATATCACCTTTCCAGGTGCATTTAATGAGAGAAATTCGTAAAAGTTTATTAAGGTGATATAGTAACTTTCGAGTTATCTTCATCATAGCAAATTTAATTTCAGTTTATTATTAAATAGAAATTTAATGCACTTTTTTGAAAGATGATATTATAATTATTTAAGTATTTAATGGCTATTTAAATGGTAATTAAAAGTACTAAGTAATTGCCATTTAATGTTACTGAGTGTAAGGCATATAAATGAAATGCTAATTAATAGAAACAATTTTGAGAAGTTTCATAAATACGTAGAATAATAGATGATGTTAATATGAAAATCATAAAATTTAAGGGGGATTATTAGTTGAATTATCATCTTTCCAGGTGCATTTAATGAGAGAAATTCGTAAAAGTTTATTAAGGTGATATAGTAACTTTCGAGTTATCTTCATCATAGCAAATTTAATTTCAGTTTATTATTAAATAGAAATTTAATGCACTATTTTGAAAGATGATATTATAATTATTTAAGTATTTAATGGCTATTTAAATGGCAATTAAAAGTACTAAGTAATAACCATTTAATATTACAGAGTCTAATGTATATAAATGAAATGCTAATTAATAGAAACAATTTGGAGAAGTTTCATAAATACGTAGAATAATAGAGGATGTTAATACGAAAATCATAAAATTTGAAGGAGATTATTAGTTGAAATATCATCTTCCCAGGTGCATTTAATGAGAGAAATTCGTAAAAGTTTATTAAGGTGATATAGTAACTTTCGAGTTATCTTCATCATAGCAAATTTAATTTCAGTTTATTATTAAATAGAAATTTAATGCACTATTTTGAAAGATGATATTATAATTATTTAAGTATTTAATGGCTATTTAAATGGCAATTAAAAGTACTAAATAATAACCATTTAATATTACAGAGTCTAAGGTATATAAATGAAATGCTAATTAATAAAAACAATTTGGAGAAGTTTCATAAATACGTAGAATAATAGATGATGTTAATATGAAAATCATAAAATTTAAGTGGGCTTATTAGTTGAAATATCATCTTCCCAGGTGCATTTAATGAGAGAAATTCGTAAAAGTTTATTAAGGTGATATAGTAACTTTCGAGTTATCTTCATCATAGCAAATTTAATTTCAGTTTATTATTAAATAGAAATTTAATGCACTATTTTGAAAGATGATATTATAATTATTTAAGTATTTAATGGCTATTTAAATGGCAATTAAAAGTACTAAGTAATAACCATTTAATATTACAGAGTCTAATGCATATAAATGAAATGCTAATTAATAGAAACAATTTTGAGAAGTTTCATAAATACGTAGAATAATAGAGGATGTTAATATGAAAATCATAAAATTTAAGGGGATTTATTCGTTGAAATATCACCTTTCCAGGTGCATTTAATGAGAGAAATTCGTAAAAGTTTATTAAGGGGGCATAGTAGCTTTCGAGATATTGTGGAGACTTCAATGTTCTTGAGTGAAGAAGTAGCGTGAAGAAGGATCGCAGTCACAATAGAATTGGAAATTACTTTTATTTTTTTCTGGATTAAATATTGTATATTTACAACGGGATTCTGATTCTCACAAAACAAGTAGAATTGTAGAGGATTTTTGCTTGAGTAAAATTATCGCGACGGTCTCAGTCGAAAAAAAGATTAAATAATCTGATATATGGGGAGGCTTTTCCAGGGTACAAGGCAAATACAATCTATCCCCCGTTAGGTATCCAAGACCCTGCCGTTCCTTATGTGAGCGAACTTTACGAGTCACCCTAACGTAATCACTAAAAAGCTGGCTCCGGTCAAAAGTCGCAGAGCCTCCACGAAGTCAAAGCACCTGCGTAAAAAGTGATGAAAAGCCCCGAGTCGCAAAATTATAGGCTTTTTATACCTGGGGGTCAGTTACAGTCCCGCTAACCGTTCTTTCGTGAGTTACGATTCCAGTTACCTGAGAACTCCAGCTAAGGTTACAGACAGGGCCGTAGCCAGAAATTATTTTCGAACTGAGACCAAGGGAGAAAGACATCTTTTTTTTGTGAATGATACTTCAATTGGTGAAAGGGAAAGAACTGTATTTCCGGACTGTAGAGAACTGTATTCCAGTGCTATATTTGAGGCCAGCGGCCTAGGAAGACTTTTATGATCTGAGAGGTTGTTTTATTAAGAGAATAACTGTTTATGTTCATGAACAGCTAGGCAGATAGTACACACACATACAAACATGGGACAATGTCTATCTACAAAATAGTCTTTCAAAATTTCGGGGAGGGACCAGTCCCCCAAATCTCTCCCCCTGCCTACGGCCTTGGTTACAGCTAGTTTTTTTTAGTTGAACTCTCATTTGCTAGCTGTCTCGACTAAGGCTTCGCCATGCAATCCTCCGGAATCATTACCGCTACCGATCAGGGACGTGATGCCTGTTCAACCGAACTGTCAACATCTCAGACACGGCATCGCCATGCTATTGTAGCCGGATTGAAACAGGAGACATTCAGATCAGCTCATTTCGGATTTTCGTGTTCTGAACAAAGGGGGGTCTTCAGAATATATTCATTATAGCAAATTTAATTTGAGATCATTATTAAATAAAAATTTAATGTACTATTTTGAAATATGATAATACAATTATTTAAATTTTTCTCTAATTAATAAAGGATTTTGCATTTTTAAAATAACAAAAAATATAAAATGAAATCCCCTTTTGTAAAAATAACTTTTGAAGTTTTTCCTTTCTTTTCACAAATGCAAAACACTTTGCCTTTATTTGCATTTTGGCCTACATCCCGGGAATTCATTGTTCTTTTTGTTATGGGAATTCCAAATAGGCAAGGTGGCATCGCTCTTTCACAGTGAATAAAACATTGAAGCCGCAATAGAGAATAGAACCCACAATAGAGAATTGAAACAAACATATTATAAATGTCAATATAAATGTATTTTGAATTAAGTGTGATTGTAGTTTTTTCTATAAACCGAAAATTTAAAATTATCTCACAATTTAAAATTAAAAAAACAACATTTATGACATTGAAAGTCTGAAAAATATCATTTTCATTATATTATTAATTAAAATTTATGCTGAAATGCTACTACAATATTAAAAATATAATTATAGTGCCTTTATTATTATGCTATTAAATATAATATATGAAGGTTATGTTAAAGAGATTCCCAAAATAAAAAAACACAACGAAAGCCCATTTAGACTGAAAAATTAGTTTCTGATTTAGATAATTCAAAATTTATTTTGCGGATAAAGTAATTTTATTTTTTTATTTAGTGTATCTGTTTTGCTTTTAAAAAAATCACAGCTTCATCTGACAAAACTGAATAATAATCTAACTATAAAGTTACACTTTTAGGAATTATGTAGAAAAAGTTTCAGTCTAAACAGTATAAACTTACTGTTTTATACGTAATAAAATTGAAATTTAGAGAACCTAAACTAATACAGATTTAGTTTGGTTTGGATCGCTATGGATTTTACTAGAAGAGGGTTAATGAGACCAAGATCTACTACTTAAAGCCGACATCCGAAGGGCTATAAACATCTACGATTGAAGCGGAGTTAAAATTCCTGAACTCCGATACCAAAGAGTAGGGCTGTACGTAATCAAGCATCGTCTTGCAAATAGATGCATGGCATTTAGAAAAATTTTAAAACTTTCGTTATTTTAATGACTTTCTTTTATTGGTATAGGATATTGGATACAAGCGCATTATTTTTTAGTAAATAAAAAGGAGATAAATCTCTCCACGCTCTAAAGTATTTATTATTCACTCGTATTACTAAAATATGGGGAACACTAAACTCTTAAGAAATGTCGTTGGAGGAATACGGAAACCGCTCAATTTTGTTTATTTTATATACTACAGTAAGTGTTTTAACTATTTTATATTACTCATTAAATTATAATTAGGAAAGGAAAGTTCACGTCAAAAGTTTATTTAATTAACACATATAAGTTATTTTAAAACTTAGACAGTATTTCAGATTTTTTTACAGTCCAACCTTAATGTAATTTACTGAGAAAGAAGAAGATTGTACAGGGCAGTAAAAAAACTATCTATATTACTCACCCATTGCTCTCAATATGGTATTAATATTGTACTCCTGATTAAATGTAATATTTATATAAATAATTACGCTTTGTGTAGGTAATATCCTCCTTTCTACAACTAACAATTCTTTCACAATTATATAATTTTGACGAAATTTATACTGATTTTTCTTTTCGTAAAACTTCTCTGAGGGAAATTTAACTTTTCTTAAAGCGACATGAGAAGCGATGTAAAAATAAAAATCTCCCTAGTTTGATTTATCTCTGGTAAAACTAGATTAAAATAATAATAAATAGAATAAATGCCTTCAAGAAAATCTGAAGGAACATAATTCTTTACTGATAAATAAATGGTATAATTAATGAATTTACAGGTTTTGATAAAAGAGATTAAATTAGTACTATTCAAGATATTCGTTGTTTCGTATAAATACTATAACTACTATTTGACGTTAATGATTTCTAGGTAAAGAAATGTGTCTTTTTAATTGATTGCATGTTTATCAAACGTCAAGGGATTTCAAATGAGTTTCATCGGAAAATACAAAGAGACTAGAAAGAACCCGAGTTATTTGTTAATATAGTGTTAATTTCTGTGTTTGCGTTATATTTAATTAGTAATTTAAAGGAGCTGGAGATACGATTTACCTTTTGAATTTTTCTACAATTGCATAAGTTGCAATTGTATATATTGTAATGTTGTTGTCTAATGTTTTAAGCTCTAGATTTTAAAGTTATTTAGTTGGTGTCTAATATTTTAAACTCTAATCTCAAGAAATCTTAGTTAAATTTGTACAATACATAATGCCACAAAAAGCTACAGCTGGTATTACCTTTTAAAACTAAGCTAAGTTCCCCGAAGCAACAGACCCTAGGGGACCAGGGCCTACGGTACCTATCTCCATTTATGTGATCAAGGGCCCTGGAGTGCTCTGTTCTGGTAAGCACATTTCCTGTTAGGTGATCAATCTTACGCGGAACCTCCGGTGTTTACCAGTTCATCTACCCACTGAAGGGATGAAAGGCTGAGTTAACCTTGACTGGCCTCAGGATCGAACCTCAGACCTATGTCGTGGGACCAAGAAGCGCTACCCCAACGCCACTCGACTTGGTATTACCTTTTGGTAAACATAAATTTCAGATTGATTTTCATTACATTTATTTCATAATGGATCCTTAAGTGTTTATAATATTTTAAAATAAAGTTTAGAGAATAAAAAAAATGATCACTAAAGTGTTTATTACCAATATGTTGAATTATATGAAGTAGATTATCCAAGCCATCTAACTGATCTATACGTAATAAATAAATATCACTACCTAAGCCTTTTGATACTAATTAATATCTTCAAAATTTTTGCATATTTCAGTTAAGATTTAGGTTAGACTAAAGAAATTTTTCTTCCTATCAAAATTGTAAGCTGGCTTCAATTTTTGAAAGCTTTTTGCAATTTATAACACGGTACAAAAAGCTCTAATTCTAACCCTTCTGAAAAGATATTTTCAACAATCTTCTATTATTCACGACTCTAAAGTTATTTTCACATTTGTTCAAGTCGCCATCTGAAGAAGATAGTAGACTATCTGAAATATATCTTTTTATGACTTGAATATGTCTTAATATAATTATTTGTTGAAAAAGCATATATCCAACAACTAAACATAAACATCAACATACTATATTGATACATAACTAATATTTTATGCATCAATATTTGAATGCACAAAATTAAGGAGTTAGAGAATTCAGTAATAATATCAGTAGTAATAATTTCTCTGATAATTTTTAGACTAATTTTTATTAGACAATCTAATTATTATAAGACTATTTCTCTAATTATTAGTTGTACAAAAATTTATCGCCTGGTTCGCTCCACCCTCATTAATTCCTGCGTCTGGATGCGGTCCAGTAGTCTTCCATAAGCATCCAGTAGTCTTCCAAATTCCCTCCTCTTAACAGCGCCCGTCTTCTGCGTTCGTTCGTGGATTGCGCCTGCGGCACGACGAGCGCGGGCCGGGTACTTCGATGGGCTAGTGAAAGGTGGCGTGGACCAATACTCGTTATCTGCCCACCGCCGCCGGGATCAGCCTGGTGGACATCACATCCATATGGGCCGGTTTGGCGCATGATTGCAAAGCATTTATCCATCAATTAAACATAACCATCAAGATAATATATTGATACATAACTAATATTTTATGCAGCAACATTTGGATGCACACAATTAAGAAGAGGAAGTATTCTCTAAATGATTAAATATGATTCAATAGTTCTGTACCAAATAAATCAAGATAGGTGTGAACTAGAAAATCTAATTAAGTTTTTGAAATTGAATGCTTATTTTATTTCCATAAACTATATATTTGTCGTATATGTTTGTACATTTATAATAAACTTATACATGTTTTGTTTCTTATTGATGATTTTCAAATAATTCAGATGTATATGTTTCCAAAGGTCTCCCCAAAATTTAATGTTTCTCATAAAACTAGGTTTGTGTGTATGTTTGTAATGCCTCAAAGTGATCTCCCTTTAATGAACTCCTACCCAATATACTAAATATGTAATAACTTATGGTAAAGTAAAATGAAACACTTGCTACTTGTTTCCAAACATTCTGTCTTTGAATACAGCATGTAAAAAAATCAAGTACAGATCATAGTTTTATATTTTGTATTTACAGTACTTATATAAAAAAAGCACTTCGTTTACTATATGAAGAACTGCAACTGAAAATCTGGAAATAATAGAATAATATGTCCATTTTTCATATATGTTTTTTAATTTAAATTTGATTACAAATGTCATATTCAATTCCTTATTTCTTTACATGTAGAACTTAGGGTTTTACAATTGTTTTTATCAAACTTTGCAATTTAGTTGCAAGCTAGCATTAAAAAAATAAAGTTATTAAAACTTTAATGTTATAAAAAAACAGACTTAAGTCAGCGTAAATGGTAAACATGCAATAAATGAATAAGAGCAGCTTCACTCTTTCCCCTTTGGATTCTTTTATTCTAAAATTCTTTATTTACGTTAACGTAAAATAAAAGGAAAATTTCCTAAAGGTATGACACAGACAGATTAGTTTATCGGTAAAAAGATGCCATGAGAATAATGAAGTAAAATCTCCATGTTTTAAATAGGGACATGAAAAAGATTTTCAGGAAAACATAAGTTTAACGAAATAAATTAGAATTTGGATTATAGCTTGTTTTTCAAAACTTGCCTAAACAATGCCTGTTTTCCTTTCGAATAAAGTAGTTTATATTTTAATAAACTGGTCAACGAGATAATTAATGCTTTTATAAAATGGATTAAAGCAACTGTTTCTGTTTTTTTTTTGTGTTTAACCTGTGGGATATATTAGTCATTGTTAGTATATAAAAATAAATATAGATTTATTATTGTTTATAGTGTTGATATATTAATTTTATACCAAGGATTCCGGCTATGAAAAACCTATTTTTGCTGTAAGGTAAAATTTACCCAAGAAATTAATGAAATTTAGTTTTGATAGGTAGGAAAATATTTGACAAATTATTTTATCCCGGAGACCATTATTTCATTTGTTTTTTAGTCTTTTCTCGCAAGAAAAAAATTGGCATTTAGAAAAAAATCACGTTTGTATATACGTTACGAAATCATGGTGTTCTTCTGAGACCATGGTTATACCGGGGAAGGATGTTTAACAAGGAAACTTTCTCACAGGAGTCACCGTGTGAAAAATAGATAACGAAATCACATGATAACTTTTACTTTTGTATTTTTGTAAAGTTTTTCCTTTCCTAAATGGCAACAGAAAAGAGAGAACGATTTTGTTTTGCTTTAGATTCCGGTTTTTAGTTGTTCTTTGGAATCGATGTATGATGTTCGTGTTTCTTTATGCCTTTAGTTAGTGTTTCGTCAGAACGTGTAAAATAAATGTTTTGTTCATAGAAGAAGGCTTCTTTAAATTGTGTCTGAAGAATATTCTTCCAGTGCGTCCCACAGAATCCGAAAGTGAAAAGGTAAGAGTTTTTGGATATTATTGTTCGATGATGCTCTTTCCTTAAGTTCGAAATTTAATACACCGTCTCAGGATCAATACCGGATGGATAACACCTGTTTCTGTTTCAACAAGTTGACCGACACTTGCGTCTATAGCCGTCGAAGCAAAGTTCAGTACGTGGCATGACGGTAGTAGCCACCAAAAATAAACGATCGTTTTTAGACACTACGGCTATATGTGGATTTACCGGCTTTCAAGTAGAAGTCTAGTGTCATGTTTTGGAAAAATTTTTTAGGTTAAATTTCGTTTTCCACCTGTTCGTTTTTCACACCACAAATAATATGTAATAATTACAAAGTTATAACAAATATTTTTGAAATTTATTTATTTTTGCTTGATTATGAACTAACATTTCATGAACAACCTATTTTCGCTGCAGGGTAAAATTCATCCATGAAAATAATGAAATTTAGTTTTGCTAGGTAGGGAAATATTTGACAAATTATTTTATCCTGTAAAACATTATTTCATTTGTTTTCCAGTATTTTCTCCCAAGAAAAAAAAAGAGGCATTTAAAAAATAATCACACTTGTATATAAGATACGAAATCATGGTGTTGGCCAGAGACCATGGTTATACCGGGGAAGGTTGTTTAACAAGGAAATTTTCTCACAGGAGTCACCGTCTCAGGATCAATACCTGATAGATAACACCTGTTTCTCTTTTAACACGTTGACGGACACTTGCATCTATAGCCGTCGAAACAAAGTTCACTATGTGGCATGACGGTGGTAGCCATCAGAAACAAACGATCGTTTTTAGACACTACGGCTATATGTGCATTTACCGGCTTACAAGTAGAAGTCTAGTGTCATATTGTGGAAACAATTTTTTAGGTTGAATTTCGTTTTCCACCTGTTCGTTTTTCACACCGAAAATAATATGTAATAATTATAAAATTATAACAAATATTTTTGTCATTTATTTATTTTTGCTTGATTATGAACTAACATTTCATGAAAAACCCATTTTTGCTGCAGGGTAAAATTTATCCATGAAAATAATGAAATTTAGTTTTGCTAGGTAGGAAAATATTTGACAAATTATTTTATCTCGCAAACCATTATTTCATTTGTTTTCGAATCTTTCTCACAAGAAAAAAAAGAGCCATTTAGAAAAAAATTCACACTTGTATATAATTTACAAAATCATGGTGTTCGTGTGAGACCATGATTATAACAGGGAAAGCTGTTTAGCAAGTAAACTTTTTCACAGGAGTCATCTTCTCAGGGTCAATAGCTGATGGATAACACCTACTTGTAACACGTTGACTCACACTTGCGTCTATAGCCGTAAAAGAATCATTCACGTGGCATGAAGGCAATTGCCGTCCAAAAAGTAATGGTCGTTTTTAGTCACTACGGCTATAGCAGCACAAATGTGCATTTACCGGCGTACAAGTAGAAGCCTAGTGTCATGTTTTGGAAACCAATTTTTAAGGTTGAATTTCGTTTTCCACCTGTTCGTTTTCCACACCGAAAATAATGTGCAATAATTGTAAATTTATAACAAATATTTTTGTCATTTATTTATTTTTGTTTGATTATAAACTAACATTTAGTTTAAAACTCCCTAAAATACATTCTTGAATTTAAAAATTGCTTATTTGAGTCATTAAACCTGTCACTCAAGTTTTTAAATTTTTTCTGTTATAGCCGTCATTGTCCCATTACTTATTGTTTAGAGTCCGTGTGGCTCCATGATAGTTATAGACTTAACCTAATTAAAGGTTCTGAATTAATCAAAATTAAGTTTTAGTTTTCCACCTGTTCAATTTCCACACCGAAAATAATGTGTAATAATTAAAAAACTATAATAACTTTTTTTGTAATTTATTTATTTTTGTTTTTTTATGAATAAAACATCTCGTGAAAAACTCATAAAAATACTTTGCACACAAAAAGATTGCTTATTTGAGCAATTAAACCTTCATTTACGTTTTGAAATTTTTGTTGTTATAGCCGTCATCGTCCCATTACTAATCTAGTCTAGATTCCTCTGGTGCCATGACGATTATAGCCGCAACCCAATTAAAGGGGCTAAATTAATCAAAATTTTCGAACTTTATTTGTTCCTACTGTCCGTCAATGTGTTAATTGTTATCGGCTAAATCGAGACATAGTGGCCTCACAACCAGAAATCAACATCAACTTTAGAGAATGATACAGACTCGGTCACTCTGTTGAAGTAATATTCAACGCCATTTGCAGCTATCTGTTTAACAGAAAATTGAATCTAAATCATAACACAAAACTAACTTAATCACTGTGTTCGTATTAGCCTATACCTCAGATATATAATCTACCAGGAATTGAATTTAATCCTTACCTGAAATCTACAAATTGATAATTTAAAATAGCATAAATAAGTCGCAACATAAAACAGAAAGGAAGAAGCTGAATGTGAGCAGAATCCTGTAAAATAGTTTTCCTGTCAAGGCTTTTGGAGATCACTTGTTACACTTGAATGCTTACATTAACTCTACATTGCCGTTTATTCTTTTGTGTGTATATTCTTTATTTATATCATTACTGAATATCATAATTTAAAAAAATATTTCTGCCTAAGGTGACATTTTTTTACGTTTAAGTAAAATCAAATCTTACTAATAAACACCACATTATAAATACCTTTATTCTAAATATTATACTAAATATAGCTGTTGTCCATAATGATTTTTTTTATTTAATCTGATTATTCAACATTTCATGAATTGTGTGCGGGTACATTTCGTAGCGGAATTGTACCGAGAGCGGATGTTTGTGCGTAATTTCAGTTATTCAGTTAAATCTCAATAGATAGAAAATTATTTAATTTTTTAACCAACTTTTCGTATTTTAGATTGAAATGTATAAACAAATATATAATTTGTAATATATAAATAACAACCATAAGAGTTTTGTAAACAAAAATTATACTTTTAGTGGATAAATTTTGTAATAGTATCGTAAATATGAAAAATCAAATAGAAATAGTAGCATATAGTTTTAATTTTGTCGAATTATGTTATATATAAACATTTTTACATTATAAAAAATGAAAATAGTAATCATAAAACTAATAATGTTTTACAGTGTGGTAACGTTCAAAGCATTTTCCTCTATGAAGAGGTACAAGGCAAAACTTGCATATGTAAAATGTTTCACTCCGCACGTTTTTCACAGCACACACACAACATTGTCTTTGCGGTTTTTTCTTCTTCCCATTAGTAACAATTTTCTCTAAAATATGTTTCAGCATATCCAATGATAATCTTCCAGGAGGTTCATATATAGGTGCCCTTTGTGGGCGGCCCTGGGTCTGGAATTTTAGTTTCAAGTAATTGATCAGTTATCCTTTCCAATGCGACATCGTACAAATTATTTTATATCTAATTTTTTTCTTCTTTGTGGAATTGTATACGACGTCAAAAGGTTTCTTGAATCTATGTAGTAGACAACAACATTCGGCTTCGTTTTCCTGCTATACCGTTATTTCTGTACCCACAAACAAACCATGTTGTTACACTAACCCGTACTAGTACTTGACCCGCGCTCAAGTATCAATCTTCAGAAAACGTACTAGCACGTGTCACACGTTCAAGTAACAATCGACAGAAAAAGTACTAATACCTGTTCCGCATAAAATGTGTTAAGGTAACAACGCAATTTTTTAGAAGCTCAATATTTCAAATATAGAGACTAAAGATTCTTTGTCGCCCTAAATTGTAAACATTCTAAAGAAGTAACAGCCTCACTCACTTCCTTTCATTATCTTTAATATTAAATTCTGCATTTTAGTTAATGTTAAACAAAAGGCGGATTTCTTGAAGACATGACATAAACAGATTAGTTTGCCGGTATAATAAAAAAGCCTTAAGGAGAATACACTGAAATCTTTCTCTTTTAGATAAAGGCCAGGAAAAATGTTTTTCTAGGAAATATATGTTTTATTAAAATAAATTCTAATTTGGATTAAAGCGTGTTTTTCAAAAGTAGCCAAAATAATGACTGTTTTCATTTAAGGGAAAATAGTTAATGTTTTTAATAAACTGGTAAAGAAAATGATGCTTTATAAAGTGGATTAAAAAGTTAAACAAACTTTTTTTTCTATTTAACCTAATAAAATTATTAATCCTATACAGCGTATTAAATTGGTTTCTCTGCTATTTATTGATTTCTTATAGTAGGTCTATTAATATCCTACTATAAGAATTCGAGAATGAAAATCCCATTAATGTTTCAGGTTGAAATTCTTCCATCAAATACATTATATTTAATTTTGGTAGGCAGGAAATTTTTTTTAAATTATTTTAAGTTGTAAAAAATTATTTTGTTGTTTTTGAGTTATTTTTCAAAACAAAAATATAAATGTAGACATTTCTATAGCTGCATTTTATATAAATATTGTGTATGAAATCCTTGTGTTAATATCAGGTTCAGTTTGGAGTGTTACCGTCTAGTCTTTTGCTACATGACAGCTACGGAGACATCGAAGTATTCCCTAAAGCCATTCAGAACAGCTAAGAACATCCATGCCAGCAGTGGTTTTCAAACCCTCCAGCACCGGGATGGAAGAGCAGAATTTTACATATTGTGCCTTCGTTCTGTGGTATTGTTCACAGATCATGGATTATACTTACCATTCAATGTGATAATCCAGCAAATATTTCAAGCTAAGATAATATATATATTTATATTAATGTGAATTAATAACAGTATATACCTCATGCATGTTTTTCGCACATAGTGTATTAAATTGATATTTATATTGGATCATAGCGCTTACTATTTATTTAAGTGATAAAAAGACTCATATGAACTCTGTATAGTTTTTAAAATAGTTTTCCTGTCAAGGCTTTTGGAATCACTTGTTACATAAAATGCTCTACAAAACTTAATACACTGTGTGAAATCCATTAAAAATGAATTTATCTTTATATAATAATTCTTGAATGGCAATACCATAAAAAATTATGCCCTAATTCACCCAGTTTCACAAAGTATAATATTTTGGTATTCTTAAGCAAAAAGTGACATTTTTTCGTTATTTTTCCTCAGATTAGATAAAATCATATGTGTCGTGAGGCGATTTGTACTTATTTCGTAATTGTATACGGGGGAAGTGAAATGTGCGTAATTTCAGTTATCTTTAAAAATAGAGATAGATAAAATAATTGATTGGATTCGTTTTTTATTCCAACTATTCCTGACTAGATTAGTAATGTATGTTATGATTACATAAATAAAACTGTACCTTTGTATTAAAAGTGTGTGAAATGGTCAATAATTAATTCTTTTTATGTTTGAGCTTTAAAGGAAAAAACGACCAATTAATATGTACAGTCTAGTCGAATTATTAAAGCTAAATATGAAAAGGATATAAAAAAGCAGATGAAAAAGAGAAAATAACTCAGGTGGAGAATCTTCGGTAACAGAGATTTAGAAAAGTGAAAGTAAGACATCTCGCAGAAGGGTTCCAGTAAAACTTATAGAATAACCCCAATTATTTAGAAGGATACCCCAACCAACAGTGAAGTCTGCATTTCATTCCACCTGCCGACATTACCCGCAAAGTTGTCTAATATCCATAGTCTGAAGAGCTCCCGACCAGCGATGTTCATATACAGTCCTTGAAAATCCATGAAGATATTGACTATCAAATTTGATTTAGAATGAGGTTCCTTTCATATCGTAAATGTTTTTAATGTCTGGTTATTTTGAATTTCATAAAGGGCGTATAATATGGAAAATTTGAAAATATTTTTTTTTTTTGATAAATATTATATATATATATTTTATATATATATATTATATATATTATATATATATATATATATATATGTATAGCACAAAAAATACATGTTTTTATTTTTGATTTAAAAAAGTATTAAACTTTATTATGTATTTATAGTGATTAATATTTATTTTAGCAACTTTTACTTAGCTCAATAATTTACAAAATATAGGACTCTTTAAACCTGTATTGAATTTAAAGTTTAAATATTTTCACAACCCAATCCAAATAAAATTTAGTCTACTATAATTATGGACCACTATAAATGATCACAGTTAAATTACTTAAATTTTAATGAGAGCTACACGATAATATGTTCAGTTAAAATGACATAACATAGTGATAATCACTAAATGAATCACTAGCAGATAAGAACGCGCAAGAAAAAAAAAGACAAAAATTGCAGTTTCTATAAAGTTTTAATAATGTACATATTTTGGCTAAACTCCTGTAGTTCTTTAAAGTAGTCTTTATTCCTATCCTTTTGTATTTATTTCTTTACAAAAAAATGTCAGAAATCTGTAAAAAACTATATAAAGATTAAAAGTCAAATTTCTTTGAGAAGTTATAAAAAATTTTATTACATTCGATACAAATTTTGGACGGCTGGGCTATCTATTGATCGAAGCTCAAGAAAGTTATTAATATCCTACTTAATTCGAGAATAAAAATTCCATTTGTTTCAGATTAAAATATCTACAAATACATGAATGATTTAATTTTATGGTAGGAAGGAAATTTTTTTAATGATTTTATATAAAAAGGTTTTTGATTTGTTTGCTCATCAAAATATGAGTTTATTAAATCCTGACCATTACTTTTCTCATTTCATCAGTTACCTTTTGCTAATTCTAAACAGATATTTATCATACTATTTAAAAGCTTCTGATTTAAAACATTGTCAGAACAGCTAAGAAATCCATGCCAGGTGGAGTTCCTTGATCAACGTGGATGGAAACAGTATAACAGTTTGAATGATTCTGTGGTTTTCTCAGATATTTCTTGGATTATACTTACCATAGTCAAATTTTTAAAAACCTTGTATTTTAAAAGTCTAATTTAACATGTGTTTATATTTGATTTAATTAGAAATAAACAGTGTTTCTCACGCATTGACATTTTTCGTAAATTTTTAAATTCTGAATAAAATAAATTAATTTGACATTGGAATTTACATAAATTTTTTAATGTGATAATATAAAAC
This sequence comes from Pardosa pseudoannulata, assembly GCA_032207245.1. Classification (NCBI taxonomy): domain Eukaryota; kingdom Metazoa; phylum Arthropoda; class Arachnida; order Araneae; family Lycosidae; genus Pardosa; species Pardosa pseudoannulata. The sequence continues at coordinate 46,403,970 of CM063505.1, forward strand.
TGCATAAATTTAAGAAATTTTTTTTATTATTTAGGCTTACCAATGAAATATTGCTTTTAATTTGTCTACGAATTGAAAACTACATTTCATACTCACTAATGATTGACTACATAATATTTCGTGATTTATTCGATAATGACGTTTAAAAAAATTTATTTCATTATATAATACACTAATGTGTATAATTTAAAATTTTAAAAAAAATTTTTACATAATTTCTGAGATGGACAATAATATATTATACGGCTTTTTTTTCATTGAATAAAAGTGAGGTATATATCGCACATATTCTGAAAACAAACCTTTCTTCTAGATAGTGACGTTTTATCAAGTAGATCTACCTGACAAACACTCGTATTTTTAGTGTGGGAGGGGGGGGTACTAATACGCATGGAATCCTGAGTAGAACAATTAATGATGGTATGTTGTTTTCTTTCGGATCTTGGGAGAACAGAAAGCAATTATTTTCGTAATCTTGCTAGCCAGTAAAAAAATAACCCAGAAGTCTTAATTTTACGAATAGCATAGGGAACAGTAATTAGATGATGAAAATAATTCATACCCACCACAAAAATGGGATTAATAAATTGTGTGACATTGGTTAGAAAATTGATACTAAGGTGACATTTTCTGCAGAACCATAATTATATTAAATATACCTCAATAACAAAAAAACAGTTTCAAATAATTTCCTTTTATTTTGAATGTATTAATATATTTTCATGCTTAAATAAAGGGTAATAACAATGGCGTTTCACGAGAAAAATGAAGGAAGTTTTTAATAAAATTTAATGATAAAAACTATTAAATTTCTAAAATTGAATAATGCAAAACGTTTCTTTCAACTATAACAAATTTTATTAAACAAGATAAAATTATAATCGCTTTGTAATGATTCTTTTTCTATGAAATGTTTCTAAAATATTATATATACAGAAAATAGTACAAAGTTTAAAAAAAATAAAAATTTTAAAAATTAGCTTAAAAGGTGTTTATATTTGATCTATCTCAGAAATAAAGAGCTGTTTTTTTTGACTTTAAAAATCTTTTATGCAGAAAAAAAATAAATTAATTTGACTTTGGAATTTTTAAAAATAAAAATCATAAATTCTTTTCTAATTCATAAAATAGAAAAATTATAAATTTAAGAAATTTTTTTTCATTTAGGTATTACTAAAAAAATATTGCTTTTAATTAAAAATCGTCAGTACAATTTGAAGACTACATATTTACTGACTACATGAATGAATACATAATTCTTTCGAGATTTATTCGATTTTTCATAAAGTTTAGAAATACAATTCCTATATAAATAATGTACCAAAATTAAACTTTTTGTAAGAAAATTACTTACATAATTTCTAGGATGGACAATATTTATTATACAATGATTTTTTTCTCTGAATAAAAGCTGAGGAATATATCGCATATATTCTGAAAACAAGACTCTTTGTGCTAGACAGTGACGTTTTTTCAAGTAGACCTACCTGACAAAGACTCGTTTTTTTAGTGTGGGAGGGAGGGTACTAATACTCATGGAATCCTGTGTAGAACAATTAATGATGGGAAGTTGTTTTCTTTCGGATCATGGGAGAACAAAACAGTAATTACTTTCGTAAACTTGAAGGTACTACAAAAATAACTCAGAAGTCTTAATTTTACTAATAGCATAGGGAACAGTAATTAGATGATGAAAATAATTCATACCCACCACAAAAATGGGATTAATAAATTGTGTGACATTGGTTAGAAAATTGATACTAAGGTGACATTTTCTGCAGAACCATAATTATATTAAATATACCTCAATAACAAAAAAACAGTTTCAAATAATTTCCTTTTATTTTGAATGTATTAATATATTTTCATGCTTAAATAAAGGGTAATAACAATGGCGTTTCACGAGGGATAAAACGAATGAAGTTTTTAATAAAATTTATTGATAAAAACTTTATTAAAATATCTAAAATTGAATAATGCAAAACGTTTCTTTCAACTTAACAAGATTTATTAAACAAGATATTATAATCGCGTTTGTAATGATTCTTTATATGAAATTTTTTCTAAAATATTATATATACAGAAAATAGTACAAAGTTAAAAAAATAAAAATTTTACTTAGCTTAAAAGGTGTTTATATTTGATCTATCTCAGAAATAAAGAGCTGTTTTAAATAGCATTTTTTAAAAATCTTGAAGAAAAAGATAAATTAATTTGACTTGGAACTTTAAAAATAAAAATCATAAATTCTTTTCTAATTCATAAAATAGAAAAATTATAAATTTAAGAAATTTTTTTTCATTTAGGTATTACTAAAAAAATATTGCTTTTAATTAAAAATCGTCAGTACAATTTGAAGACTACATATTTACTGACTACATGAATGAATACATAATTCTTTCGAGATTTATTCGATTTTTCATAAAGTTTAGAAATACAATTCCTATATAAATAATGTACCAAAATTAAACTTTTTGTAAGAAAATTACTTACATAATTTCTAGGATGGACAATATTTATTATACAATGATTTTTTCATTGAATAAAAGTGAGGTATATATCGCACATATTCTGAAAACAAACCTTTCTTCTAGATAGTGACGTTTTATCAAGTAGATCTACCTGACAAACACTCGTATTTTTAGTGTGGGAGGGGGGGGTACTAATACGCATGGAATCCTGAGTAGAACAAAATAATGATGGGATGTTGTTTTCTTTCGGATCTTAGGAGAACAAAGCAATTACTTTCGTAATCTTGCTTGCCAGTACATAACAGAAGTCTTAATTTTACGAATAGCATAGGAAACAATAATCAGATGATAAATTTAATTCAAACTAACCACAAAATGAGGTTAATAAACTGTGACATTAGAAAATTGATACAAAGGTGACATTTCCTGCAGAACCATAAATATATTAAATATAACTCAATAACACAAACAGTTTCAAATAATTTCCATTTTGAATGTATTAATATATTTCATGCTTAAATAAAGGGTAATAACAAGCGGTTCACGAGGAAAATATCTTTAGGTAATAAAGTACATATTAAATTTCTAAAATTGAATAATGAAAACGTTTCTTTCAACTATAACAAGATTTATTAAAAAGATATTTGCATGGTACACTTTAATTGATATAAATTTAAGATATCAGAGTGAGAGAAGTGGTTTATAAGGAAAATATTAGAGTTTAATAATTTTGATATTACATATATTTAAATAAATAAATAAATAAATAAATATAAATATATATATATATATATATATATATATATATATATATATATATATATATATATATATATATATATATATATATATATATATATATATATATATATATATATAGATATATATATATAATGGGCATTTATAACATCAGATATTGCATATATACAAGCCTGAAAAAGGATGCATTTGTCGAAACCATCGTAAGAGTATTGAATTTATATAGAGTAAATTTCATAAATAAGAATAAATTCAAACTTGTAGCAAGGCACTTGTAGCAATGATTAAAATGTAGACGGTTACTACTTACAAAGAACACATGATTCAATTTTTTACATTAAAACATTTTAAAAACATGGTTACAAAACACCATTCAAAGTTAATGGTTAAGAACATAAAGTTTGGGTTGTAAATTCTACACTCTTGACAAACTTTGATATACATTATTCATCAATTATATTAACAAATATTTCAGTTGTTTATTTCAGAACATATCGGATATCAATGATTCCTGCAAACCTTTGGGAAAAAAGAAAGTCTTGACATAGTTTTAATAGTAATATTTATGTAAACAATTTTCAGAAAAAAAAGTTTTTCTGTGTGGCGACGGAATATAAAACTGAAGTCATCTTATACTTAAAAATTCTGGTAGATCGAATTCTAAGTGCTAATTCTGAATGCTAATAAAACATTGAGCTCCTTACTCTTTTTAAATTTAAAAATGACCCCTATTATTTACCACAAGCAACCAATATGTATGATATTTCCTCTATATACCATAAAACTCTGGAATCGTGTTATACAGAATTACGATAGCTTGCTTCACGATATAGTTACTTTAAAAATATTTATAATGAACAAAAAATATATAATAGAGCACATAGGCGTTTCAGAATCATCTGGAAGTTGTTTTCGTAGGTAATATAGCCCACCTTGTGTAATATTTCTCGCATGTGAAAACCATATTCTGCATCCTCTCCATCTGCATTTCATCCAAAATGATGGGTAAGAAATGGAATTTATTTATTTGTACAAAATATTATATAAACCTAACTTTGAATAAAAAAAAAACGAAAATCGAATTCTATCGACTTTTACAAACAGGCTCTTTTGTCAGATGAATAAATTTAGATTTGGAAATTTACATGATAAGTTTAAGGTACTACGATTTTTTAGACCTTTAAAATGACACTAAATTTTTTTATAGGAAATATCCAAAATAAAGACATACTAGATATAAGGATAATATATGAGGATTTCTACCTTAACTAAATTATTAATGCTAGATTAATTAAAAAAAGAAGCATAGTAATTGTTTAACGATTTCTAATTTTTTCAAAATTTTAACAATGAATAATTATTTTTATTTTTATAATTTAGACATCAAATATTTAATTGTGAATAATTAAATGTATTCATATGTTTTTAATATGATGTACAGATTTATTATAGTAAAAGTTCTGTTAGTTTTACAAATAATAACCAGCAATAAACAGTAAAAAGTTACTGAAAGAGAAATAAAACCTTCCTAGAATCGGAATATGGGATAAAGTTACATATTTTGAATACTTAACTAATACTTTTAACATGTAAAAAGAGTATTTTGCATGTAATAAGAGATCGCAGATGTCGCTAGTTAAGTGTTCTATTCGTTTATTCTTCAACTGTATGTCATACCCCACCAGTTGTCGGTGTGATAGTTTAGAAAATGCTGCTTATAGGTTAGCATTTAGAATGTTTTGAACTTAACATTACATACTGCATGGCAATAATTTGAATATTTTGTATAATTTCCTTTATGATTTGATATTTTTATGCACCAAAAAAAAAAAAAATAAAATAAAATTTAAATGTATAATATCATCAGTGTTTGAAAACGAGTATTTAAAAAAAGTCCAGTGTTGAAATGATTCACGAAGATCTTTAGTAGAATTAAAATTCATGCTAAAACAATTGTCAGTAAACCACCTTTACAAAGAAATTGCATAAGCCCCAAAAAATTAATTAAATGAAACTGCGGCTGAACAATTTACGATTCATATTTAAGTGTAGAGATACCATTCACTGCAATTACTATTTATGTAGAATGGAAAGATTGATATAGTCTCTGTTAACAAAACCGGTCGATGTATAATGCATATGACTAAGAAAGCCAAGTGTCGTATGAATAAATGTATGTTTATTTCATCGAACTAGACAAAATTTATTAAAATATTTAAATTAAAATCATAAATAGTTATTTCAATAATTTTAATTTAAATAGTTTAATTAAACTCTCTGAACACGTCACACACCTCAACAATGAGTATGTAAAAGATGAAGAACTTTTATAGAAAAAAAAAATAGTTCTCTACACATTCGGTCATAGTTTGGCGAAACGTATCCTGATTTTTGCATAAATAAATTTTTCCTCACTTACCGAATAAACCTCGTACTTATCTACACACATTTAATATACTAAAACATAAATAATGAACAAAAATTAGTATATAGCAAACAGAAAAGGAAAATTGAATTTTGAATTTTGCTTTGTATATAAGATTATTTAAGATTATTATAAGATTTTTAATATTTTATATTATTAGTCAATAATTATTTTAATTTAAATAGTTTAATTAAACTCTCTGAACACGTCACACACCTCAACAATGAGTATGTAAAAGATGAAGAACTTTTATAGAAAAAAAAAATAGTTCTCTACACATTCAGTCATAGTTTGGCGAAACGTATCCTGATTTTTGCATAAATAAATTTTTCCTCACTTACCGAATAAACCTCGTACTTATCTACACACATTTAATATACTAAAACATAAATAATGAACAAAAATTAGTATATAGCAAACAGAAAAGGAAAATTGAATTTTGAATTTTGCTTTGTATATAAGATTATTTAAGATTATTATAAGGTTTTTAATATTTTATATTAATAGTCAATAAGTTATTTTAATTTAAATATTTTAATTAAACTCTCTAAACACGTTACATACCTTAAAAAAGAGTGTGTAAAAGCTGAATAACTTTTGAAGAAAAAACAGTTCTCTACACTTTCGTTATCCTTCGGCAAAACGTATCCTGATTTTTGCATAAATAAATTTTTCCTCACTTACCGAATAAACCTCGTACTTATCAACACACATTTAATATACTAAAACATAAATAATGAACAAAAATTAGTATATAGCAAACAGAAAAGGAAAATTGAATTTTGAATTTTGCTTTGTATATAAGATTATTTAAGATTATTATAAGGTTTTTAATATTTTATATTAATAGTTCAATAATTTTTTAAATTTAAATAGTTTAATTAAACTGCCTAAACAATTATATACCTAAATTATATACCTAAGTTATATACCTAAAAAAAGAGTATGTAAAAGATGAAGAACTTTTATAGAAAAAAAAAATAGTTCTCTACACATTCGGTCATAGTTTGGCGAAACGTATCCTGATTTTTGCATAAATAAATTTTTCCTCACTTACCGAATAAACCTCGTACTTATCTACACACATTTAATATACTAAAACATAAATAATGAACAAAAATTAGTATATAGCAAACAGAAAAGGAAAATTGAATTTTGAATTTTGCTTTGTATATAAGATTATTTAAGATTATTATAAGGTTTTTAATATTTTATATTAATAGTCAAGTGATTTATTTTATTATTGTAAACTATGTAGTAAAAATATTTTCCAATTCTCAATAGCTTGAGAACATCTAAGTCTGTAGTATTTTTTAGATTTAAAATCTTCATTACAATATGAATTTTTTGATTCGCCATAAAAGAGAAAGTTTTTTTCCTCTAAAACGACTATTTTACAAGTTTTGAATTAATTGTACTATAATATGTTAGGTACACTCCTACATATTAAAATACTCCTAAATACAAAATTCAATCTTTTTTACGATTAAAAGTTTTTGAGTTCAATAACGTTATTAAATTTATATTGAAATTGCTTATTGAATTGCTTCACAGTGCTCTCAAAACTGGAGGAGTAAAAATGAATAATTTAATGGCAGTAAATTTAAGAATTTAATATTATACGGCTAATCATTGTTGAATTACGTTCCAAATCGTTAATAGCCCCAAATTAAAATTTTCGTTACACTGAATTCAGATTACCATCAAAAGGAAAAGAACCCAACTGTTACCGGTATTGAAACGAACAACTCAATATTGGTACTTGAGCAGAGCAAGGTTCAAGTAGTGATTTCCATGAGCATTGTAAAGTTACAACTGTAGATGAAAAGTAACTGAAGTTCCATATTTAAAAATGGCAAACTATTTAAAAACGAAATGAAGTAGATTTATTTTAAATCTTAAAATATTAACATATTTTACGATGTCCGACTACGTGCCGGGAAAAATGCACAAGTACGAAAAAAAAATTAAACATTCCTTCTCTTATATATCCAACAGCAGATATCGCATACAGTTTAACATATTCATGCAACTTCCTCTCCCATTCAGCCAATCACAAAATTACACAGTTTTGTAACTGCAGAGTGAGAGTTGAAGTCACAATCAAACATGCTGCGAGAGTCAGATTAACAAATGGCAATTAAGATGGTGGCAAAATTCCTGCCTTGGTTAACTTAAAAAAAACAAAAACAAATTTCCGGGATTCGCAGGAAGTTGAGAAGGTGCCGATCCGGTTGCAATTTCTAACACCAACTAAACGTTATTACATTCCTAAATACAAAATATCGGTTTACTATGTCTAATGTTTATCAATACACTATGCGTAGTAAATACTTAAGTACAGATTTCAATACTGAATAACTCACATCTAGTTTAAAAAACTGTAAAAAATATATTTAAAACTGAAAAATTAAAGTTCTTTTTTATGTTCATACAGGTGTTTGATTTGGATCACTACGGTCTACTTTTTCTGTAGCACGAGGGCTAATGAGACTGTAATCTACTCTTTAAAGTCGATTCCGAACATCCATGCCGCAGTAGGATTCGAGAACTCCGGTATTGTAGTTACCCAGAAATATAGCAATTTAAATGGTTAAATTAAAATGGCTACGAACATCCATAACATAATGGGATTCGAACCCATGAACTCCTGTACCAAAAGTACATACAGATGTAACAATTTAAATGTTCAAATTAAGTCATTTATAGTCAACATAGATATTTTCATGGAAATCTCAACACTAAAATTTATTTTGATATCATATTTCTTTTTTTTTTTTTGTACAAGTAAAAATATTTTGTTCTTTAATAATACAAAAGAAAATACCTTAATTTAGTTTTTTTCTTAAATTTTATACTGTTTCTTCTACAGCTTTTTTTCTACTATATGACTCCCATTATATGGAATTCATACAGAATGGCGGAGTTTTTATTATTTCTTCCATATTTCTAGCTCCTGGTCTGGATAATATTTAGGAGTTTTTTATTTCCAAAAGAATCGTTTTTTAAGTCTGAACTTCTCTTGTAATCCGTTCACGGTCAATGGTAATATAATCATGGACTTCTAAATTGGTAATATCTATGTTATTAACTGATAAAGATTCAGAGTCACGCACTACATTGTTTCCTATCTCTAGAAGTTCCAAACTAGCCTTAAAAAAAGCATTATTGTATTATTATTAACTTAGAAGTTTGCTTATTGTTCTTCACTGCTTATCTGTTACTTTTGTTTTCAAACAAAGCAAAAGAAAAAAGTGAATGTTTTCCGGAAAAGGCACCTTTTGGGGATTTCATTTTTGCGAAACTTGTTTTTGATACGAAGAAACACGTCCTTCCATGAAAATCTACTAAAATTTAACAAATATCACTTGCATTGCATTTGGCTGATTCATAGGTGAAATTTAGGGAAAGAGTCGAAGCAAAGTCAAACATTGCATTTTAAGGACACTGTTGTTGATTTTCTCTTAAAGTTCTTGAACTGGCATCTTTGGTAAAGGATAATAGTAAAAAGAATATCCGTTGTAGGATGCTAACATCCATAATTTTTATCCAAATTTTGCAGGTTTATTTTTCATGAATATCTTGCAACTGTGGCTTCCAAAATATTTTATCTTTCTTTCATCGATGATGATAGTTTCAGAAAATATAATTAATTGCTTCAAGGTTATGTTGATTTCGTCATAAAGTGGTTAAGTTTCATAATAACGATCTTGTAGATCAACGGAAATATTATCGTTAAAATGAATAAAATGCTTGTTGTCATACAAATGTTTTCTTTATATAGCGTTACTCACTAATGAAGTGCCAGTGTCTACAACATTTTTCCAGTACATTTTTTAGCGTGATAAAAAGTAATACCCTCGAAAGAAAAGACACCTAGAAATTGCTTGAGTTCTGTTTCTGTAATGCTCAAAGAATGTTTTTAATAATGGGGATTATACTGTTGTCCTAATTTTGTTACACCTGTTTTGTACTTACAAAGCACACGTGCAAATAATTTTTTAACAAAAACTTTCAACTACATTATTAGCTCTGTTTTTAAACTACAAGTAACCAGCACAATGTTTGAAAAAAAATAATAATAAATATAAAATTAAAGATTAAAAATTGACAATTTTTAAGGGGTTGCTAAAAATAAATTTTACAATACAGTATAATTCGACTTCTCAGTTATTTTTGCTACTATGCTAAAGTGTGTCTATTTTAAAGGTGTTAAAATAAAATACACTCAAAAAATATTGATAACTTTATTATTAAATGGAATTTTATTTGCTGTCCTGTTTATAGGACAGCGGTCCAATATGGGTTAATAGAAAATATTAACTTTAAAAGATAAAGGAACCATGAATCTTAAAATTTTAAATATTAACCTTTATTAATATAACGTAAATGCTATTATATAAAAAATTAAATTATGCGTAAAGGAATTTCATCTAAAGTCGCTAACTTTGCTTGAAAACTGAATCATTTGCAGTATTCTTTAAAAACAACTTAATGCATTGCACATTGATTTCTTCCTTTATACATATTTATAAAGATACATAACTGGCTGCGTATTTTAATAACAGTTTTTTTATACTTTAAAATAAACCTTATTCTGCAATTCGGCAAAATATTTACACTTTAACAAAAAGCAGTTTCGGGTTTCTTATTAAAAGTTTGATAAACCCTATACAGAAATAAAGAAAGTCGAATTTTTTTTTTGTTGTAGTGCTGCGGTTCTCAATTATATTAAATCCTTAAAATGGAATAACAGCTTGCCTTAAAAACATTAAAATTAAAAAACTTTACATTCTAAAATGTTAGAATAAATAACATTAAGAATATAAGGAAGTTATAACATAAAAATAGAGTTTATTTTCTGCTTTCTTTTAAAGTTTATTTTCTGCAACAATAGCTTAATATCAATAAATATTGTAAAACACTGTGAACAAAAATTAATTTTCACAAAAATAAATTTTAAATTTCTTTGTTATAAATGTTGTTTCAAACTGTGTATGCAAAAATATACTTTTAGTGTCCCTGCCTTTAAGATAGAAAGGTAAGATTGTAAGTTAATTTGAAAAATATTACATTTTTTATTTCAATCATATTACAAGCCAGCTGATAAAGATTTTTTTTAAAGTGGATTATTAAAAAATACTAAATTAATTCAAGCATTGTCATCTCTATTAATTGTTATAATATTTGAGTCTATCTTTATGAAATAGTTCCCAGTATGATATCCGCCAGGCCAGATAACTGGTATACACTGGTGTGCAAAACTTAAGCAACAGGTGGGATTTTTTGCCGTAACTCCACGAGAAATCATCTGAGAGACATGAAATTCAGAAATGAAGGAGAGTATTATGTACGTAAAGGATGACGAAAAGCATGCGCTAAAAAAGGAATACAATGCATAAGGTATGAATCAAATACATATAAACATTATTGAAAGCATAGTATAGTGACTCATGATTGTCTATTCAAGAGGAAGAACAACAAGTATATGTTCCTTAATATGGGATATGCCCTCCGAAGTGATGAAGATATCACTCGAATGGAGCTAGCCTACTTCCCTGATTTAAATCCATCGAACATGTGTGGGATGCTTTGGGGACATTACAGCACGCTTACATCCTCCGGAGAAAACCCAAAACTCAAACAGATGTTGTTTGCGGTATGGGCACTTCTGCTGCAGAAATATTTGATCAGATGGTTCTGAGTATCGAAGACGTGCGAAGCAACCATTACAGTTAGGGTGTGCATATCCCATATTAAGGAACATCTGCTTGTTCTTTCTCTTGATAGACAATCATGAGTCACGATACTATACAATCAATAAAACTGTTTTTGTTTAATGCTTATGCATTGTATTTCTTTTTCAGCGAAGCTTTCGTCATCCTTTACGTGCAACAATCATGAGTCACGATACTATACAATCAATAAAACTCGTTTTTGTTTAATGCTTATGCATTGTATTTCTTTTTCACTGATAATGCTATCGTCATCCTTTACGTGCATAATACTCTCCTTCATTTCTGAATTTCATGTCTTTCAGATGATTTCTCGTGAAGTTATGGTACAAACCCCACCTGTTGCTTAACTTTTTCACACCAGTGTACCATTTTTTGTACCATTTTTTAAGGTTGTTTATGATTTACTGATTTATGGATATAACTTTGTTATTGGTGCAGTTGAAAAGGTAAGACGATGGGTATCTTGATCATTGTACACAAACCAGAATCAGCGCAAGAGTAAAGAAATTGGGAAATCTAATTACCTCAAGGCACCGCTGAAAACAGCTCTTGATGAGGTAAACTCGTCCAAGTCTGTAATGGCTCTTTAACCACTTTCCCTTTTGCTCTTACATCGTACGGGCGTGGTTACTGGGCCTTTAATGATTTGCCCGTACGGCGTACGGGCAATCTGATATCTTTGTCGTTCTCACTGTTTTGGCTGTATCTTTTGTTTTTTAAGGTTAAATTAGTAGTACAGATGTCCACAAGATGTTAGTTTTTGAAGTGTATTCTGTTGAAAGCGTTCGTTTGAAAGCCCGGGCTCTCTGATAGGTTTTGCATTTCACCGCGAGTTTTTATCTTTGAGTTTTTGGCTTGATTTTGAATTGAGGTTTTGGGAGACTGACCCAGAGAGACTTTTTAGAGGTAATTCTACCTACAGATAAAAAACTAAGCCCTACTAACAAGTGTTATGTGTGTTCATTGAAGAAAAATGACAGCAGCAAATGAATTCGAAATGAAACTGGGTATTTTTGTCCGGGCTGGGACGTTGGACTACGCTTCTTAACGTCTTTCAAGATTTATCGCACTAAATCCCATCTTTGAAAAAAAAAACAGGTTAAATAATAAATGTATTTGTAGTATTTGCATTCGAAAATAATTGTGTAGTAATTGTAATCGAAAATATTTGTTATGTGCATAACTGTAAACGTCTCTTCCCTGTCTAGTGTACACGAGGGAGAAAAGAAACTGTTATTTCCTGTAAATAAGTTGTTATAAATGATTAAAGTAATTAGAAATATTACTTTTAATAACATTTTCCAGCTTTCAAATGTAAAAGGAATAAAAGTATGCAATAAAAAGATGTGACATTTTTTGGGTCCAATTCGGAAAGAAAATGAAACTGTTAAGGGGTTAAAGGAATGACGACACAAATACGATATTGGACATAAAGGTATTAACTCTAGATTGCCCAAGGTAGTCATTTTGACTGTTTTTTAATTTGAATTAGAAAAACAATTATGAAATATAATGACACAATTTCTTAGAATTTGATGACTTTTTCTATAACATATAAATGGTTTTATGAATAATTATAGTTACTTCATCCCTCCTTTATTATATAATATTAAAAATTAATTTTAAACAAATTTCTTTACATATTTTTTATTTTTTCGCAATGTAGTCATTTTGACTGTTTTGGGGCAATATAGGTATACAAGAAATCTCGGGCAATCTAGTGTTAATTGGATCGAGCTGAACTATTTATGTTTGTTATTTAATATCAAATACCAGTTTAATTATATAAAGGAGCAAGAATATGTTTTTCATTTTTAGCATTATAAGGGCCAGTCTTACCAGAGTGGTTTAACAGCTAACCGTGATTAACCCATGGTGGCAACCAATGATGGGACGCAATTCTCCGTTCAAACACAGATTAATTGTGGTTACCCGTTAAACGACTTTGGTGAGACCATTCCTTAGTATGCTAGGTGGTTAAAATGTAATTAAGTTTAACACATTAATAATAATTTTCTTCTGTTATACTTTCTTTCCTTTCCTTCGTAATATTAAGTATTTCCTAGCTATTTTATCGGAAACTATAGAGAAATTATAGAGTTCAGAAATGAAATGCGTTTTCATGATATTGTTCTGGACTTTAATGCCTATAAATGCCTTTCTCTCCTGCATTTTATTACGGAATATAAAGGTATGTTTATTGACTACCGAGTGAATCCTTCTAAACTCATAAACTTTAATCTTTATTTCAAATACGGCTATAATAAACTTTTATAGAGTTTGTCACCGTAACAGTTGAAACAAAATGGCGTACGTTTTAAAAACGATAAGAATGAAAGACATTACAAATATCACTTAAAATCAATTTTAAAACGATGTTGGACGATACAAAGCGTTTTTAGAAGTTATTAATTTAAGCTATGAAATTTTGTACAATTATTAATTGAGGGATAAGTGATTTTTACTCATTAATTTTTTTTTCAAAATCAGATTATAGTTTATGAAATAGTTTTATTAGTTAATTAATTATTAGTTTTTTATTAAATTTTAATTGGCTTTTAGAATACTTGGCTTTTAGGATGCTCTTTTTCACTTAATTTCTCAGGATTACAGCAACATGTTTTTGAAAATTCCTGGTGTACATTAAAAACTATTTTGGTATCCGTTTTATAATTTGACTTTATTTAGATAATTAAAACGCAATTTCATTATAGAGAAGAATAGATTTTGAAAGAAAATTCTATCACGGGTATTAAAATATTTCCTAATCAACATTATTAAACTATACAATTTGACATTAAAAATACTCAAATTTTATTTTTATGTAATAATAATGAAAAATTTGAAAATTTCCACGAAACAATTTACAAATTACCAAAATATTTCAAAAACATTTTAAATATTTTAAAAATAAATTGAAACAGAATTTATTTAGTTGTAGAATTTTAATCTTGGATCGCTAGATCATTGACCTACGAGGAGAGATTTTCTCTAGCTTCAGAGTATATTACCATTAAGTAATATCATCACGATTACTTTGGTTATTTCTTAACTTTTTTAAAATTTATTACATTTAAATGGGGTTAAAAGCCAACAAAGTTAAATGGGAAAAGAAACACATAAACGAATCTCATTCTGATGATTTCTCTTTCGCAGAATATTTTTTTATTTCATTACATCGATAGAAGAGGGTAAATGCCAGGAAAGGTGAATGAAGAAACAATCTCCAAACCTAAAGTTAATTTAGTGATTTCTATGTTTTAGAATCGTTTTTTTAAAATTCATTACACCCAAAAAGAAAGGTAAAAGCCTGCAGAGGTGAGCGAAGAAAGTAACACCACACAAAAACTCATTCTAATGATGTCTATTTGTCAAAATATTTTTTGATTCATCACTCCCTTACAGGAGACTTAAAGCCAACATAGATAAATGAAAAATGCATTGCTTATCCGAAGACCAATATAACAATTTTTGTCTGGAAGAATAGTTTTTAAAAATTAACTCACAGTTCTACTAAATATACTCAACGAATATTAACGCTTTATAGCTTACAAAAAAAACTTTATGATAATATAGAACCTTCATAAATATGACGACCACTGAATTAAAATATATTTTTACATTAATTCAAAATTCTAATTTATTAATTTGACTCACAATTTATAATGTTCATTAATCGTAAAAGTTGATATTACGTTTAAAAATTATCACAGACAGATATTTCAGTGCTAGGTTTTATAATAACTTAGTTTTTATAGCAAGTACATTCGTCCAAATTTTAAGGAAACCTCTAAGAGCAAATTAATGGTAAAAGGTAATGTTAATGGTAATTAAAAGCAAATTAACATATTTAAACTCAATTCATACGTAAATAGATCCTTATTACTTCAATGGTGTGAAGAAATTGGCATTTAAAATAAACTTTAAATGGATTAAAATATAAAAAGCAAGAATGTTATATACATTAAACATTTTTTGTACCGATTGAATGCATTTATATTATTTGAAGTACAATTTTATTTATTACTAAATATACTTTAACTTTACCCTGCAGGTAAGCGATTTAATTTTATTTATTATTCAATGTACCATTTTTTTATTATTTAAAGCAATTACCATTTGAAATTGCAAGACTAAATAACTCTTTTACGTTGCAATATTTATAAATTATAGAACTTGGTGAAACTTCATTCTGACACGGGCGACTATTTGTAATTTATAAAGAATTAAAATAACATATTATATTGAGAATTTTAAGTTTAGATAGGAAATATGCCGTTAAAATGAAGCAAAAGTCGGAGAGAATCGCAGCATTGTTTATGGGACTACTTAATTGGATAGTAAAACTCCATGGAGATTTCGACAACAAATAGACAGCAATTTATTAATGTCCAAGGGTTATGAGGCTATAAAACTAATGCTCGATATTAAGGATAAATATGATTTTAGTGAATCTTCCTTTGATTATCGGAGAAAATTGTCAGATAGTTTTTAATTACTGTAATAGCATGTAACAACGATTTTAAAAAGAGAAGCAGTGTTTAATTGATAGAAACATTTGATAGAAATCAGCTGTTTGCATCTTTGGTGTTTCATTTATTTTATTTTACTTGTAATATAGAATGGAAATTATTTACTTAAATGTTGTTGAATTCACGTGTGAAATCACGTTGTGAAATCCACTACTTTGGAGTTTTTCTCTACTTTCATTAGAAAAGTAAAAAGAAAATGGTGTGACTTTCTTTCATATATATATATATATATATATATATATAGTATATATATATATATATATATATATATATATATATATATATATATATATATATATATATATATATATATATATATATATATATATATATGTATCTGCGTGTGTATTTCCGGCTCCAATCTGAGAAGAAAAGAGAGACACAAAATTCCTGCAACGATGTATAATTAATGAGATTCTACTTAATATCCTAGCGTCAGATTTTCAAGATAGCTGTTTATAATATTAAATAATAAATACCTGATAAATTTTTAAGTTAATAATAGCATTACACACACACACACACACACACACACACACACACACACACACACACACATATATATATATATATATATATATATATATATATATATATATATATATATATATATACATATATATATATATATATATATATATATATATATATACATATATATTCATATATATATATATATATATATATATATATATATATATATATATATATATATATATATATATATATATATATATATATATATATATATATTAATATATATATATATATATATATATATATATATATATATATATATATATATATATATATTTCCGAGTGATCAAGGCATGGAAGACATATATTGGTTCTTGTATAAAATATGATTTATTGTATTTATTCTGTCTATGGCTACACCATTTAGATATCTTTTGTTCACATTTTGGGACCACAAGCGTGGATGATATTACCAGCCCGACTTCCAGCTCAGAAGTGCCTTTTAGCGCTGCTTACCTAAATAAATTTCTTTTGTCTATTTCAGCTTCAGCTTCTTTACTCTATATATTCGAGGGTGTGCTTTTCTTTTATTAATTAATCTTTACAGAGTTCCAAATATTCTATTAATTATCACACTTGATAAATCCTGAACCAGCCCGACTTCCAGCTCAGAAGTGCCTTTTAGCGCTGCTTACCTAAATAAATTTCTTTTGTCTATTTCAGCTTCAGCTTCTTTACTCTATATATTCGAGGGTGTGCTTTTCTTTTATTAATTAATCTTTACAGAGTTCCAAATATTCTTAATTATAACTTGATGAATCCTGAACCCCCATATACATACATACATACATACATATATTATATATATATATATATATATATATATATATATATATATATATGTATATATATATTTATATATATATATATGTATATAATATATGTATATATATATATATGTATATATATATGTATATATATATGTATATATATATGTATATATATGTATATGTATATATATGTATATGTATATGTATATGTATGTATATGTATATGTATATATATATATATATATATATATATATGTATATGTATGTATATGTATTTATTTATATATATATATATATATATATATATATATATATAAGAACGTATGTATATGTTGTGTGTGAGAAGAGTTGAATAAAAATAATCTATGCTTTAATCTTTTAATGCATTTACAACGTCTAAATTAAATTTTGGTAGTACTTACATTTGTACGAGTTTATTTATCCTCTCTCTCTTACAGTAGCCAAAATACCATAATCCCTCTGGAGTGGTTAATAACTTTCTGTCTGGGTTAACTCAAACTTATTTTTACTTAATACTGAAAGAAATGTTCTTGAAAAGAGCAGAGAGGAAATTTAATCTCAGGTTTTATCAAGAGCGTATGTAAATGCCTTGTAGAGTTTCTGAATAATGTTCAATGAATTTTACCCCAACCATGGGCCATTAAAGATGTTTTGTTGCTTTTTATTGGCTATAATTTTCTAATAATCTTATACTATTATGATTAATTTTATGCTATGTATGAATACGTTTAATTTTATGTTGTTGAAATCTGTCAGATTTTAACAACAGTCTAGGATATTTTTACAGCATAGTTTAATTTTTTCAACCGAATACTTAAAACATCAAATTACTAACCGTTAAATAATATTCAGTTTTTTTATTTAATATCGAGATATCTCTTCTTTTTTGAAATGTGATTTATATTGAACTATTTTAACTGAAGAATGCTTTTAGATTAATATGCGTATAATATGTATTATTTATTTATTTGCAGATAGCTGAATATTCTTTACGCATATAATGTGATTTATTAAGATTAATTTATGCTGCTTAACATTAATAAGTATCTTTTAAGTAAATATGGTTTTTATCTTATTCTCTACGAAGTAGGCACTAAGAGGATATCTTCATTGGCTAAATAATTTCGTAATATATAAATAATTTTTGTAAAATGCTTAATGTACTACATTAAGATATTACAGAGTTTTAAAAAAATGTAGATGAAAATCGCATACCAAATATTACTAACACGTATAGCTTGCAAATTTTATTTTATGTGTTTATAATAATTGTGATGAGGCGATTTAGATCTGTTATATAATTGATTCATTCATACAAGAAGTAAAATGTTCGGGATCTAAATCTGACCTCATCACATCTTTGTAAAAAGATGAAGAACCATAAATTTCTATTCAACGGATATTGTTGTCTTGTACGGTGGTCTCGGGTGGGGTTCTGATCCCAGTCCCAGATTAGAATCCCGTCTCCGTACTTGACATTAAATAAGAATATACCTTTGTGGAGTATTTATGAGTCCCTAAGGGACAGTGCCCAATTAGAAGGGATAAGGTTTGGCCCGTTGGCGGCTTCAAGGCGGGGTTGAAGCAGACCAATGTAATTCTGACAACTATCCCGATTGGACGACAAGAAGTATGAGGGTACAAGGTTGAAATAATTAAATATGAAAAATCTAAAAGATGAGAGGATGGTTGGGAGGTCCCAGAGAAGAGGTTCGGAGGTCCCAAAAGAAGGTGTTCGAAAGTCGGGAGTCCAGTCGGGTCCGACGGAAATTGTTCGTAAGTGCAGAGAAGTTGCTCCATAGTCCAGACTAGGAGAGTCCAGCCAAGTCCGACAGGAAGTGTTCTTGCACCAAATAGTACGGCTGCACCCCAAAGACTCAGGAGGAAGCTCCTGACGAGACTAACGGATGATATATAAATTTCCTCTCCTGATCAGCCATAGATACCCTTCAACCAGAAGTGTTCCGGGCCAACATTTTAGACCCACAAAGGTACCCCAAATTTACATACATTTTTGAAATTGAGATTAGGTCCTCTATCTATTTACAAAATTACTTAAGTATATAAAAAATTTGTCAGAACTAATTTAGAAGATGTTGACAAAGCTTATTTTATGAAAATTAGCATCAGTTTTGTATGTAAATAGATGTATATATATTATAATAAATTTACTTTTTTTAAATATTAAGCTAGTCTTGGTTGCTGTCAATTTAGCTGTTAGTTTATTTTCATTTTTATGTCTATAGTTTCTCAGAACATGTGGTTAAATTTAGTACAAAAATACTTAACACAACGTAATTAAAAATAAATCACCACTATACATTTGATCACAGTTTGATACTCAAATAAAAACAAGGATTACACGACAATAATTTGTATAATGAACACTGATATGGCTCATGTTTTCTAATTTATAGCTGGATACAAATCCTTCTCCCCCTGTTAAAACTTGGATATTGTAGATAAAACTGAAAACTACCGTAAACTACCTTCACCGTACTTTAAACTACCGTATAAATATTTACACCCTTAGACAATTATTTAACAGATTTCTTTCATTGAACATGTTTTGCAAAGTCATGATTCTTTCTTTCACCGCTTTCTTTACAAATGTTTTTGAGAAAATTGCAAAAAAAATCATCACATTTTTTTATTTTATTATTGAAAACAAGAAATTGAAATAAAACAAAATGTGTAGGTTTTAAGTTGAATTTTAAATTTTTTATAAGTGGAAAAGCATTTAATTTTAATATTAATTTAGTATCCCGAGTTATCTCGAACAAATTCGAAAAAGTTAAATATTAGTCTTTATATGATAATTTTTGGAACAAGGGACAACACAAAGTGATACCTGACGTTCTATACACTGCTGTCTGGGTTCTCTTCTTATTGGCTTACCTCTGAACACAGAGTAAACTGTCTCATTGGATTTGATTTTTTTTTTGAGTAGCAGGAATAACATCTGGAAAATGCTTTGGGGTTCACCTGAGTGGTAAAGGACTAATGCTGGGTCTTCCTGATTTGGAAGAAAACTCGTCACGATGGTTTTATGAAATTAGTTTTTTAATCCATGAAAACACGTGACCAGTACGTCCAAAAGAACCGATAAACCACCAAAGTTGGCAAACTACCATTTATAGCTGAATATTTCCTATCATTTCCTCCAGGGAGAGAAAAACCTTGATGAACAAATCGTACCGTCAAATTCTGCTTCGCCCGAGTTTTCTCGGACTAATAATTAACTGCAATATATACGAACCCGAGATAACTTGGAATAATCAGGCAAGCGGTTAACTTACCAAACATAGTTTCTATCCTCAGTTTTATTGAAACTATCTTCAATACGCATAAAAAGGTATTAACTCCAATTACCATGAAACATTGATAACACTATTTAATATTGCTGCAACATTACTAACACAAAGAACCCTAGCATTCAGCAGAATTACACACATTTATTGAAAATATATTTATTCAGCATAAATATATCGCGATACTGTAAATACTATAACTCAATAATTTTGATATATAAATCTATCGATAATACTATCTTCAAATAAGGAAAATATCTTATTCAACAAAACGAGAAACGTTAAAAAAGGTCAAATAATGTGAAACATAAAAGTTTTCATTCAACTGCTATGTAGCGCCATGGAAATCTGATCCTAGATTTTTTTCCTAAGCATGCTTGTTTAAAAAATGAAAATGATAGATAAATTAGCTGTTATAGTAATTAAAAATTACTATATTAGCTAACACTGAAAGGTACTGATAATGTTGTACAACAGTTATATATTCGAATTTCTACATTCTGTTTAAAATTAACTACAAGCCTGGTATGCGAGAAAAATACGTTTAACAATTTATAAATTTTATACCAAAAAATTTTAATGTGAGGAAAGAAATGTTTTATATATTTATATTCAAATGTTTAAGAAAAACTTTAATTACCTTTCTTAAGTATAATTTACAACAACAAAATGAAATCATTATTATATGTTTAATTTTAATGCATTAAACCGAATTTTTAGGTACTTTCTAATCGCTTTTTAAAAACTGAATTGCATTTTAATCATTAACAGTAATGCCCTCATTTTAGAATTCGAAAAAACACTACAAAAAACACTACAAAAGTCTTTTGTTTTTCTTATACAATATTCTTGTAGTAACAATATAAAGTAACAAGCACGTAATTTTGTGCAGTTTCTGATTTTTCACCCTATTATTTTGTATCACTGATACAAATATGCATAAGAAATTCTTTCCACATATAATTACGAGATCCAAACAATATCACTGTACAGTGGAGGTATAGATTTCAATTAATATTAGTCCAAATGCATAAAAATCAAATTAAAAAAGATAATCATCAATGAACTTTAGATACAGTCATTTGTTATTAGTGGTGGTTTTATTACTGGCATTAAAATTATTATACAACAATATTTTACTATTTTAGTATTATTTAGGATTAGTGGGTTCTTCATAGATATTTTATAGTGCCAAAAATATATATAAATGAAACTTGCACGGCAATGAATTTTCAAAGCAATATATTCAAAAGGTATTAAATATAAAATTTTATAAAATTTATTGTGTAGTGAAAAAAAAGTGGTATAAACAAATAGAATCAATAAAAACATTAAGAAGTGCAATAGAGGCATTTATATCATAACTTTAAGCTATTTTAAAGCCTTTTTTCCAATTTTGCGATAGATAAAACATCTCAAATTGCTTAGAATTGCATGAAAAATATTTACGAATAATATATATCACCTTTATTTTTTCTGCAAAATTTCAAATGAAGTCTTAGTTAAGTAGCATCTCCAGATTCTCTGGTACAATATATGTGAAAACAATTGAATTAACCATAAATTACAAAATATAAATCATACGCTTAGTTGAAGGCCTTCAATTTAGAATATAAAGTTCATAAATGCATAACTAAAATCCCTTATTATTGTTTTTATTAATTTATTCCTTATATTATTTAGGAAGAGTCTACAGAATAACTAGTCATCATATATGTATTACAATATAAAAAAAAAATTAAACTGAACCTTAGTAAGGCAATGAGTTATTTCTGAAAACATTTACATTCCAAATTTATAAAATTCTCCAAGATTTACTGTACAGTGAAAAAAAATAAAGACTAAGTAGTATAAAAAATGGAATTGATAAAAAAAATTAGGAAATATAACATACTCATTTATGTCAAAAAATTATTCATGTTTATGTTCAGATTTTTGATAAAATATTAAAATTTCAAAAAAATTCGCCAACAATATTTATCATCGTTATTTTGTAGATCTAAAAAAATTTCAAATGTAGACTTAGTTAAACAACATTCCAAACTATCTCTATTATTACATTTGCGAAAAAATACTAAACAAATCAATATAGGCAATGTTTTACTAAATGTATCCACCCAACTAAAACATTACATTTCATAAATATAAAACAATAAATGTATTAATATGATTGGAATTAGTCTTTTATCTATTTATATATTTATATGAACAAGGAAAAAGTTATATAAAATCCTTATAAAACATTTGACACTTTGAAAAAAAGTAAAACCCACGAGAAATTACGATATAAAAAATTCTTTTCAGCCGAACTTTTTTTCGAAGTGTATTATTAAGCGAGAGTTCCAATGTCATAAAATACAGCTGCTCCTATTTATATAAAAAATGCGTGACACGAAAACAAGAATAGTACAGCTGAAAGAATTCACTTTTGCTTAATAAAAATGCCTCAGATAGGTTTTATAAGCATCTTTATATGAGTTATAAAATATAGATAATTTATTAAAAGTCATACGTTGTAATATCAATTGAAACTTTATAGCTAAACTAATAAATTTTTATGATTTTACAGAAATTTTATATTTGTACATTTGGAATTCGAAAACCATCCTGATATCATTATTGAAATTATTTCGATTACTTCAACCTTTTATGCTTTAATAAATCATAAATATTTTAGGAAGTTATTACTAAACATAATAATATTTTGTAATTGTTAAATTATCAATTTAGAATTTAAGAGTTTTCATAGCTATATGTAACTGGTTAACATGAATTAACAAAGTACAATAAATGTTATTAATATAGGATATTAAAAAACTCATTTTACTTCAAATTCCAATGAAGTTTATTAGCACGAAATACTACTAATTCTTTATAGTTGAATATCTTTTGCATTTCTGTGTTTCTTTTCTTCTAATTAAATCTAGTTAATTGCAATATCTCGTTATTATTTTCATGAAGCACTATCTGTATTATTAATAGAATCGAAGTAATTATTTTTATTTTCGCATTTAATAAATTTTAAAATAATTTTATAAACAAGCAAAATCAATTTAAATACTAAACAGTAAAATTAAATTTTAATACATAATATCCTACATACTATGATTTTCTCGTCAAAAATTGTGGAACACATGAAAAAATATTTTCATTTAAGAAAAATAATGTGCACTTGTAACAGCAGCTGTAATTTCTTTTATAAAAGAGAAGGAGTATTGAATAACTTTTGGGGCTTTGTATATCAAAAGAAGCAAACAAGCATAACGTGAAGCGAAAGTAGATCTATTTGTAGCAAGGAATGACTGGAGTTATATATATACTAAAAAAAAATTCTCACTGATTTCAAAGAATCACTTTCAATGTTTTTTTAATCCTTTTACTTTCCTACTTTTTAAAGAATTGCTATTTTTTTATATAGGTATGTAAATATGGAAGACTAGCATATAGGCCGTCACATGACGGAAACAGGTGAACCATTTCCCCATTTTTATATAATAAATATTGTTCCATTTTACAAGTATGCTGACAAAAATTATTCATTTTAAACTTTACTCGTTTTGAAGTTTTCTAACCCTAACTCATCAAGAATCTAATGTTGGTGCCTCTATCCTTTCCAGGTCTTTTGACCACCGTGGAATGTAATTAGTTCAAAGATGTGAGTTCGGAAAATCTTCCGAAGTTTGCCGAAGTTGAACAGAAATACACGGAAAGCGATATCAAACAATGAGGGTTACAGTTATGTCCCAAAAAGCTAGCAAACAAGATCAGTGACACACCTATCAGCGATCAGCCATGGGTCTGTTTGAATGTCCCCGATAGTTTAATGTACATCAATTGAATCAAAGAAATCTTTGAGATTGAAGATCCCTATTACAAATCATTTCGGTTCACTGCTAAAAGACTAGGTTTCAAACGTAAGATACGAAAGCAATCGAAATACGCATGCTCTGTCCCCAACTATTTTGTTGGGATGTGAAGCATATTTATACCAATATATTTTAGTATCGGATCGATAGTTTAGGACAAGAAAAACTTTAATCGATTTGAATTTTGCTCATCCTAACTCATCATGAATCTAATATGCTCTATCCATTCCAGGTCCAACTGCTTCATAAATTCGAGGACAGACAGTTAGTTACCTTAGGCTATTATTTTTATAGGTGATATTTTAATTGTTGAGTAGGATATCGTATACAGGTACGATGACTATATTTTTGAGGTGAAATTCAGAAAATAAAAGAAAAACATATTTTTTAAAATTCCTGAGTTAATAACATTTATAACGAAAATAGAAGCATATAACAATGCAGGCATTAATTTTTAAACATCAATAATACGCATTGTAAATATTAAAATAGCATTATTTTTTTAACTTTCTACAGAATTCTTTTAATAGCGCTAGCTATATGTTGCATTTGATGCCACTATAATTTTTTTTCTTTTTTAATAAATTGATAAATTGCAATTTTTCATTTAACTCTCATTTTCTATTAGGTACCTTGGTAAAAGGTGTACAAAATATAAATTATGTAACACCTAAATACACAAAATTAAAAATGGACTAAAAGCTCACATGTATATTACTTTGTTGGTCGCGATGTCGTAGACTAAACTTACTCGTTCACTATATTATTAATATAAATTTTTTAACTGTATGTAGACTTTACGAAATAAAGGATAAATCGTTACTTTATTATTGAAATGTTATTATTGTTATATTATTGAAAAGAAAAAAAACTCACATACAGAGAGATTATTTTGTTGGTCGCGATGTCGTACACTAAACTTACTCGTTCAATATATTATTAATTTAAATTTTTAACTGTTTGTAGACTTTACGAAATAAAGGATAAATCGTTACTTTATTATTGAAACGTTATTATTGTTATATTATTGAAGAGAAAAAAATAATATTGAAATTACTTTGTTGGTCACGATGTCGTACACTAAACTTACTTGTACAATATATTATTAAGTTATATTTTTTAACTATTTGTAGACTCTATGAAATAAAGGATAAATAATTTACTTTATAATTGAAATATTACTACTGTTATATTATTGAAAAGAAAAAAACTCACATGGAGATTACTTTGTTGGTCACGATGTCGTACACTAAACTTACTCATTCAATATATTATTAATTTAAATTTTTTACCTGTATGTAGACTTTACGAAATAAAGGATAAATTGTGATTTTATTATTAAAATGTTACTATTGTTATATTATTCAAAATAAAAAAAAAACTCACATGCAGATTACTTTGTTGGTCGCGATGTCGTGCATTTAACTTACTCGTTCAATATATTATTAAATTAAATTTTAACTGTATGTAGACTTTACGAAATAAATGATAAATAGTTACTTTATTACTGAAATGTTATTATTGTTATATTATTGAAGAGAAAAAAAATAATATTGAAATTACTTTGTTGGTCACGATGTCGTACACTAAACTTACTCATTCAATATATTATTAATTTAAATTCTTTAACTGTATGAAGACTTTACGAAATAACGGATAAATCGTTACTTTATTATTGAAATGTTATTATTGTTTATATTATTGAAAAGAAAGATATTAACTAAAATTAGAGAAGAGTGCAGTGAAATAGAAGACTGTGTTCTTAAATAGAGAACTTGTAATATCCGTATATATAGGATTTTTACTTTGTATAACACACAAGAAATACCATAAAATGTCTGAATATTTTATAGCGTATATATAACAAAAGCTTGTTTATACTTATGTTATAAAACATTTCTACCTTTATTATTTGGCAGGACGAAAAAGTAGATTCAATACATGTTACTTCTAGATGCCTCTTTTTCCAAGTAATTTCAAGAGATAGTACTTAAAGTAACTCTAATGTAAATCCATTAAGCCCCGCCTCCACTCTGACACCGGTGTATCAAAGTTAGGTGTAAAAAGTGTAATGTTAAGTTACACAATTTAATGAAAAATAGTTGTCAATGAATACGAATGGAAAACGACTTCAAGGAAAATTAGTAATAAAATAGGTTTGTCAAATAATAAATTTAAAAATTTTTGTTTTCTGGAGAAGAAATCCTCTACATTGTAATGTGTAAGACATTCGTTTTCAAAAATATTTAGTGAAGCTATATATCCATCTACTAAATATAAATACAGTCTGTTCTTTAAGAGCGTGCCGTCTATTTCTCTGAAAATAGAAATGAATTACTTAAAAAATACATTTGCACCGTGTAGTATACATATTAAACTAAAATGCATTTCACCTAATAAGATGCCCATTCCCTATTATTTTCGATTATGCAAGAATCCCTTTATTATTCAATTTTGACATTGAGGGGAGTTTACCACGCTCCTGTAGGTCAGCAACATTTTGTACCGCTTTAAAACGTGACTTCTTGACGAACGACTCTGACTTTCTCATATACCAGTCTGCATCTGCCCAAGACATTTTTGGTCCTTTTGGATGGTTACACAGATACACTGCCTCAAAACGGCTCGCATACGCGTCACTTATTTTGGAATTGTTGATTTAAACAGAGCAAAACAAATCGAATAAAGAATATAACCATAAAGCTTTTTTCACTAATGTTTGAAGAACACGTGCAATTAAGTCAGTATCAGCTCCCAATTTATTGAAGAAGTTATGAGCTGCAAGATCTTATGGAACAGACTGTAGATCGCAATTATTTTGAAAAGAAGTAGTTATTTAATTAATATTTAATTAATAATCGCTAGATATTATGCTTTGGTCAATACATTTGCCTAATAGTTTAAAATCATAAAACATTGCCTTATAAATAATTACTATATACGTAACTATTGCTAAATGTTTTTAAGAATTAGTTCCCGCCGAGATTTATTAAATTAAAGAGAAATTAAAGTTCTAGTTAGTATACAATTCAAGACATATAGTGAAAAATTAAATGTATTAGGTTAAAGCAAATTATTAATACAACGCAGTAAAATCCAATATTTTGATGTTTTATCTACTTAAAGTTTTAAATTAGGTAGAAGATTTTATTTAATTAATATTCATTACATATTATGCTTTGGCATCTACATTTGTCTTATTGTTTCAATTCCTATAAACAATTGTCTTATAAATCACTACTATAAACGTTACTTTTGCACAAAATATTTTAAGAATTAGTTCCCACTTAAATTCATTAAATTACAGCGAAATTAAAGTTCTAGTTAGTACACAATTCGAAAACATATAGTGAAGAATTAAATGTATTAGGTATATGCAGATTATTAATAAAACGCAGTTAAATTCAATAATTTGATGTTTTATCTATTTAAAATTTTAAATTAAGTAGCAGATTTTATTTAATTAATAATCATTAAATATTATGCTTTGGTCAATACATTTGCCTAATAGTTTAAAATCATAAAACATTGCCTAATAAATGACTACTATATACGTTACTATTGCTAAAATATTTTATGAATTACTTCCTGCTGAAATTTATTAAGTTATAGATTTACACATATTATTATATTTATTTTTCCATTATTATTTTAGAATTTTTTTCAAAATAAGTATAATTAAAAATTATTCTGGAAAGAAAAGATATTCTCATAATTAATTAGCATATTTGATAATTATTTGTGACAGTGTTTTATATATATATATATATATATATATATATATATATATATATATGGACATTAATAAAATTATTTCCTTGAAGTAATAATCACAAGATATTATACTTTTTATATTACGTCTATCTTATTACTTAAATAACTATAATATTGCTGTTAAAATCACTGTTGTATATATTATCTTAAAAAAGAAGTAGTTAATCTGATATATACACCATTCACTAATATTGCTATAAATTATGATTACTTTGTAAAGATCAGTGATAAATCTCAAATACGCTCAATAGACTGAATTTTGAAAAAGAATTATTATATCTTTGTAGGTAAAGTTGTATTTCATGAACTTTGTGTGTGTTTCCAGTAAAACACATCAGCTATAATTTATTTTTTAATATTTTTGAACTTTAAATAAATGTTATAACATTCAAACCTATCTGGGTTTTGTGTAAAAGCTGCAACTATACTATACGTTTTTATAAACTCATGGCTTTTTGTGCTAAAAAAATTAGGAAAAAATAAATATTAGCTACTAAGAGCTACTTTTAAAGGCTTTTGATTTTGGAATAGTTTTTAATGGCAAATATATAATGTTTCTGACAAAAAATGATAAATTAAATAATAAAAAAAATTTAAGTGTTTAACCCGAAAACTTATTTATTTACAAAGAAAAATAATAGGGTCTGGTGGTGTAAAATAGGCAGAAAAAGAAATTCATGTAAGCATTTAAATGTTCTGCATATGTTTCTTTCCCAAAAATAGTTCATAGAACTCTCATTAACAATTAATTCAGCAATAAAAGCAGTTTATATTTTAATTACTAACAGCTATTTTTTTAAATTAAAACTATTTTTTCAACTATTAATGAAATAATAATTTTTTAAACTATTAATGAAAAATATATTATTATTTACTATTATTATATCACAAATTATTATTATTATTGTTATATCACAAAAACAGCCACATGCATATGTATTAAGAATGTAAAATAGTTTAAGTGTTAAACATATCTTTAATAAATGTAATAAAATAGAACAGCTTTAAAAACTCTGCATATTGTATTTTTTTTAATAACTACAAATTTTAGAATAATCATTTTATTAATGAAGAAAATAATTTAGGCGTCAAAACTAATAGCCCTTTTTTACATGAAAAATATTTTAAATAAATACTAACAACCAGTTAATTATAATTTAATCGTAGAAAAAAATGATAAAATTAAAACGATTATTATCGATGGATAAAAGGGTATTTAGCAGTAATTTATACGAATAAAAAAATAATTATTCATATATTTTTCCCAGTAAAAAGGGTTTTTATAACAGTCCTTTTATTATTTAAGAAGAATTTAAGAGTTTAAAATTATAGTAGTTTTTAAAGTTATAGAGGTTTTATATTTTACATGTTTTCACAAATGGAAAACAATTTTAATGTATTTTTGTTTTCTATATATTTTTATTTTTCTCCCAGTTAACAATAAAAAATGTTTAAACTCGAATGCTATTATTGATAAAAAATAATTTATATATTGTATACTAACCATTATATTTAACAAAAATATATAGTTGAGTAATTGTTTATATTACTCCTAATATGAGTTTTTTTCAAAACCAATATCAAAACATTAATATTATTCAAGAAACTAATTTAAGTGCAATGTACTAACAATTATTTTATAAAGTAAGACAACTTTTTTATTAATCCTTTAATAAAAGTTGCATCGTATTACCATTCTATCCGGAAGAACCGTTCTGTCTGATAAAAAATAATGACAAATTTTAGAAAAATCATTTCATTATTGACGAAAATAATTTAGGTGTCAAAATTAATAGCCCTTTTTTTACATGAAAATATATTTTAAATAAATCCTAATATAAAGTTAACTATAATTTAGTCGTAGAAAAAATTGATAAAATTAATAAGGATTTTATGAATGGAAAAAAAGGCATTTTCCAGTAATTTATACAAATGAAAAAATAATTGTTGATATATTACATATATTTTCCCCAGTAAAAATTGTTTTTATAACAGTCCTTTTATTATTGAAGAAGAATTTAAGAGTTTAAAATTATAGTAGTTTTTAAAGTTAAAGAATTTTTATATTATAAATATTTCCACGAATGGAAAATAATTGTAATATATTTTTGTTTTCTGTATATTTTTATTTTTCTCCCAGTTAGCAATAAAAAATGTTTAAACTGTAATTTTATTATCGATAAAAAATATTTTATGTACTGTATACTAATCTTTATTTTTTAACAAAAACATATATATTTGAATTATCGTTTATATTCCTCATATAGATATTTATTCAAAACCAATATCAGAACATTAATATTAATTATCAAGAAACAAATTTACTAAAAGTGAAATATAAATTATTTTATAAATTAAAACAACTTTTTATTAATCTTAAATTGCCTTCGTATTATCACTCTATCCGGAAGAACCGGAACAAATTTAAGTGAAATATACTAAAAATTATTTTATAAATTAAAACAACTTTTTATTAATCTTTAATTGTCTTCGTATTATCATTTTATCGGGAAGAACCGGAACAAATTTAAGTGAAATATACTAAAAATTATTTTATAAAGGAAAACAACTTTTTATTAATCCTTAATGGTCTTCGTATTATCATTCTATCCGGAAGAAACGGAACAAATTTAAGTGAAATATGCTAAAAATTATTTTTAGCATATTTATAAATTAATTAATTTATAAATATTATAATTTATAAATATTAATTTATTTATAAATTAATATTTATAAATTAAAACAACTTTTTATTAATCCTTAATGGTATTCGTATTATCATTTTACCCGGAAGAACCGGAACAAGTTTAAGTGAAATATGCTAAAAATTATTTTATAAAGAAAAACAACTTTATTATTAATCCTTTAATAAAATGTTGCATTGTGTTATCATTCTATCCGGAAGAATCGCTCTGTCTGGTAAAAAATAAGGACAGATTTTAGGAAAATCATTTTATTATTGAAGAAAATAAATTAGGTGTCAATATGAATAGCCCTTTTTTACATGAAAATATATTTTAAATAAATCCTAATATCCAGTTAACTATAATTTAATAGTAGAAAAAAATTGATAAATTTAAAAAGATTTTTATCGATCAAAAAAAGGTACTTACTAGTAATTTATACGAATGAAAAAATATTTATTAATATTTTGCATTTATTTTCCTCAGTAAGATTGGTTTTTATAACAATCACTTTTATTATTGAAGAAGAATTTAAGAGTTTAAAATTATAGTAGTTTTTAAAGTTATAGAGTTTTTATATTATAAATATTTTCACAAATGGAAAATAATTGTAATATATTTTCTGTATATTTTTGTTTTTCTCCCAGTTAGCAATAAAAAATGTTTAAACTGTAATTTTATTATTGATAAAAATAATTTATGTACTGTATACTAACAGTTATTTTTTAACAAAAACATATATATTTGAATTAGTATTTATATTCATCATACAGTTTTTTATTCAAAACCGATGTCAAAACATTATTATTAATTATGAAGAAACAAATTTAAGTGAAATATACTAAAAATTATTTTATAAATTAAATAAACTTTTTATTAATCCTTAATTGTCTTCGTATTATCATTCTAACTGGAAGAACCGGAACAAATTTAAGTGAAATATACTAAAAATTATTTTATAAATTAAAACAACTTTTTATTAATCTTTAATTGTCTTCGTATTATCATTCTATCCGGAAGAAGCGGAATAAATTTAAGTGAAATATACTAAAAATTATTTTATAAAGGAAAATAACTTTTTATTAAACCTTAATTGTCTTCGTATTATCATTCTATCGGGAAGAACCGGCACAAATTTAAGTAAAATATACTAAAAATTATTTTATAAAGGAAAGCAACTTTTTAATAATCCTTAATTGTCTTCGTATAATCATTCTATCCGGAAGAACCAGAACAAATTTAAGTGAAATATACTAAAAATTATTTTATAAATTAATAAAACTTTTTATTAATCCTGAATTGTCTTCGTATTATCATTCTATCCGGAAGAACTGGAACAAATTTAAATGAAATATACTAAAAATTATTTTATAAATTGAAAAAACTTTTTATTAATAATTAATTGTCTTCGTATTATCATTCTATCTTGAAGAACCGGAACAAATTTAAGTGAAATATATTAAAACTTATCTTATAAAGAAAAACGACTTTTTATTAATCCTGAATTGTCTTCGTATTATCATTCTATCCAGGAAGAACCGGGACAAATTTAAGTAAAATATACTAAAAATTATTTTGTAAATGAAAGCTACTTTTTATTAATCCTTAATTGTCTTCGTATTATCATTCTAACTGGAAGAACCGGAACAAATTTAAGTGAAATATACTAAAAATTATTTTATAAATTGAAAAAACTTTTTATTAATAATTAATTGTCTTCGTATTATCATTCTATCTTGAAGAACCGGAACAAATTTAAGTGAAATATATTAAAACTTATCTTATAAAGAAAAACGACTTTTTATTAATCCTGAATTGTCTTCGTATTATCATTCTCTCGGGAAGAACCGGAACAAATCTAAGTGAAATATACTAAAAATTATTTTATAAAGGAAAACAACTTTTTATTAATCCTTAATTGTCTTCGTATTATCATTCTATCCGGAAGAACCGGAACAAATTTAAGTGAAATATACTAAAAATTATTTTATAAATTAATAAAACTTTTTATTAATCCTTAATTGTGTTCGTATTATCATTCTATCTGGAAGAACTGGAACAAATTTAAATAAAATATACTAAAAATCATTTTATAAATTGAAAAAACCTTTTATTAATCCTTAATTGTCTTCGTATTATCATTCTATCTTGAAGAACCGGAACAAATTTAAGTAAAATATACTACAAATTATTTTATAAATGAAAGCAACTTTTTAATAATCCTTAATTGTCTTCGTATTATCATTCTATCGGGAAGAACCGGAACAAATTTAAGTGAAATATACTAAAAATTATTTTATAAAGGAAAACAACTTTTTATTAATCCTTAATGGTCTTCGGATTATCATTCTATCCGGAAGAACCGGAACAAATTTAAGTGAAATATGCTAAAAATTATTTTTAGCCTATTTATAAATTAATTTATTTATAAATATTATATATTTATAAATATTAATTTATTTATAAATTAATATTTATAAATTAAAAAAACTTTTTACTAATCCTTAATGGTCTTCGTATTATCATTTTACCCTGAAGAACCGGAACAAGTTTAAGTGAAATATGCTAAAAATTATTTTATAAAGAATAACAACTTTTTTATTAATATATATAATATTTTTATTAATTTATATAATATTTATATTTATAAATATTATATATTTATAAATATTAATTTATTTATTAATTAATATTTATAAATTAAAAAAACTTTTTATTAATCCTTAATGGTCTTTGTATTATCATTTTACCCGGAAGAACCGGAACAAGTTTAAGTGAAATATGCTAAAAATTATTTTATAAAGAATAACAACTTTTTTAATAATCCTTTAATAAAATGATGCAATGTGTTATCATTCTATCCGGAAGATTCGCCCTGTCTGGTAAAAAATAACGACAAATTTTAGAAAAATCATTTTATTATTGAAATTATTAATTTTATTATTGAAATTATTAATAATTAATTGTCTTCGTATTATCCTTGTATCCGGAACAAATTTAAGTGAAATATATTAAAAATTATTTTATAAATTGAAATAATTTTTCTTAATCCTGAATTGTCATCCTATTATCATTCTATCCGGAAGAACCGGAACAAATTTAAGCGAAATATACTAAAAATTATTTTATAAAGGAAAACAACTTTTTATTAATCCTTAATGGGTATTGTATTATCATTCTATCCGGAAGAACCGCACCAACTTTAAGTGAAATAGACTAAAAGTTATTTTATAAATTAAAACAGCTTTTTATTAATCCTTAATTGTCTTCGTATTATCATTCTATCCGGAAGAACCGCTCTGTCTGAAACACACTCGTTAAACTAAATTTCTAAAAATCGATTGATTTTTTTTTCCGAGTGTCTCTAAGCCAGAACTTTAAGTGAGAGAATTTAATGATGTGAAGTTGTCGGGTATCTGAGCGGGTGATGTGTGCCGAGGATGCTTGTCCGTCGGAAAATAATCTTGATGCCATCTCATTCGCTCTTCTGACGCACACTCCGTGTGATGCGAGCTGATTCGCTCCACACACTCTTTCAGTCTCGAACTCTCTTTCCGACGCATCACAAGTTTCCGTGCTTACTGCCGGCGAGGTTGCCACCGAAACCTGCTTCACCCACACATTTTACTCTCGGTTAAAAGTTTCAAAGGATTCGAAGATATCGTTTTCCAACACGGAACAATTTAAGACCGCGTCTTCTCCTCGTAAGTTTTTTAAAGAATATTTTATTTATTTCATTCATAAATTTTTAGAGAATATTATTTTCTGATGTATGTTTAATATTTTTAAACCATTGTGTATTTTTTCTCAGTTGCAAATTTCTATTAAGCTTTAAACAATTCAGTTAGTACACAATTCGAAACATATAGTGAAGAATTAAATTTATTAGGTAAAAGAAAATTATTAATAAAACGCAGTTAAATTCAATATTTTGATGTTTTATCTATTTCAAACTAATTCGTAAAATATTTTAGCAATAGCAACGTATATGGTAAGTGATTTATAAGGCAATTTTTATGAATTTAAAATATTAGGCAAACGTAGCTCCGAAAGCATAATATCTAATGATTATTAATTAATTAAAATCTGGTACCTAATTTAAAACTTTAAATAAATAAAATATGACAATATTACATTTTATTGCTTGTTATTAACAGTTTTCTTTTACCTAATAAATTTAATTCTTCACTACATGTTTTGCATTGTATACCAACTAGAACTTTATTGCTTTAATTTAATAAATTTCAGCGGGAACTAATTTTGTTAATATTTAACAATAGTTACGTATATAGTAGGGATTTATAATTCAATTTTTTATAAATTTAAACTATTAGACAAATATAGCGCCGAAAGCATAATACCTAATGATTATTAATTAAGTAATATTTGCTGAAATTTAGTAAATTAAAGCGAAATAAAATTTCTAGTTAGTATACAATTCAAAACATATAGTGAAAAATTAAGTGTATTAGATTAAAACAAATTATTAATACAAAGCAGTAAAATCCAAAATTTTGATGTTTTATCTATTTAAAGTTTTGAATTAAGTAGACGATTTTATTTAAATAATATTCTTCAGATATTATGCTTTGGCCGCTACATTTGTCTTATAGTTTAAATTAATAAAAAATTGTCTTATAAATATCTACTATATATATTACAGCTGCTAAAATATTTTAAGAATTATTTCCCTCTGAGATTTATTAAATTAAAGATTTACACATACTATTATTGTTATTTTTTCTATTATTATTTCAGAATTTTTTTCAAAATAAGTATAATTAAAAACTATTATTCTTGCAAGAAAAGGTTTTCTCATTATTTAGAATATTTGAAAATTATTTGTGACAGTGTTTTTTAGGTATATATATATATATATATATATATATATATATATATATATATATATATATATATATATATATATGAGAAGATTAATAAAACTATTTCCATGAAGTAACAATCACATGATATTATACTTTTCATGTTACGTCTGTCTTATTGCTTAAATTTGTATATTATTACTGTTAAAATCACTGTTGTATATATTATCATAGAAAATTTATGATAAGAAATAATTTTTGCTAAAAGTTACTGAGTTAAAGCTTTATACAAATATATATTATTATTATTATTATTATTATTATTCTGTTAGTATTTTAAATATTTGAATCACTTATCCATATTGTTTTGCACAAATTTTTTAGTAAACATTTAGGATTTTTTAAATTTATTTATTACACTGGTTTTTGTTTTTAATTTCGGTATATACATTAACATTAACAAAATAAACTGTATAAATATCAATAAATTATAAAATTTTTGTGTATCTTAAAATATTTGTCAGTTTATAATAAACAGACTACAATCAGAAAAAAAAGTAATAAAAAGTAATACTAAGAATGAAGAAGAAAATAATTATTATTATGATATAACTAATTATATTTAGTAATGTGATACTATTTTACAAAGTTTTTATTAGTTTGCTAGAATTCATATGTTAAGTGTACTATATTTTGTTTGTGTGACATTACATGTGATTTTTGGTATTCAGTAACTAATTGAATGATACCATATTCAGAATCTTATTGGTATTTATTAGACTGCATTAATACGAAGTTGTACTTAGTTTGTAAATTAGATCTTCTATAATTAAAAATATTATATTATCTTTAAAATTATCTATGGTTAATTAATATTCCTAAATGAACTCTTATTCCATTACATAATGAATGTGTTGTGCTTCACACTATTATGCATAAAATCAGTGTTGACGTTTCATAAACGATTACCTTTTAAACAAGTAAAAAATTTACTAGTGTTTATATGTTGTTTAGTTAATTTATTCCCTCGAAAATATGTAAAAGTTCAAAATATTTTAAATTATTTGCATGCATAATCTTAAAATTTACAACTCTAGTAATAATTACTTCTAATTAAAAACATTTCTGCTGTTTTCGGTAAAAAGTAAAAAAAAAATTGTACATTTTGCGAATTTTTAAATTAATAATGCATTTAAGTGTTACATGATGTTAAATAATTATATTAAAATTCATTAAATATTTTTAAATATATAAGAAATGTTACAAATAAAAGTTTTAAAACTTTTATAATGATTTATTTATAATGATATATATGACGAATTATTTTACAAATTTAATAACTTGTTATATCATAATAATTATTGTATTTTTATTCGCAATAGTATTTTTATTATTTTTTTTTAAATTTTATCTTAATTTTAATTTTTTACGAATTTCTACAGGCATATAAAGATTTTACAACACGTATTCATAGAATATATATATATATATATATATATATATATATATATATATATATATATATATATATATATATATATACATAATATATATATATATATATATATATATATATATATATATATATATATATATATATATATATATATATATATATATAATTTGTGTTTTTCATAATTGCACAAAAAATAATTTGCAAGAAATGTACACATCTATTTATTGAATAACTCTTATTTTTTGGAGATATACAATAATTAAATAATACTTGAATAGGAAAATCTGTCGAGGCAAGCAAATAGTGATGACCAGAGGGCAAAGCTCGATATACACTGACTAGCAAAGATCATTATTATTACTGTCTACAAAGAAAGATAGTTTGGTCTATAGCTTAAAATTGGGTTATATATATATATATATATATATATATATATATATATATATATATATATATATATATATATATATATATATATTCACCCCACACACACGTGTGTGTGTGTTATGTATATTTGTACTCACTGTAACCTTAGAATAATATCAATTCTGGTTACAGAGCATTAGTTAGACTTCAGAGGAAAAGAGCAAAATGTTGAGTTTATTTAACACAATCATATTTTTGACACTCACACCAAAACATATTGCATTTGTTTTTGTAGTACTGTAAATTTCCAAGTGCTGTTGAGTATCAGAGGTATATATATATGTATATATAAAGCGCTTTGGGCTTATACCTTGAGTGCTATGGGAACAGATGCAAGTTATATGTAGTTGAAAAAAATTCTTTTCAAATTGCGGGAGGTAGAGGTTTTAGGATAGAAGACTTAACATCTATTTTAGGCCGTCAGATGCAACGTGGATTAGATTAGACCTGAATGCATTGCCTTAAGGTTTGTAAACTATGGTTTTCATTTGCAGTTTGACAATCTTAATGTCGATACCAAATGGCTTTCACGTTTCGGAAAGAGTCTAAAGTTAATATTTACTTTATTTTGACACGATTATGATTTGGTTTTTAAAACCGATGACACCTATCTAATGTCCGTTTCTCCCAAAACATCTATGTGCAAGGATACAATATATTAAATATCACAAAGCATGTGGTCACTAATACATATGGATTACAATCGTCTGAATTTTACCCAGCTCTGCTCAATTTGAGATGCTCAAATACAATCTTCTCCACATCTGGTGACCGTCTAGCCTAAGTAAGCAGCTACCTCTGTTGTAGACGCATCATACACACACATGTGGCAGAAGGAACTATGAGCTACGGGAAATGAAGAGAAACTTGTAAATACGTCTGAGTATACAAGCGCGTGTTGTTTGTAAGAAACTTTGGTTTTGGAGCACACTAATACCAAGTTTATACTAAAAAACTTCGTACTGGTATGACATATATCGGCGTAAAGCGTGGTGTGACATATATCGGCGTGACATATAATTGCTGTCAAGAATTACTAAAGCCAATTTATTTTCTCATCATATACCTCTAAATCATTTTTTAAAACTTTACATTAAATTTTTCCCTTAATGCGGATGTTACGTGTATAGTAAAACACAAATAATGTGAAACTCATGAATGTTTATGGAGTACAAAAATGTTTTATAATAATTTTGATATATCATTAAAATTTTTTGTAAACTTTGTATAATATAAAACTGTTTGTACTCGGTACAAAAAAAGAAAGCCTGATATATAAAAGCATAAACTTATATTATCAGTTTTAAAAGTTGATTTATGTTTATAGTATCATGCCTCTAAGAATTTATTTTCTCCTGGCTGTATAAAAATATTGCTCACGCCATCAGATCAGGAATGTTTTGGATAACTTGGTAATAATTTCCCCAGACAGGAAATAAGGCTAGAAAAAATATTCTTTGCTGTCATAAAATTATAAAAAAGAAATAGGATAAAAATAGCAAAGAAGAAAATTTTTTTCTATTAGTAGTAACATTTTTACCAAAATAGTCCTTTTCATTTAATATAATGCTTAAAAAGTAGTTTAGTGTTTTCTTCTTTTTATGGTCTCTCTCAATTTTATTTTAGCCTCATTTTCCCGCGGGATTATAAAAGAGTATAGTTAGAAGTTACATTAGTATTATTTACTGTTGTAATAGTGAAATTATCCTTTCTATAATTTTCCGATTATTATTTTTTTAAAATTTACATAATAAACTAATATAAATGCATTAATAGTTCTTTTTTACTGTTACAATAGTGAAATGATTCTTTCTATAATTGTCGGATTATTATATTTTTTCTATTTGTAGTAGCATTTTAACCAAAATAGTCTTTTGCATTTAATATAATGCTTCCAAGGTAGTTTAGTGTTTTCTTCATTTTATGCTCTTTCTCAATTTTACTTTAGCCTCATATTTTTCCACAGAATTATAAAAGAGTATAGTTAGAAGTTACTTTAGTATGATTTACTGTTACAAAAGTAAAATGATTCTTTCTATAATTTTCCGATTATTATAATTTTCTTTTATTAGTAGTAACATTTTTACCAAAATAGTCATTTTTATATAATATAATGCTTCAAAGTTAGCTTAGTGTTTTCTTCATTTTATGCTCTCTCTCAATTTTATTTTAGCCTCATATTTTCCCGCGGGATTATAAACGAGTATAGTTAGATGTTACATAAATATTATTTACTATTACAATAGCGAAATGATTCTTTGTATAATTTTCTTCTTCTTATTTTTTTAAATTTACATAATAAACTAATATAAATGCCTTAATAGATTTTTACTGTTACAATAGTAAAATAATTCTTTCTATAAGTGTGCGATTATTATATTTTTTTCTATTAGTAGTAACATTTTTTTCCAAAATCGTCATTTTCATTAATTTAATGCTTAAAAGGTAGTTTAGTGTTTTTTCCTTTTATGCTCTGTCTCAATTTTATTTTAGTCTCATACTTTCCCGCGAGATTATAAACGGGTATAATTAGAAGTTACATTAGTATCATTTGCTGTTACAATTGTGAAATGTTTCTTTCTATAATTTTCCGATTATTATTTTTTAAAATTTACATAATAAACTAATATAAATGCATTAATAGTTTTTTATTATTACAATAGGGAAATGATTCTTTCTATAAGTTTGCGATTATTCTATTTTTTTTTCTATTACTAGTAACATTTTTACCAAAATAGTCTTTTTCATTTAATATAATGCTACAAAGCTAGTTTAGTGTTTTGTTCATTTTATGCTCTCTCTCTCAATTTTATTTTAGCCTCATATTTTCCCGCGAGATTATAAAAGAGTATAATTAGTATTATCTACTGTTATAATAGTGAAATGATTCTTTCTATAACTTTCCGATTATTATTTTTAAAAATTTACATAATAAACTAATATAACTGCATTAATAGTTTTTTTACTGTTACAATAGTGAAATGATACTTTCTATAAGTTTGCTATTATTACACTTTTTTTTTCTATTAGTAGTAACATTTTTACCAAAATAGTATTTTTCATTTAATATAATGCTTAAAATATAGTTCAGTGTTTTCTTCATTTTATGTTCTCTCTCAATTTTATTTTATCTTCATATTACTAGGCAGAATTATAAATGAGTGTAGTTAGAAGTTACATTAGTATTATTTACTTTTACAACAGTGAAATGATTCTTTCCATAATTTCTGATTATTATTTTTTAAAATTTAAGAAATAAACTAATGTAAATGCCTTAATAGTAACACATATGGAGAGAAATAATGCACCTAATTAAAATCTTTAATAATTTCAGTACTTAGCAGAAGAAACAAATTAAATATGAGGATATTATAAATAATTAAAATCATTACATTTTTTGTAAAATATATTATATAAACGCAATTGACATCTGCGACAATTTTAAAGGGTTTGTGTTAAAATCTGAGATATTTAAAAGCAGTTTTTAGCTCGGTTTGCCTTGAATATAAAATTGATTTTCTTATTTTTATTTTATTTTTATTTTTTTATTTTTATTTTTTTTTTTACAATTTTCACCAAAAAATAGATTGAAAAATATTGAAAAAATGATTGAAAGAAAAGTATTTTTTTGGGATCATTTTTAAATCGCAGATCAGGTATAAACACAAACTTTATATTATGGCAAGATTGATATTTTGAGAAGAAAAAAAATAAATTTAGTATTTCGGTTGAATTTTATTTGAAAATATGTTATTCAATAATTTTTAATCAAATAAGTTATATGAAGTAGGACTATTTCTGTGTTCAATTTAATAAAATCACTTTACAGTTATATAAAGGCTCTAACGATGTAAACTATCTAAATAGGACTTGAGATCTCGCTAACTGTTTCAAACATAGACGAATGCTGTAGCAGCTAATTATGATAAATTCCCTATCTAGTCAGTTCTTCGGAATATTTGTACTAAAATTATATGGAGAGGACGAGATTTAAAGAAACATTATACAGTCGAGTCTCGTACAGTTATAATATTAGTAAAAGTTTGCAAAGTGTTATTTTAATTTTTAAGACTTTTGTTACGTAGTTTTTTACTATGAGTTATCATGTTCATATTTGCTAACTATTTCAAACATAGATGAATGCTGTAGCAGCTAATTATGATAAATTCACTATCTAGTCAGTTCTTCGGAATATTTGTACTAAAATTATATGGAGAGGACGAGATTTAAAGAAACATTATACAGTCGAGTCTTGCAAAGTTATAATATTAGTAATAGTTTGCAAAGTGTTAGTTTAATTTTTAAGACTTTTGTTACGTAGTTTTTTACTATGAGTTATCATGTTCATATTTGCTAACTATTTCAAACATAGATGAATGCTGTAGCAGCTAATTATGATAAATTCACTATCTAGTCGGTTCTTCGGAATATTTGTACTAAAATTATATATGTAGAGGACGAGATTTAAAGAAACATTATACAGTCGAGTCTTGCAAAGTTATAATATTAGTAACAGTTTGCAAAGTGTTAGTTTAATTTTTAAGACTTTTGTTACGTAGTTTTTTACTATAAGTTATCATGTTCATATTTGCTAACTATTTCAAACATAGATGAATGCTGTAGCAGCTAATTTTGATAAATTCACTATCTAGTCAGTTCTTCGGAATATTTGTACTAAAATTATATGGAGAGGACGAGATTTAAAGAAACATTATACAGTCGAGTCTCGCAAAGTTATAATATTAGTAATAGTTTGCAAAGTGTTAGTTTAATTTTTAAGACTTTTGTTACGTAGTTTTTTACTATGAGTTATCATGTTCATATTTGCTAACCATTTCAAACATAGATGAATGCTGTAGCAGCTAATTATGATAAATTCACTATCTAGTCAGTTCTTCGGAATATTTGTACTAAAATTATATGGAGAGGACGAGATTTAAAGAAACATTATACAGTCGAGTCTCTTAAAGTTATAATATTAGTAATAGTTTGCAAAGCATTAGTTTAATTTTTAAGACTTTTGTTATGTAGTTTTTTACTATCCGTTATCCTGTTCATATTTGTCTAAATTTATAGACAGAATCATATGACGGTTTTTGCCTTTCTACAGCAGACCTTTTGATGACATAAATTATTTCTGATGTGACTGCAACAAAATTCCTTAAATGGAATCAAAGGATTATAAAAGTAAAAAGATACGTTTCAAAAACGTATTGGACTAAGTCATTAACCCCTTCACTGTCGTTTTTTTTTTCGAACTTCCCAGCAAAAAAAATATCACATTTTTTTAACTGATGTGAATTAATACATATTCTGCACTGAATTGCAATATGCAAAATATTTTTTCTAAGAAGCAATCTTTTATATTTGACGGACTGGATATACTACATGTGTTATCCGTTTCATCGATCTCTTAGATTTCCTTGCAAAACATCTCCATTTTATATTTAAAAATATTTTTCGACACTATATTTATCAAGTATATTTCTTTCTGGAATTTGAGATAAATATCTAAATGAAAGAAAGCATTAAAAATACAGAAAAAAATGTTTGGGAGAAGAATTATATAACCTAACCGTGAAAACAGCTTTACAACATTTTTTATCATGGGAAAGTAAAAATTCCTTTGAAATATATTAATGCTTTTTTTTTTTTGGTATCATTATTTAGAAAAAAAATCTTAGTCCTGAATATCGGAAATAAATTGAAATATTTATTTTTAACGTCTAACGGATATTAGCATGTGTGTGAAAAATCTCTATATATGAACTTGAGCTAAGTTTCATATCATACCGCTTACTCAAGTACCATGTAAACACATTTATCTTTTTAAATAAGGAAACAATAGCAAATTATACTATACGTATCAGTTGCGACGTATAGAATATGTATCAGTTGAACGATGTAATTTTTTGCTTCGTCGCATGCAGCACCGACTGTACGGGCTCGAATACACCGAGTGCATGACATCAGACATCGAACAAGAAGGACTATCTCCTAACCTTAAAAAATCCAATAACAAGTAAAAAAGTAAATGATTTTCGAGTCCTGACATATTATCTGCAAGTAATACACTTAATGCTGCAGCTTACAAAATAATATCAAAACTTTACATTTAAAACTCTATTAATATAAAAATTATTCATGTAAAACAATATTTGTTAATTGGGAACAGATGCATTATAGTCGCCAGTCCCGTCCGCCGTTTTCTTTTGGCGACCAACAGAAAAATATGTGTTTGAAAAATCGCCAAGTAAAAAAAGGAACAGATGCATTATAGTCGCCGGTCCTGTCCACCATGTTTTTTTTTGGCGACCAACTGAAAAACGCATGATTTGAAAAGTCGCCAAGTAGAAAAACATGGCGGCGATGCATGTTTTCTGAAAGATTAAAAACATGGCGGTGGTCACGTGGCATATTTGAAACACAACATTAACAAAACTAAACTTTAAAAGGAA
Source organism: Pardosa pseudoannulata (assembly GCA_032207245.1). Classification (NCBI taxonomy): domain Eukaryota; kingdom Metazoa; phylum Arthropoda; class Arachnida; order Araneae; family Lycosidae; genus Pardosa; species Pardosa pseudoannulata. Next base: position 46,448,021 of record CM063505.1, read on the forward strand.
AAAAACAGATTTAAAGTATTATTAAAATAAAATTAGCTTAATAATCATCATATTTTACATTTTTTAAAAAATAAATAACATTAGTAATATTTATGATATGTCAACAGAGTAAACACTATATATCATTTTAATAAGCACTAATATTATGAAGAATCTAACATGTGAGGGGGGTCCCCCCTCAACCCTTCCTTGTGCAAAGAACACAATGAAAATGTTCCAAACCAATTCACGTAGAATATCCTGATACATTTTAACTATTTCAAAACCGAAATAACTGCATCCGTCTTAACTAAATCCCAGAAAATGATAAGAACAAAAACAAAAGTTCCAAACCAAAGCATCTTGTTTGGTTTAGAGTATTTTGATACTTTTTCACAATTTCACAACCGAACTAACTTACCCGTCATAACTAAATGAACTAAATCCCAGAAAATGATAAGAACAAAAACAAAATGTTCCAAATCACGTGCACCAATAGCTTCCATATTCCTCTATCAAAGTTAGGGCATATCCAGCAACTTGGTCATCGCCCCAAAAATCACCAAGTTTGCCACACAAAATCGCCAAGTTTGGCGAGAAAAAAATCCGCAGGCTATAATGCACCTGTACCGTTAATTGTGTTATTTAAATGATATCAAGCAACATACTGTAATAACCTTGGATTTATCAAATTTTATTATACGTTTATTTTCTATATTTCAGAGAGTCTTTCATAACTTAACAATAACAAAGTCGGAAAAGCTAAGAACTATTTGAATGTTATAAATTTCTTAATTATTCTTAAGTTAAAATTTCCTATTTCCTTCTAGTAAATCCAATATTTTAAAGAACTTAAGTATTGATATTTTACTAAATTTTTTTCGTTATTAATATTGTCAATGTAAGCATATAATAAATTGCTACAGATAAGTACCTGAAAAATTCTCTAAACTCAGATTCCTAAAACTATATCTTTAGTTATATCAGTTTTAAATTACTGTCACTAGCAGAATTTTTCTACATTTTATATTCTATTTTACTTAGTAAAATTTTAATCTTTACAGTATATTTACGCAGTTCATTCGTGGCATAATGCAGAGAACAATAATAACTATACTCGCACACGAGTTCTTAAAAATTTAGTTTAAATGTGAAAAATAACTTATTGTTTTAAGTTCTATATATCTTTTGCAATAATCTTTCAAATCAATACGAGACAACTGCTGTAGAAATTTAACATTTTCAGTAAAAGACTAATATTTTACTTTTCTATTATAAACAATTTGTCTGTGTTTTGCAAAGGAATATCCGAAAGATAGTCAAATTTGTAGGATTTTGTTATTCCGTGTCCGAGTTTAAGGTTTCAAATTCCTCTGTCGGCATGGGTAAAGGCAGTACCTCGAAATCTGCCTTAGCAGTAAGCCCCAGTATAATTCGGTTTCGTAATAGAATAAAATACCTATCCCTTCAATTGAAATCAAAACTTCACAAAAACAAATTATTTTGTTCTCAATGATGAATATTCTATTTGCTTTGATTATTCTTCACACAGTAAGAATATACTAAGTTTTAAATCCTTAAAATTTTATTGATGAAATATCCAACAGAGTTTAAATATTACATTCTTATAAAAATTGTTAAATATTATATTCTTATAAAAGACTAATATTTTAATTTTCCAATCTAAACAATTTGTCTGTGTTTTGCAAAGGAATATCCGAAAGATAGACAAATTCGTAGGACTTCGTAGGTTATTCGGTGGCAGAATATAAGGTTTTAAATTCCTCTGTCTGCATGGATAAACATATTACATACAAATCAGTCTAGCAGTAAGCTCCAGTATAATTAGGTTTCGTAATAAAAAAATTACACATCCCTTCGATTGACACCTAAACTTTACAAAAACAAAACTTTTTGTATTCAATAATGAATATTCAATTTGTTTTGATTATTCTTCACACAGTAAGAATATACTAAGTTTTAAATCTTTAAAATTTTTATTGATCAAATATCCTACAAAGTTTAAATATTATATTCTTATAAAAGACTAATATTTTAATTTTCCAATCTAAACAATTTGTCTGTGTTTTGCAAAGGAATATCCGAAAGATAGACAAATTCGTAGGACTTCGTAGGTTATTCGGTGGCAGAATATAAGGTTTTAAATTCCTCTGTCTGCATGGATAAACGCAGTGCCTCGAAATGAGTCATTGCAGTAAGCCCCTATGTAATTATATTTCATAATAGAAAAAAATTACACATCCCTTCGATTGACACCTAAACTTTACAAAAACAAAACTTTTTGTATTCAATAATGAATATTCAATTTGTTTTGATTATTCTTCACACAGTAAGAATATACTAAGTTTTAAATCTTTAAAATTTTTACTAATCAAATATCCTACAAAAATTAAGAAGTATATTCTTATAAAAAATACCTAATTTCCGAAGGAAAACATGCTTTTGACATTGCTCGTTAATAATAGAAAAGATTCAAACTTACTCTCCAGGATAACATACGATTTCGAAAGCAAAAATAAGTAAGATTGTATAAAAGCAACATTAAAACATTTCATACGGTAATTTGTAGGAGGACTTTTTCGATCAATTTTTTTCTCTTTCAATTGAATGACAGAAGCTCTAAGCAGTCTTTATCGGGGTTTCAACTTTTAAGTGAATCGAGATTTTCTACATTGGAATCGCTTTAGGTTTGATTGTACAGGATTTGATAATTATAAAAGAAGACTGTTTGAAAAATTTCTTAGGAATAAAACCCACAATGCTAATGCAACTAACTTGTCTACAAAAGAAGCGATGAAACAAATCGATAATTTGAAAACTGCAAAAACCGATGCATTAAAACTTCATTAAATAAATTTATATAGAAATGTATGTAAAAAACCTGCCAAAAGCAAAAGTATCAAGAACAATAAACCTGAAATTTTAGAAATTATATACATTCTGACTAAACATCTGATATGCAAGTTTCCTCCTCGCAACTAATACTCAGTAACTATCTCAGATTTTAAACTCATTTAAATAAATGTTTTTAATGAGGTATAGGGTCATTATAAGATTGCCGAAGCACAAAAAATTCTCAGTCTATGATATTTTCTTTATTTGAACAGTTATATAAGTTTCCGCCTTCTAATAGCAATAAATAAGGATAAAACCAAAAAAATCAAGACGTCTTTGTATTTTTTG
>CM063505.1:46456203-46458703 GCA_032207245.1 Pardosa pseudoannulata
TATGGCTTAACGTACGTTATATTGAAATTGTTCGTTAAATATAGTGCAGATTGCAATAGAAATGGAGAGATTAACATCTGGAGGCGTTATATTTATTCTTTAAACAAAGTTTGCTTTGTGATACATCATATCATAAAAATATTCAACGAACCATGTTATGCCTAAACAATTATACTGTAACAAAATTTGAGGATAATGTATCATGTCTCAAGAGAAAGGAAAAATGAGAAAAAATATGTTTGTTTTAAGCACTTTGCTACAGTTTAACTACTCAAATTTCTTTTGGAAAACATTAAAGAAGTTAACATTATGTAAATCAATGTAATTTTTCTCTATGGGATTTGGCATCCATAAACTCCTTATGTTTAAGTTCGGCCATAATGAATCCAAGCAACAAAATTTAGATCTAGTGTTGTTATTGTTGTTGTGGCTTATCATCCAGTTGTATGGCGAAGTCACACAAGTTCCATGAGACCAATGACAGTAAGGAAGTTCAGGAAAAGAGAGGATGAATATATGTCCTCTCTGGAAAGTCCCAAACAGTCCAGGATATTCTCAGCAGATGCTAGCTGAGATTCACATTTGGAGCAGAATGCAATAATCTTTCTGCCTTCGAAAAATGAAAGACTATTAGTCTGACCACTTGCCAGTCTGCAAATTGCCGTTAGAGTGTAATCGAAGAGGACTCTTTACGAATCATGACTAGCTATTTGGGATCCTCCATGCCTTCAAAAATCCAGCTTTGTTTACATGCTGATGTTCTAAAAAAGGTGAGGATTAAAGAGGAGTGGCTGCAAACCTCTTAGGCCAAGCTATCCGCTCACTTGTTGCCGAGTATGTCGACGTGAGATGGGATTCACTGAAAATTACCCAATAAGTTGGAGTTTAAGAAGGATAGAAATACTTGCTTTGTCTCCAACTGTCCTTTTGATCTTCTATGGCTAATCGCTTTCCTGTTCCTTGATATATTTACGTACAGAACTAAGTATATAAGAAAAGCTGAAACTAGTTAATACCAGGTCATGAATGGTGAAAATGAATATTTAAAGTTTCAAAATTATAGTTCCCTTTTACTAGTATACATACGTAACACTGCAACTTGTCAATGTTCATTTGTCCAAGGCTAATCGTTTTTCAGTTATACGAGATACCGAATGTACATACAGACAAAATTATAAAAGTCAAGATGAAACGAGTTAAAACCAGGTTTAAAAAGGTCAAAATAAATATGTAGAGTCTCAAAGTTGAAGTTCTTTTTTTCCTTACACACAGACGAGACTTGTAAAACTCATTCAATCATTTTGAAAAACGTGTAATACCGTGGAAATCTAAACACTGAAAATTATCATAAATCAGTATTTCCTTTTTAAAAAACAATTAATCATTTTAAAAAGTCTGGAGCTTTGTGAAAACATCTATGGAGTCTAATTTGCATCTCTATTTACGATTATAGTTCATTTTTATCCATTAATAGAGGGAATAATCACTTGAATATAATTTGTTTCGTTTAAAATATTTATTGCTAAATATAACTTTGTAAACGCTAACCGAGACACTAAATGCCGAAATAATAATATATGATATATGGGAGTCATAAACTTTATCATAAGAAGCTAATTATATATAAATAAAATACAGCAATAAAGGTTCATACCTAGGAGAAAATGTTTGCGTAATATACAAAATGATATTTCTCTTCTATTTAACAATTACTCATTCAATAAGTTTTATGAGCCATTTTGGACGTTGTCATGCTATAGCCGCCATAAATTCTTGACATAAATATGTAACAACCTGGCGAAATACACTAAAAAGCTAAAGTAACAGTATGTAAATGAAAATGAATATTGAAAAATATTTCCTGAAGATCCTACTTTGACCACGGAGATAAAAGATGATTAATTGTCATTACATTATTTATAATAAATGTTAAAAATGGTGTTAAATAAATTAGATTATGAACTGTAAAACTCTTTCAAGAATCTTACTAAATATTCACTTTTTATATTAATATTCATTCTCATTCTTCAAGATAGACAAATGAAGGGCGATTGGTTAAGGTGCTGACTTTCGGTACCGGAGTTTGTGGGTTCGAATCCCACTGTGGCATGGATGTTCGTAGCCTTTCGGAATCGGTTTTAAAATGGAGATCCCGGTCTCATTAGCCCTCTTGTTGTAAAAAGTAGACTGTAGTACTCCAAACCAAACCATACTTTAAAATAATATTCATAAATTCAAAATGATATCAATATTAGCAAATATCTCCACTAATTGTTATATATTTTCTGTTTCATTTCTAATTGTAAATATTCCGAACAAATCTAAATTTTCATAAAACAAACTATAAGACATTAAGATATGTATTTTAGAAAAGGTTAACTTCTCTAGTTATCACTTTAAACCTTATTATAAAGCAAAGACATTATAGACATTTGAATGTTTAAATTAGAAAAACAAAATTTAACTCAAAACCTATGGCGTTATGTTAAATTTGAATTGA
>CM063505.1:46468703-46481203 GCA_032207245.1 Pardosa pseudoannulata
ATATAATGTATTCTTAAAGATTTCTTTCTCTACACACTTCCTAGAGGTTTGTCTCACTTCTGACTACCACCATGAAAATATGCTGAAATGTTTAACTGGACACATTGAATTTTGAGATAAAATGAAGAAACAAAAGTAATAATAACGTAACGTACTAGACAACAGTTTTGTTGGTGAAAATTATAATTCGAAAGCATAATTTAAAAAACATTTCCTACAATGTATTCCTAAAGATTTCCTTTTCTGTACATTTCCTAGAGGTTTGTCTCACTTCTGATTACCACCATGAAAACATGCTGAAAATTTTAACTAGACACATTGAATTATGAGATAAAATGAAGAAACAAAAGTAATAATAACTTACTAGACAAGAGTTTTGTTGTTGAAAATTATATTTCGAAAGCAAAATTAAAAAAAAAACATTTCCTATGATGTATTCCTTCCCTGTACACTTCCTAGAGGTTTGTTTCCATTCCAACTACCACCATAAAAACATGCTGAAATTTTTAACTAGATACATTGAATTATGTGATAAAATGAAGGAACAAAAACTACAGTACGATACAACAGTTTTGTTGGTGAAAATTAAGTTTCGAAAGCAAAATTCAAAATACATTTACTACGATGTATTCCTAAAGATTTCCTTCTCTGTACACTTCCTAAAGGATTGTCTCACTTATGACTACCACCATGAAAACATGCTGAAAGTTTTAACTAGACACATTGAATTATGAGATTAAATGAAGAAACAAAAAGTAATAATGACATACTAGACAACAGTTTTGTTAGAGAAAAGTATATTTCGAAAGAAAAATTCAAAAACATTTCATACTAAACGTTATATTTTTCGTGTTCTCCATCTGTTTTTTATTATTCTCCATAGAATAGCTCTAAATATTTTAAAGCATAAATGAATTTCTTTAGTAGTGCTTATCCTTTTCTTCATCCAGATTTTCTCTAAAAGAAATTAATAGCGTGAAAGAAAACTGTATTTAATTGAAATTTTAGCACTAAAAAATCTGAGGCGACACTTGCAAAATTAAATTACGGTAAACGATTTTTGTGCATAAACTCTCTGCACGTGAGAAGAAAGTAGTTTTATATTAATGAAACGGGCAGTTTAGATTTAGTGCAAGATATACAACCTCCGTTTAAAAAAGGAAATAACTGTTCTTTATATGGGCATTTCTAAATTAGATTATATATAAATTTAATTTAGCACATTTAAGGTGTAAACAAGAAAGTTTGTGGACAGTTCCGATTGTAAATGCGAATTCAGAAAGAAGAATTAGATTAAATACGGTACCAATTATTTAAACAAAATTAATTATTTAATTAATTAAATACTTGTATAACGTAAATGGATGCTATTTAATTCCAAAAATAACTTCAAAGACAAGAACTTCAGTGAATATTAAAAAATGTGAGATAATTAAAAGCTTAAAATTACTAATTCCCTCAGAATTTCTTTTATAAATTTCAAATCATTAAATCAAAAGGAAATAAATAAAACTGCATTACGCCAAATTAAAATTCAATTTTATAAATCATATTCTTAAATTAAAAAAACGAGAAACACAGAATATTAACAGAGAATATGCAAAGTAAAGACTATATTTTCTTTTAAAGTAGAGCAGTAAACAGAAGTTCACTCATTCAATTGAAATTAAATTTCTATAAAATTTGCATAATAGCTCATCTAGGATTAAGAAAGTCAGGTTTTGTGATAAGTACTATAATATTTCGATAAAAATTGTTATTTTATATTATTGGAGATTGTGTTAAAAGTAATAACTCCTTTTACCAATGTTACTATAATTTTTAAGTGTGTGTGTGTGTGTGTGTGTGTGTCGTGCGTGCGGTGTGTGTGTGAGTGTGTGTGTGTTAGATTTGAAATTTATTGCGTTTTTTGAAAAGTCATTTTAAATAATCATCTAAAAATTATAACGCTTCATTCTATAATTTTTGCCATTATTTAATCACATTTTTATTGATTAATATCAAGTTTTGAAAGTTTCTATTAGGAAAAATTATTAATATTCACCTTGATATGAACTAGAGATAATATTCTGTACTACATAAATAAAACAAAAATGAAGTAGCAAAAGTTCGTTTAATTAAATGCTGTCTTAAATAGCTATATGGAATTTTAAGAATTTTTGAATTATTGTAATGATATGTGGAAAAAATAACAAATTATTTAATAATATAGAACAAAAATTATAATTAAAATTAAAACACTTCAAAGGAAATTACAAAGATTGGTTTTAATAACTAAACGTTAATGTGCATATCATTAAAATTATGACATTTTAGGCTAATTAATAAAATCTGTAACAAAGTGGTTGTCATGTCACATGAAATAGGTAGAAATAATGTCGCCAAGTTGCCATGTTTAGCAATATATAACCCAATTTTGCGAAAGCATTTATTATCCAGGAAGTGGCTTCCTATCGATAAAATAAATGCACTGAAGAAAAAAATCGAAAATGACTTTTTGCAATGGGATATCTGTTTATCTTTTTTTAGTTCGCTTTGTTTTAATGGAAAAAGTCAATTAAAAAATTAATTTCTATAGAGAGTATAGAAAACAATTTGGGGTGCAAGGGGGGTGGGTCACTTGCTCCGGAAGTGTATAGCAAACATTATACATCACACTCGTATATCGATATACGTAACCTAAAAACATAATCGATGTCAAGAGTGTGAACTATGCATTGTATGTAGACAAAATTCAAAGGACAAACATGCTTGCTCCTTGAGGTGAAAGTACGTAAATCAATTATCTTCAACACGTAAAATTGCACAGTCTTAAAGTACCCTACGATAATTAAATATATTCGGTTTCTTGGATGAAAAGATTTTTTTGTAGTATTTAATTTAGATTGGAATTTCTATCTAAAAGAGAACGTAAAATTTATCAATTAAAATATCGCCTTTCATAGCTGAATGATTAATTTAAATTAGAATCTTTACATCTGAAACATTCGGAATTGCTGTTGCTGGCTGACTTTTGCTTCTTACTAATTGGATTTAAGTTTTGAAATTACAATCCATGGAAATTTAAGCACTCTTTCATTACAGACTCCGACTGAAAAATTACCACTTAAAGGAGCACAATAATTTAAAAGAGCAATGAACTGTACGCACACTTTAATCATTTTTAAATGAAACGACCTAGTAAGAAATTTTAGTGAATTATTGTGTATATACATTTGTTTTAGTTTAACTTCACATACTTTAAACAATACACATATAAAATTGTAAGTAAAATGATGTAGACAACACATGATTTCATTGTAAATTATTATAGTATGCTTATAATTGTTTCTGTGATGCTTAATAAGAATAATCATGTGAACATTTCTACCAGTGTACAAAGTCAGTCTCGTTTTTCAGTTACCAATATTGTGATTTTTCGTTACAAAATATTTCGTTATCAGCTAACATTGTTGGGATTACAATACCTCCATCACTCAGTATACAAAAATACATAGCAAAAATTCAAAATTATTTTCTGAAATAACAGATTTCTTATAAATAAACTTTCAAAGTGTTGTTTCATCTGCATAAAATGAACTTTTAAATGCGTATATCTATATGTTGTATTGTTGAATGTTACTGCCATCTTGCTGCTAACTGTGGCTTTTATATATGTTAAATAAGCGTAATAAATCACTGTACAGAGTGTAGATTGAAAAGAAAAAAAAAGAGATTCTTAACTAGTTTTTACATCATTCCTATAGTTTAAAATTCCCTACGTTTAAATATAGGACATCTATAGGCCTCTACCTGTATATATATATATATATATATATATATATATATATATATATATATATATATATATATAAGTATATGGATTCTATATATACCTCTATATAAGTTTCCCATTGGATGGTTAATGCAATTTTAATACTGCGAGATACGTATGTATAGACGTCAGATCTAAAGTATTGAAAATAAATTCAAGTATAATCATAAAGCGTACTTTCCTTAAAAAAAAATGAATACCGAAATCTTCTGAGAATACAATGCTTCCTTTTAATCGTGCAAGGAATAAAAGGAAGCAAAAATCATCTTTAGAACATTATACCTACTGTAGGAAAAATTCAACGCAGTCTTTATAATAATTGCCCTCCCCCCACTTTTACATCGAGATAAACAAGAATGTAAACTTTTGATAAGATATGGTACAATATCACACAAATACAGTTAGAACTTAACTGATTTATTATTTAAAACTAGAAATAAATGTACTTTAAGCATCCATCTGGTACAGCGACTGTTCACTCCTCATGGTAAAGACCTGTAGAGCCCTCTGCACCAGTTCCCATTGTGCTTCTCGTTCAGCTGCAACTGCTACGTTTTGTCTGGACTGAGCACAATTGCCTCCTTTCCTATATTTACCTTTTTAATATTCCTACTTCACCTATGTGATTGTTTTGTTCAACCGCACAAGATATGACTGCTAAACACATAGAAGAATACCATCAATTAAACTATTGTCTATTGCAGGAGTATTGTTGTAAAGTACTTCAGTGCATTTATCCTAATGATTTAATAGTCAACAGACTGGAATTCTATAAATTATATTTTTACCAACATAATACTAAACTCTAAGGTGTGCAATAAATATTTAAGTAGATATAAAAAATGGGAACATCCTTTAATCCGCTCCTGTTTAAGCCTCCGAGTGGAACACACCGATTAAAAAAAGTCTAAAAAATATGCTAAAGGTTTATTGTGTCAATGGCCAAAGCGTTCTATGATTCACCTTTGTCGACTAGAATGGAATACGAAAAATCCACACTCATTACTGTCCCTTTACTTAAGGTTATAAATAGATATATAAATAGATATTATAAATTGTACATTTTTAATACACATAAAGCTCGTTAAGTCTCGAAGATCATCCCATAAGAAATAATGGATTCTAAAAGTACAAATTAAAATATTCTTTAAGAAAATTATTTATATTTTTTATGAAGGTTATCCAATATATTTAAGTGATGCAATTAGAGATACATCTGTTACCGCAAAAGAAATACTTCGAAATAGAGATTTACAAAGCCATGAAAAGCTATCAGCGTCTTTGTGCATCAGGGAGTAGGGGGTCCGTTCCTCAATAAATGTCAGTCAAATAAGGATGCAGTTTCTAAACAATCGACTTGACCCTCCTACCTCAAACACTTCCAGAAATGTATATTACATCCGTGTTCGGAACGTTTTTGGGGGTCAAAAATTGTACGCGACAACCACTTTGAAGACATCATCGGTTTGGCGGAATTGTGCGAACCGCTTAAAGGGTTAAACATATCACTCGCTTGTTGCATAAAACTTTGCAAATAATATTAGAGATTATGTAAAAAACATATTTTTTAGCTTTATTATATTAAGTAAATTCAATAAATCATATAACAATTGTAGTGATTAAGAGCATGTAAGGAAAGGTAACTACTTATTTCTATTAAGAAAAATTATTCAAAACAATGAGGAGAAGTATATAAGTTTTATTATTACAACATTATTTTAAGTTATCATAAATGGTAATTTAATATATTTTAATTTTTAATTTTTACTTTTAATTTTTTGAATCACTTTTATGTCAGAAAAAGAAATAAAAATCACACAGTAATCAAAAGTGTTTTAATGTCAAAGGGGACAAAACATTTGGATATCTATGTGAATTTTTTTCACAGTCGAGCATAGATGTGCCTGCAACTCAAGCACTTTACCTTCTTCTATATGTTCTATCAATGTTTTGGCAAATATTTTCTATTTACCGTTCGGCAAAGTTATATTGATCCCGCAAATGTTGATAAATGGTGCATTATAAAAAAACCTAAATACTATAATATCAATATATCAGAAAAGATATAAAAATCACACAGAAACCAAAAGTGTTTTAATGTCTAACGGGACCGAACATTTGGATATCTATGCGAATTTTTTTCACAGTCGAGCATAGATGTGCCTGCAACTCAAGCACTTTACCTTCTTCTATATGTTCTATCAATGTTTTGGCAAATATTTTCTATTTACCGTTCGGCAAAGTTATATTGATCCCACAAGAGTTGATAAATGGTTCATTATAAAAATACCTAAATACTATAATATCAATGTATCAGAAAAGATATAAAAAAGTTGAATTTGGATATAAGAACATACACTAGAAAAATATTTATGTAAAAATCGTAAACCAAAATTTCAAAAATAAATTATAATAAATTTCTAAACAGTCTTTATTTATCCAGGCAATTATTGGGGATATTGCAAAAGATGCTTGTCTTGAATGAAAGTCTCCCTAATTCTGACTAGAGATAATGAAGTAAATCTCAGAGATTTCTCCTGACGAAATATTTCTATCGTTAGAGAATTTAATTAAGTTCTAATTGCTTTGTTATGATAACTGTACAAAACTCATTTCTCTTATTAAGATATTATGGCGAATACTTACAGATATCAAGTGTTATAAATATAATTCTCTTCCATGTTAAAATGAATTGACTTGAGATTGTTTAAGGTCACTTAATTTAATTTTCTCAATCAATTGTACAGAGATTTATATTATAGTGTTTACAGGTCTTAATAACGTCAATGTATTGTAAAAACATTGTAATTTTGTTGTCATATATTGTAAATCTTCAGTTACAATCTGTTTTGCATTGCATTTACTACAGTTCATAGAAACTTAAACACTGTTTAAAAATATCAGTTAAGAGATATTAATCTACTGCATAAAAAACTCCATACTACTGTAAATATTCAATTTATTTTTATTGATGTTAGTTATCGATGAGGCCCAGTGGCCCTGGAGTAACAGTTCGCCTTCCCACAACACAGGTTCGAAGTTCGATAACCGTACTGGGAAAGTTTGACTCAGCCTGTCATTCCTTCAGTGTGTGTATAAACTGAGGACAAAGCATGCTTGAAATTATAAACTGGGGGTCCCACGTAAGGTTGACCACCTAACCAAAACATATGCTTCGCATCCTTTGTTTCGGAAACGGAGATTGGCACCGTAGGCCCTGGCACCCTAGGGGCTGTTACGCCTGGGAGTTTAGGATAATTAGTGATACTTTAATTTCCCCATTATACCTGGAAGCATAATATGGTAACTTTTGTTTATTAGTTAGTAATTATGATAATATACTGTTAAGAATGCTGTAAACATGTAATTTGTATGGTATCTCACCAAATTGGCGAGATATTTCCTTTTTGGAGAAGTTTTGGAAGACTCATTTTTGGCGCCAAGTTTGGCGATATATCACCAAATTTGGCGAATTAGCGACATTTGTTGCCGACCCCCTGTCTCTGGATTTTACTAGAATCTTGTGAAAATTTCCAGAAATCTGAAAGCTATATAAAGGGGCCGTGAGTTCTCATAAAATTATTGGCCATCTTAGGTAAAGATATCTCTTAAATTCTATTCGTTGGCGACTGTCACTTCCCGACTTTGAATTGGCTCCTTGTCTCTAGGTCTCAATCCTCCCGCACTGTTAGAGTTATTCCCCCACCTCTACTTCTCACTGCCAGCTCAGGCTGCTGCAGCGTTTACTTAAGCTCCTTTTACGGAGGGTGTAAACCCTAAGACTACCATTGGACGATCATCAAAAGAATTCTATTGGCCGAATTCTTACTGAAGTTTTGATCCTAACTGTGGCCCTGCTACAGTTTTTCGGAATCTTGCTTTCTCTACAGTTCTTGCTGTTTAATTAAAGAAATTTCATTTATTTAAAGTAATGTCTCTTAATTTTTACCCTTAATATGCTTAGTTCTGTGAACCTTGATGCATTGTAGCACTTGTGTCACTCTAATTGTAATTCACCTTATGTTTATTGTTTCTGTCTAAACTCAAGCAATTTTTCACTCGTTTTTTCCCCATCCCCATATTTTTCTCTGAATGTTATTGCCAACAAAGTACTCATAGATGGATGCATTATCATTGATCGCAAACTCAGTACTAGAGGGCTTGCTCCAGGGAGTACTGTTGTAAATTTTTAATATGTGGCTCCTATGTGGCTCATAAAAGGTCAGTTCACGCTCAGGTCTGGTGAAAGAAGAACCTGTGTTAATTCTCTCCGTATTGCTCTGAAAAAGTTAGCCAAAAACCTGCCAAGTTTTATCGCCATTCGTTGTAATTGTGATTCATCTGGAGTGTAAATAAATTGTTATCGTTTTTATCTTAGCCAAAGTCTATTCAATCCAACGAGCTTAACGCGAGAATTTCTCACCAATACATTTATTAATATATGTGCGACAATGCACCGAGGAAGTTTGGAGGCCTTATCCACGTTGACATGTAAGTGCTGATAAAGCAACAGATTTCGTTTAGGAATACTATTTCCTTTGAAGGATTTCACATATGAGAACGAAATATTTTCAACCGAAAAAAGCTTTTATCACAAGTCCGCCTAAACAAAAAAAATTTTAAAGGTAAAAAGTTTTTGCTGTAAATTAAATAATCCGCTCATTCTTGTGATTCCTTTTACAGCAAATTATTTCAGCTGATTTATGAAGCAGAAATTTTCAAAGTATTTTTCTAAGAGAAAAAATTCAGAATTTTTCTAAATCGAATCTGATTTTTCTCAACACGTATATGTTGATAATTCACAAGGCCCTTAAAGAGCCAAGTTAAATTTCCTCATATAAAATAAGACATTTTGAAAAGAGAAAATATATATCCTCTTTAGACAACCAGAATCTACTGATAAATATAAAGGATATGTGAGAGCTACATAAAAATAAATGACTGCCTACGCTGGAGTTAAAATCTTGAAAAGAGAAATACATATCTGCTCTAGCCAAGTAGAATATATGGTGGAATGCATAGAACACAAATATGTATGTCAACAAGAATAATTTAAGACAAAAATATTTCTTAAATACTGTGAGAAAAAATGGAAATATTAATGTTTGCTTCAGCTAACTAAAGTAAATTTTAGGTAGTGAGATTTATGCAGTCAAAATGTAATCTCTGAAAGAGAATGAAAAGTTAGAAAAAAGTGAAAACATAAAAGTCTTCTCCAGCCTAGTATACATGTAGAATACATAAGATAGCGACATTTATGCAGATAATATAAAACTTAAAGGGAATAAAACTACTATTAAAAGAGAGAAAGCAGAATTAAATATATGCTGTAATGAAGAAGAATGAATGGAAAAAAGTACAGAATATTATGAAATTTAAGCAGGCAACATTTTGTGTGTTTAGTGGATGTATAAAAAATGCGTAGTGAGAGAAATTAAATGTATTTTAACCCTTTATAAATCACCTACATGAATTGTTCGGAAGTTAATGAAATTAGTTTATAAATACTATCTATCAACCTTATAAATGCAAAATGTATTCTTTGCAATCCTTAGAAGGGTTTGCCTAAGAGGATACCATAGGAGGAATTAACTCTTTAAAGGTCACCTACATGAATTCTTTGGAATCTAATGAAATTAGTTTATAAATATTATCTATGAACCTTATAAATGCAAAATGTATTCTTTGCAATCTTTAGAGGGGTTTGCCTAAGAGGAAACCATAGGAGGAATTAACTCTTTAAAGGTCACCTACATGAATTATTTGGAATCTAATGAAATTAGTTTATAAATATTATCTATGCAAAATGTATTCTTTGCAATCCTTAGAGGGGTTTGCCTAAGAGGATACCATAGGAGGAATTAACTCTTTAAAGGTCACCTACATGAATTATTTGGAATCTAATGAAATTAGTTTATAAATATTATCTATGCAAAATGTATTCTTTGCAATCCTTAGAGGGGTTTGCCTAAGAGTATACCATAGGAGGAATTGAGGGGGGTTAACTGACAAACCCATCCCCTTGTACATCGAGATCATAATACTTTTTAAAATTTTAATTATATTGGAAAAACAATAAATACGTGTTCTTAAAAAAAGTAAAATAAATAAATAAACAACTTATAAGCGTTGTCTCAATATATTTTTTTGTTTGGGGTCATATGTGAAAAACAGTTGCATTACTAACTCTCCAGGTACAGCAAGTATAAATACATATATATTTCAAAAGAAAAAAGAAATTAAATGTAGTACTGTCATTTACTGTAAGTTTTAAGTGTCAAAAACATAAAAGAATAGACAAAACGATTCATATTTCTCCAAAAATTAGAGAAACAATTTAACAGGAGGTTTTGATAGGAAACCACTGTTCGCTAAATGATTAAGAAAATAACTACACTACTTTAAGAAATAAAATAATAAACTCAGAAAAGAATGATGAGTTTAAAACTGAAATTGTCCCTCATTAGGTTTAAAATATAAAATGTTTTATAAGAAAATAAGCAATTTTTCTTTAACAGAAAATGATGGAATAAGGAAGAAACTTGATTTTGAGAAGGATAAAAATAAACCTAATAAAATGAATTCAAACAATAATATACTTACCTTTCGATAAAAATCTTAATAATTATCAAACCTCAATTGAAAATTTTTTATATCCTCTTTCATGATATCCACTAAGCAAATTTAATGATATTAGAAATTAACCATAATACGAAAGAATCCAATTATTGTTTAATTCTAGCGAAATGAGTATTCCAACAATAAATATTAGGTTAAAACGGATAAAAGAATCTTTCATATAAAGACCACAATGTGAATAACTATTCCTAATAAACGACTTTACAAAAGACTGCAGATGAAGTAATTACAGAACATGAGAAAAGTTTATTTAGATCACCCTTAATTATACTCTGCTTAATTTGGGGCTTAAGATAGATCAAAACATCTATCTCTTAAAAGACTAAGCTTTTATGCATCAGTTCTTAACAATCTGTCTTCTCACATTTAAAAGTCTAGTATAAGGAAATTTAGAGAATATAATATAAATTGAATTTAATGATATTCTATATATATATATACACACATAAGCCCATTAAATTAATTTAATTGCAAAAAGTTAATAATTATAAAATTGTATTGTTAATTCACAGCTTAAGAGAAAAAGATACTTTCCAAATTACATTTTTGGCCAAAAAATAAATTATGATTTTTTGTACTGAAAAAATTGTTCAGTCATGCAATTCATTTTCACCAAGCATTTTTCGAATAACACGATAAGTTTACTACTCTTAAACGGGTTTTTTGTCATTAAATCTTATTTTAAACATTTTGTGTTACAGTGTCAATTTTTTATAGATTAATTACAAAATGTTTCACTTGCATAACTTTTATGTATTTGTTCTGAAAAATTTTGAAAATTCTCTATTGACGTGTTTGTCATTGGAATGGAAATGTTTCTGGAAATCGCAAATTATTTTCTCGAGCTACATTGCATTTAATACCCTGTAAGCCAAAAAAAGCAGTGTGTTAAAACATTGTATGACTTGAAATATCTGTGTTATATAAATAACATTTAACGTAAGTAAAATATAGTATCTAGTTACGCTTCCATATACATTTTGAAGATAAAATGGAAAATACCCTAAAGCAAAAAAAAAACAATGTGTTAAAACATTGCATGACTTGAAAATATCTGTGTTATATAAATAACATTTAACGTAAGTAAAATATAGTATCTAGTTACGCTTCCATATACATTCTGAAGATAAAATGGAAAAACAAAATCAGTTAGTGTGCTATGGATTAGTAGGATTTTTAAGCAATATGGATGAATGACTCACCCTTTTATCCAACAGAGTAGAATCCAAAATTATTTTCTTATTGTTTTTAAAGCCTGAAATATTTTAGATAATAACATATATTCCGTTAATAAGAATAGAGTTAAATTTTTTTAAAATTTTAAAACTGAGCTTTAACGACCTTTGTAACCTTAATTTAATTATGTGTGACAAAAAAGAGGGTCTTTTATTATTTTGAACATATGTAAGTTTATTAAAACATAATAAAATTTCTCAATAGGCAAATAAATATTTCCTTAATAAATAGAAAAAATTTATTTTAAGAATTATGATTATAATTCAAATAGCAAACAATTATTTATAAGTAATTACATTAAGAAAAGAATAGCATTGTGGTATTGCTCGTACAAATTCATTGTTTGAAATGTACCGTACCAAAGGGAATTTTGAAAAATAATGTTACTAGCGAATAAAGTTCATATTTAGATTTTTATAACTATTTCAGTAAATTTTACCAAATATTACTAACAATTTTATGTTAAAAATTTATTTACTTACGGGACCTTTTATACATTAAAATTGTCTTATTCCCTATATTTCTCCTCAAATATAATTCGTAGCAAATCTAAATAGTTTATTCATTATGAACAAAATTAGTTGAAATTGTTTAGTAAAAAGTGTATCCCAGATGGAAATCCAGCATGTAGAAATGTTAACTATGTTACAAGTTCTTCAATTTACTTACTTTGCCTAATTATTAACATAAATTTATTTTATAACTTTTCTTTTTAAATTTTGGGATTATCATATACTCAACAGTGTAAGCTGTTTCCATAATAGCGTGTGTAGCATTTTAATTTCTAAATTTCACTATGCATTTATTTTAA
>CM063505.1:46486203-46508703 GCA_032207245.1 Pardosa pseudoannulata
CAAGAAATAAAGTTACATAATTATTTCATTAAATTCAGATTTTACATTTTATATAAATGATTGCCTTGATATTTAACTCTCTTTTTTACGTTTAATATTTCTTTCGGGTATTTTAAATTCATAAAATAATTTTAAAAATTCTATCATATATCTAATTGTTAAGTATATCTTGAAAGTAAAGAACAAAATAAAACCGTAATTACGCTTGACATATTTTATACTCTTGCTTTATGTATTTACTTGGCATTTTCAAAATACATACTCATTTCCCAAATCTGTTTAGATTAAATAGAATAAAATATTCCGATTTTAATGAAAGATTTATACAATTTGCATTTTGCTGAAAGAATTAGTGCACAAGGAAAGATTTTTTTTCCGGAATATATAATTAGTCAACATTGTTACTACAAGACACATTGTCCAATTGTAATTAAACTAGAATAATTACACTGTATGAAAACAAAATGTCATGATGTTATTGTTTAGATGTTATTTACCACAGTAAACAACTTTCGTGAAAAAAATACTGCAACAGTTTTTGGAAACAAATAATTAACAATATTTTTTGTATGTATATTCATTAACTTCTGTCGCTTTCGAATCAGTTGTTTACGAAGATTAGTTTTAACTTTCGCTACTGTAAGACCAGAGACGTGATGGGTTAACTTTCATCTCTTTCAAAATAAAAGGATTGTCAAAATATTTAATTGTTCCTGTCACTTACACTGATGACTAGATTTAAAAACAATTTAATGCATTAATTCCTTTCAAATGACTTCCAAAATTACGTTTATCTGTCAATTTCCACTTTAAGCATTTTTAAGTAGAAAATTTCTGGGAATAAAGGGATTTTGCTAATTGAAGTCCATTTAGCATTAAAAGATTGTTACTATTATTATTTTATTTATTTGAAATTGTTATTTTATTTCTTTGAAATTGGTATTTTATCGGCATTTTATTTCTTTAAAAACATTAAAATTCGTCGTAATTATAGAATAACACAATTTCTTTAAAAGAAATATTTATTTATGCCATTTTAATACATTAGAAAATTTTTTAAACTGCTGAATACAAAACTTAATTTTTTAATAACTATTCGTAAACAATTATTTAAATAAAGTTTGAACTTATTAAAACAGATAACACACTACTAACGGTTAGAGTTGTGTAAAAATAAATATTCTTTGAAATTGGTATTTTGATGGCATTTTATTTCTTTAAAATCATAAAAATTAGTTACTATTCAAGAACAACATCATTCCCTTAAAAGGAATATTTATTTATGCCATTTTAATATATGAGACAATTTTAAACTGCTGAATAGAAAACTTAATTTTTTAATAACTATTCATAAACAAATATTTAAATAAATTTTGAACTTATTAAAACAGATAACATACTGCTAATGGTTAGAGTTCAGTAAAAATAAATATTATAAACGAAAAAGAAAATTTTATGTAAACTAGTTTACAATTTTAACAGTTTTTAGAAACATTTCTAATAAATAATATTTATACAATTGAAAAAATTCTATCATATATCTAATTGTTAAATATATCTTGAAAGTGAGAAACACTATAAAACCGTAATTAAGCTTGAAATATTTTATCCTTGTGCTTTACATACTTACTTGGCATTCTCAAAATGCATACTTATTTCCAAAATCTGTTTAGATCAAATAGAATAAAATATTCCGAATTTAATGAAAGATTTATACAATCTGCATTTTGCTGAATAAATTAGTGCACAACTAAAATTCTTTTTCGGAATACATAATTAGTCAACATCGTTACTACAAGACACATTGTCCAATTGCAATTAAGCTAGCGTAATTACACTGTATGAAAACAAAATGTCATGCTGTTATTGTTTAGATGTTATTTACTACAGTAAACAACTTTCGTCAAAAGAAATACTGCAACAGTTTTTGGAAACAAATAATTAACAATATTCTTCGTATGCATATTCATTAACTTCTGACTCTTTCGAAACAGTTGTTTACGAAGATTAGTTTTAACTTTCGCTACTGTAAGACCAGAGACGTGATGGGTTAACTTTCATCTCTTTCAAAATAAAATGATTGTCAAAATATTTAATTGTTCATGTCACTTATTCTCATAACCAGATTTAAAAAATAATTTAATGCATTAATTCCTTTCGAATAACTTCCAAAATTACCTTCATCTGTCAATTTCCACTTAAAGCATTTTATGGTAGAAAATTTCTGGGAATAAAGGGATTTTACTAATTGAAGTCCATTCAGCATTAAAAGATATTACTATTATTATTTTATTTATTTGAATCTGTTATTTTATTTCTTAGAAATTTGTATTTTGTCGGCATTTTATTTCTTTAAAAACATTAAAATTCGTCGTAATTATAAAATAACATCATTTCTTTAAAAGAAATATTTATTTATGCCATTTTAATATATGAGACAATTTTAAACTGCTGAATAGAAAACTCAATTTTTTAATAACTATTCATAAACAATTATTTAAATAAATTTTGAATTTATTAAAACAGATAACATACTGCTAATGGTTAGAGTTCTGTAAAAATAAATAAGATAAAAGAAAAAGAAAATTTTATGTAAAGTTGTTTACAGTTTTAACAGTTGTTATAAATATTTCTAATAAATAATATTTATAAAATTTAAAACTTTATATCATATATCTAATTGTTAAGTATATCTTGAACGTATAAAACAATATAAAACCGTAATTACGCTTGACATATTTTATTCTCGTGCTTTATATACTTACTTGGCATACTCAAAATGCATACTCATTTCCCAAATATGTTTAGATTAAATAGAATAAAATATTCCGATTTTAATGAAAGATTTATACAATTTGCATTTTGCTGAAAGAATTAGTGCACAACGGAGAATTTTTTCAGAAATATATAATTAGTCATCATTGTTACTACAAGACACATTGTCCAATTGTAATTAAACTAGAATAATTACACTGTATGAAAACAAAATGTCATGATGTTATTGTTTAGATGTTATTTACCACAGTAAACAACTTTCGTGAAAAGAAATACTGTAATAGTTTTGGAAACAAATAATTAACAATATTTTTCGTATGTATATTCATTAACTTCTGTCGCATTCAAAACAGTTGTTTACGAAGATTAGTTTTAACTTTCGCTACCGTAAGACCAGAGACGTGGTGGGTTAACTTTCATCTCTTTCAAAATAAAAGGATTGTCAAAAAGTTCCTGTCACTTATTCTCATAACTAGATTTATTTGAATCTGTTATTTTATTTCTTTGAAATTGGTATTTTATCGGCATTTTATTTCTTTCAAAACATTAAAATTCGTCGTAATTATAGAATAACATAATTTCTTTAAAAGGAATATTTATTTATGCCATTTTAATACATGAGACAATTTTAAAATGCTGAATAGAAAACTTAATTTTTTAATAACTATTCATAAGCAATTATTTAAATAAATTTTGAACTTAATTAAACAATAACATACTGCTAATGGTTAGAGTTGTGTAGAAATAAATATGATAAAAGAGAAATAAAATTTTAAGTAAACTAGTTTACAATTTTAACACATTTCTAGAAATATTTTTATAAATAATATTTGTACAATTTAAAATATTCTATCATATATCTAATTGATAAATATATCTTGAAAGTTAAAAACAATATAAAACCGTAATGACGCTTGACATATTTTATCCTTTTGCTTTACATATTTCCTTGGCATTTTCAAAATGGATACTCATTTCCCAAATCTGTTTAGATTAAATAGAATAAAATATTCCGATTTTAATGAAAGATTTATACAATTTGCATTTTGCTGAAAGAATTAGTGCACAAGGAAAGATTTTTTCCGCAATATATAATTAGTCAACATCGTTACTACAAGACACATTGTCCAATTGTAATTAAGCTAGAATAATTACACTGTATGAAAACAAAATGTCATGATGTTATTGTTTAGATGTTATTTACCACAGTAAACAACTTTCGTGAAAAGAAATACAGCAACAGTTTTTGGAAACAAATAATTAACAATATTTTTCGTATGTATATTCATTAACTTCTGACTCTTTCGAAACAGTTGTTTACGAAGATTAGTTTTAACTTTCGCTACTGTAAGACCAGAGACGTGATGGGTTAACTTTCATCTCTTTCAAAATAAAAGGATTGTCAAAATATTTAATTGTTCCTGTCACTTATTCTCATAACTAGATTTAAAAACAATTTAATGCATTAATTCCTTTCAAATAACTTCCAAAATTACCTTCATCTGTCAATTTCCACTTAAAGCATTTTAAGGTAGAAAATCTCTGGGTATAAAAGGATTTTGCTAATTGAAGTCCATTCAGCATTAAAAGATAGTTACTATTATTATTTTATTTATTTGAAATTGTTATTTTATTTCTTTGAAATTGGTATTTTGTCGGCATTTTATTTCTTTCAAAACATTAAAATTCGTCGTAATTATAGAATAACATCTTTTCTTTAAAAGAAATATTTATTTATGCCATTTTAATACATTAGAAAATTTTTTAAACTGCTGAATAGAACACTTAATTTTTTAATAACTATTCGTAAACAATTATTTAAATAAACTTTGAACTTATTAAAATAGATAATACATTACTAACGGTTAGTGTTGTGTAGAAATAAATATTCTTTGAAATTGGTATTTTGTTGGCATTTTATTTCTTTAAAATCATAAAAATTCTTTACTATTCAAGAACAACATCATAAGATTAAAAGGAATATTTATTTATGCCATTTTAATACATAAGACATTTTTAAACTGACGAATAGAAAACTTAATTTTTTAATAATTATTCATAAACAAATATTTAAATAAACTTTGAACTTATTAAAACAGATAACATACTGCTAATGGTTAGAGTTGTGTAGAAATAAATATGATAAAAGAGAAATAAAATTTTATGTAAGCTAGTTTACAATTTTAATACATTTTAAAAATATTTCTATAAATAATATTTATACAATTTAAAAAATTCTATCATATATCTAATTGTCAAATATATCTTGAAATTAAAAGTAATATAAAACCGTAATTATGATTCACATATTTTATCCTTATGCTTTATTATAATTACTTGGCATTTTCAAAATGCATACTCATTTCCCAAATCTGTTTAGATTAAATAGAATAAAATATCCCGATTTTAATGCAAGATTTATACAATTTGCATTTTGCTGAAAGAATTAGTGCACAAGGAAAGATTTTTTTCCAGAATATATAATTAGTCAACATCGTTACTACAAGTCATATTGTCCAATTGTAATTAAGCTACAGTAATTAAAATGTATGAAAACAAAATGTCATGATGTTATTGTTTAGATGTTATTTACCACAGTAAACAACATTCGTGAAAAGAAATACTGCAACAGTTTTTGGAAACAAATAATTAACAATATTTTTCGTATGTATATTCATTAACTTCTGTCGCTTTCGAAACAGTTGTTTACGAAGATTAGTTTTAACTTTCGCTACACTAACACCAGAGACATGATGGGTTAACTTTCATCTCGTTCAAAATAAAAGGATTGTCAAAATATTTAATTGTTTCTGTCACTTATTCTCATAACTAGATTTAAAAACAATTTAATGCATTAATTCCTCTCAAATAACTTCCAAAATTACCTTCATCTGTCAATTTCCACTTAAAGCATTTTATGGTAGAAAATTTTTGGGAATAAAGAGATTTTGCTAATTGAAGTCCATTGAGCATTAAAAGATTGTTACTATTTTTATTTCATTTATCTGAAATTGTTATTTTATTTATTTGAAATTGTTATTTTATTTCTTTGAAATTGGTATTTTGTTGGCATTTTATTTCTTTAAAATCATTAAAATTCTTTAGTATTCAAAAACAACATCATTTCCTTAAACGGAATATTTATTTATGCACTTTTTATACATTAGAAATTTTTTTTAAACTGCTGAATTGAAAACTTAATTTTTCAATAACTATTCATAAACAATTATTTAAATAAACTCTGAACTTATTAAAATAGATAACATACTACTAATGGTAAGAGTTGTGTAGAAATAAATATGATAAAAGAAAAATAACATTTTATGCAAATTAGTTTACAATTTTAATAGTTTTTAGAAACATTTCTAATGAATAATATTTATACAATTGTTTTACAAATGCATATAAAAATAGATGTAATTATTAAAAGTCATTGATGTTATTCAACAGTTAAAAATTTTTTAAATACAAATGACACAAATAAAATAAATATCACTTATTATTTGTCTATTGCTTTTTTAAAAATACAACAATTTAAAAATTATTATAATATAAAATTTCTGGAAATGCACTGAATATTCTAAGTTATTTGTATAGAATTTAAGTTAGTTAGAGGCAGCGTTTAGTATTGTTTTAATCAGTCAGAAATATTTATTTTACTCTTTATATAGTTTAGTATAAAAAATGAAGAAACACAAAAAGGTTATTATAAGCTTATACACAATATATTATTAGTGATACAGTCTGCCATAGTTAAATAATAAAATATCTTTATAGAAACTCAAAATTTATCGTTTCATGACATTTGAAGTTTTTTTCAGATACTAAAAACCTGCTTATAAGCTGTTAAGTGTTATTATATAAAATATGAAATTGTGCATATTTTTGTATAAAATATATATAATATTTACAAATATATAAGACCTAAAAGAAATTTTCTCGCATTAAGTTTTATTGTATTTTGGATTTATTTCAATTTTTATTTATATTTTTCACATATATAACAATTACTTAATTAAAAATGTAACATATTTTTTCGGAATTAAGAAGATTTTATAAGTAATAAAAGGGAATACTACACAATATTTTTTACCAAATTGGAATAAAAACATGAAAACACATGATTCTAAAGAGGTATAGAGAAATAGTTTGATCATAATAAAAAACATTCAGGGTTGACTATTGTGACTTACTGTAATATAGTATTGCACATGGACGACTCACATTTCCGTTACGTTGAGAGCCATGTGTTTGAAAAATTATACATGAACAAACCTAAATCTAATCTACTTAAAATTAACCCCATTATCCCTATGAATAAAACTATAAATTTAATACAGTTCTGGAAAAATCTTTATACTTCCCTGCAAAAATATCTCATGTAGCATTTGTTTCATGCTTTCATGTGTAACTATGCCATAAATATGAGTTTAGTTATAACGTATGGTACTAGTGACTTTTAGGTGTTTTTCCTCCACCCATTAAATCTTTGTTACGCACATTGATGTCAACGTTCCTCGATATAAACGGATGGACATTTATCAATTCTTAAAAGTCTGACCTTTAAATAGTCTGTGTTCCTACTGCACCCAATGGATCGAAAAAAGTTATGAGAGAAGAGCAATCCCGTGTCTTCACACTTTTAGAGAAGAAGGAATCGGCAATTGCTGTAGCCAGAGACATAAGCGTTTTAGGAGAGAAAATTTATCAACTGAATCGGTTGGCAAGGTTACTGCCTCCCAGAAGAAGATAGTCTCTGGCTCACATAAAGAGGCTTCACTAAGGATCTATAAGTTTTTAAAACGTAATGTCAAAACCTTCAATAATGGTGATTAAACTTCAAAAAATACCCAGAACGTCGAAACTACAAAATTCTCATCACTGAGTAGAAAAGAATAGATTTATCAAGTCACCATGCATCGAAAAACGTATTCTGGCAGCATTAATTACAAAGAAACCGGTGATCTTCTTTAAGAAATATACTTTTGAAAGAGGAAAAGAAATTGTGTTTAACGGCGAGAGAACTTTCAGGCTGATTAAAGCAGACCCAGTCATTGTGTACTGCCGGCATACCACGTAAAACATAACACATAATTAATAGTTACAACAGTTAAATACCTTGACAGTGATATTGGATATATTAATTATAAATAAAAGTAAAGAAGTGTTACATTAATTTTCTATCCCAGAGTGTAACTGCGACAGAAATAGTTATGTTCATATTTTAGAGGAACATATGTGTATTTTGGGAGTTATTCGTCAGGGTGAATATTTTATAGTTATGATCTCCCTACTCTGAAGTCATGAATGACTCATGAACGATTGAAATGATCGTCATGAACGAGAAAGAAAAGTCATGAATGATTTTCATTGGCCATAACAATAAGGTTTGTAATATCGCCAGGTACATAAAACTTACACAAAATACCGAGAATTGAATACGAAATAAAAAAAGACTCGGACCACAAAAATCAATAGTCTTACGAAGTATCTGAAAACACTATGACCAACTATTCATTCCACCAAATCTCTCAGTCCATGCCTGTAGAACTGTAGGTTGTAGAAAACTGGTGGGATAACATAGTAAAATACTAATTTTGATATAATATTCTAAATAAAATACTGAACATTAAAATTCTTCTGTTTCATTGAATTTTGTAAACTTTTTTCTTTTTATCAGCACTGTAGTCTAAATATAGGGAACTTATATTTTTTAATTACATTTCTAAAGTCTTTTCGTCTATGAAACAAATTGAATTTATTAAGATTTGTAATTATTTATTTCAATCGCGAAAAATTGTAAAGCTGTAATATATACTTCAGAACGTTAAAAATAAAACTTGTTAAGTCTGGTGACTTATAGAGCTAAATATAACCTATAACTAGGTATTCAAATTAATTTATTTTAATGCAATTTAAAAAATAAATTTTGAAGGTAGAATAACTTAGCTGAAAGTGACTCAAAATACTTCATTACATTGCATTCCTAGAAAATATTTTCGTATAGTTGCAGAAATTCATTAGAATTTTTATTATATTTCGTTTTGATTCTTAATAAATTATACCCTAAGAAGAAAGTTCAAAATATTTTCTAAAAATAGATTTTAATCATTGACAACGTACTTTATTTTTGTGTTGAGGCTCATTGAAATTTAGATTTCGAAAAATATTTTGTAAAAAATATTTGCTTATATATTGATTCAATTTCTTTGTCCAGATACTTGTTTGTATATTGCTTTTATCTGTATATTTTGAGATATAAATGAAATTGCAATGTATTTTTATATTGAGAAATTGAAATATTAGAAGAGTAAAATACGTACATTTTCGTGATTATTAGAAATGTATAAACGGATAAAAATATCACCTTAATTGATAGTTTATACATCGTTGTTTATATACATTTAAGTATTTTTTAATAAAATATTACAAAATTAGTTATAGAGGTATAAATAATTGTAATTAAGGGAATTTCGATTTGCTTTTGAAAATTTAACATGGAATTAAAATTAAGTTTCAAAAGTTAAAATTATACATTTTGAAATGTATAAATTTTTTATCAATAACTTTTTATTGATTGTCATGGGTGACCTTTAAATAAATTTAATATTTTTTTGAAAGAAAATATATTAAATTAGTTGTATATACATTTTTGTGTAATACAAGCAAATATTCTTCACATTAATGTTTAACATTTAACATGTTGATTGTAATTGTTTGAATCAATAGGTTGTTCTATATTTTAACGGCCTTAAATGTCATTAAAAGTAACTTTATATTCAATCTTGTGTAAATTAAAAAAAATTACTTATTTAGAAACATGCTTACTGCTAGATTATTAAATCTATATCTTTTTTTTATGCCGTGAATCTAAACGCATTCTAAATTTAACCATAATTTTTAAAACCTATTTAAATTACTGTTACTTTTTTCAAATAATGAAAAGGCTTATATCTGTATTCAGTTACTGAAAATCCGATAAAAAATTCAGATTTACATTTTATAGAGATTAAATAAATTCTCATTAATGGTATAAAGTATTAAAATAGATGAGAAAATAATATGGAGTATTATATAAAATATCTTATAATTAATTTCGTACCATTAGAAATTACAATTCATCAATTAAAATAAAATAGTACTAAATTTTTGTTGCTTTCTTTTGAAAAAGATTGCTTTTTATAAAATAGTAATTAAAATTATTAGAGAATTTTTTCATAAATAAATATTTTAAACAGGTAATAAATTTAATCATACTTATTAAGAACTTAGTTATTAGTAGAAATGTTAAAATCAGCTATTAATTACAGGTGATTAGTACTTATTTTAGCTAATTAATATTTTAATGCTTTGGTTAGTTTCTTCCGAGAATTTCTCATTAACAACAAAGCAATAATTACTTTACTGAAGGGCCTAGATTATTGCATTTGTTGGAAATATGATAATCATAAATGAATTCTCAGAGATATGATTTGGGTCTCTTTCAGAGTAGAAATATTTCTAATGATATCCATTTATTTAACCATGATACCGATAACATAGAATAGCGTATTACTGCATTTTTGTAAATGTTCATCAATACAAATGGGGAGGTAATTATTTTTCCTGATAATCCATGCATTTGTAATTAATAAACAATCAATTTGTAACTACTGAATTACCGTTTCCGCAGAACCGCAATCATTTTTTTCCTTCAGTATTAATACAATGTGTCACTTGTTATTTGGGAAGCATGTATAATTATTTTGAAAAAAAAATAATAATACAAATACAAAAGCTGCAAATCTGCATTAACTATTGTATTCCTATTCATCTAAAAATTATATATGTAATGAAACATATATATGTTTGTGTAAGAGATACAGTGCAGCCGTTAGGCTACAAAAGAAATAATTTTTTAATAAATCTCGCCAAATTGCTTTTTTTCTCCTATATAGTTCAATAGGGAAGTAAATACTGAGACATACAGGGTATTAATATTAATTACATAATGAAGCTAGAAATGAGATTACATTACATAAAGGAGTTATATAAGTGTAGTTTAGCTAAGAGTAGAACTTAATTTGGTTCAGTCGTGTTCGACTACCCGAAGTAAATGGATACAAAAGAATTTTTACAATTTATTCGTAATTTTAGGTATATAATCAAAATAAATTCTTTTTAAAATATAACACTTACATTAGTTAATTTTTGTAATATACACACACACACACACACACACACACACACACACGCACACACACACACACACATATATATATATATATATATATATATATATATATATATACACATATATATATATATATATATATATATATATATATATATATATATATATATATATATATATATATATACATACATATATACACATACACACATATAAGTACATGCACACACACACACACACACAATAATTAATTCATTCAATTTAAAAATTATGCTTTATTTGAATAGAATAGAAAATTAGATGAAAGCTGTTAATATATAATACCATTTAATTAGTGGTAATTAATTTTATTTTTGTCATACATGAATAAAAGTGAATATCGTAAAGATATGTAGATTGTGTTGTATACACATTGCAGCTGTTGAATATTGTGTATATAACTGCTAACTTTATAAAAGTCACAACAATTGCATTAAGTTAATTAAAACAGTTAATTACAAGTTAATTAATACAGTTTAATAATACACAAAACTAAAATACTATATTATAATTATAACGCTTCTAATGAAAAAATACGATATAAGTAGGGGAATTGGTGGGTGTGGCCATCTTAAACGATAGTTGTTTATTCTTAACCTCTCCATTAACCCTTTATATCAGGAATTAATTTACCATCAACTTTCTTGCTGCATTTTTGCATCATTAGATACGTTTTATTGGAGAATAATCATAGAAAAATGAAAACTAATTATTACTGTATTTTAGTAGTTAATTTTGTAGCTGGTACTTCCTAGTACCAACATATATTTTTGACTCTATGATAGAAAATGAAACAATAAATTATGAAGAACAAATGAAATGCTTACCTACGAAGTGTAGAAGTATCCAAAAAATAATAGTACCAAATAACTGGTAATAAACCACTAAATTTACTGAATTGAACAACATGTGAATCAATTCTACCACAAAATTTTCCTTCGAATGCAGCACGCCAATTATAAAATCCCTATTATTCGAATAAAAAGATTTCCTGATTGGTGCTGTCTTTTCTTTTCTGCTTTTGGAACTGCATCTTTCATGTCCTTGTTAGTACCGCCAGGAAAAACGGTTTTATTAGGAATATATAGGTGTTTAATTGTAGCGGTACTTATAAGTACCGTCAGGATAAAAAGGGTGAACAATGCTATATTGCGATAAGATATCAGTTCAGATTTTTTCTTGTGCATACATATTTTGAATGTAGGTTGAAGTCTATCTCCGTTTGTATTTAGTGTATGGATCGGATAAAAGGAGTAAGCAGACAATTTATTTTGGGTAACTGAGTTTTTCCAAAGGTAGAAAAAATAACTAGTCTTCTCTTATTGATAACAGTCTTATATACTAGTCTCGACCTTGCCCCCAATGATTTCCAGCTTTTCTCGAATCTAAAGAAATAACTAATCGGATTACATTAATGTAATAAACGATATGCCATGCATTACAATTCCGGTGGTTCTCATTTACAGATATAGCTGAAACAGTGATGTACTTTTTATTAATAAATATTTCCAGGTAATACTAGTTTGCTTCTTTTTACAAGTCTGAGAACACTTAATTTATTACTGACCTTAATACTTTTTATGACATTCAATGAGAGAGAATTATCTAGTTTCAGAAGCATTTTTCTCATCTAAACGTCTCCTGTATCTTTAAAATGTTGCGTATAGCTTATTATATACATCTGTCTAATAAACTATCTAAGAATAAGTATTTGGACACCTGTGATTGAAAAGAAAAACTTTGAAAACCATGACAACCAAGAGATGTGCTTCCTAACGTAAGGTATTCATTGAAACAATACTCCCGGATGCCTGTTGAAACTCCTCGCAGATGAGGACCATTGGTTGGTTGCGGTTCTTTCGAATTTCTCTGGACAGCACTCATCGGTCTCTATCTCCCAGTTTCGTTGGTCTGCCGACTAGGGGCACATTCCGACAATCACCGCTCACCTTCCACTTCTTAATAACATAGGCCAGTGTCGGTTTTGGGTACTCCAGATCGCTAGATATGTCTCTTAAAGATCGGACTCATTTGTGATACCCGATAATTATACATTTCTCGAAATCAGAGATCTCTGAAATGAGCGGCATCTTGAATGCTGCTAATGCCGATGCTGTTTCCTACACGATGTATACCGGCAGAGGCCATGACGTACCTCAGGACCGCAGATATCGTAATTTGCATAGGCGTCCAAATACTTATTGGTAGACAGTGTATTGCGGTAAGATATCAGTTTTGCTTTCTTCTTGTGCCGATATTTTTTGAACACACATTGAAATCCATCACCATTTGGCCGAACGAAGGCCAAATGGTGATGGAGTTCGTGGGTTCGAATCCCACTGTGGCATGGATGTTCGTAGCCGTTCGGAATCGGCTTTAAGCTGTAGGTCCCGGTCTCATTAGCCCTCGTGTTGCAAAATGTAGACCGTAGCACTCCAAACCAAACCATCACCATTTGTATTTAGTGTATGGATCAGATGTAATGAGTAAGCAGACAGTTTATTTTAGGCATTTGAGTTTTTCCAAACGTAGAAAAAATAACTGGTCTTCTGTCATTGATAACAGTCTTACATACTAGTCTCAATCTTGCCCCCAATGATTTCCAGCTTTTCTTGAATCTAAAGAAATCATTAACCGGTCTTCACATACGATTAAATTAACGTATCAAACAATATGCCACGCGTTACAATTCTGGTGGTTACTATTTACAGATATATCTGAAACAGTGATGCATTTTTTACTAATAAATATTTCCACGTAATAATAGTTTGCTTCTTTTTACAAGTCTGATTTGGTTTGGTTTGGAGTGCTACGGTCTACTTTTGCAACACGAGGGCTAATGAGACCGGGACCTGCAGATTAACACCGTATCATAAAGGCTACGACCATCCATGCCAATGAAGGATTCGAACCCACGAACTCCGGTACAGAATTCCAACACCCTAACCAATCGTCCATCGTTCGGCTTTGCAAGTCTCGAGGACACTTACTTTATTACTGACATTTATACATTTTATAATATTCAATGTGAGAGAATTATCCAGTTCCAGACATATATTGCTCATCTAAACGTCTCCTGTATCTTTAAAATGCTGCGTATATCCTATTATATACATCTATCTAATATAATATTTAATATTTAACTTTAACTGAAAACCAGACTGCAAATCATAAATAATACTAACATGCTAAATAATATCATATCCAATAAATGCATAACCATAAGTAAAGTTACTTATTTTTTCCAAGAAATTCCATATAAATAACAAAAACTGGGTGAATAATGCACGGATGATTTTTTAAAGAATTGCCTACTTAACTTCTTTCCTGTTGAATGCTCATCTTCAATGTGTTTCTCTGCATCATCTTACTACGTATATTGAAACTTCTTTTAAAGAGACAAAATGTCTGACAAATGTTTTAGAGTTGATAAAATGTCGTCCATTAGAGTTGCAAATTGAAATGGATGGTTCTGTTATTACCCGTGAGTATTTCTTTCGACAAGAAAGGTTTCGAACTTGTAAGGAATGACTGATGTTTTTCTTTAACGTTTTCTGTAATGCGCAAATTCCTGACTACATGGGATGATTCGTAATACAACAAAGCCTGCTTTTATAAAACAATTAATTTTGTGTTTATATGGCAAATATATGAAATTTTAAATAACATTATTCTTTATTTAAAAGTATTATGAAGAATTTTTTCAGTACATGCTTTTACTTATAATACTTTTATATCTACTATTAATCTATAGATCATACAGTACTTATCTGCGAGAAAAAAATCAGCACATTTCTATAAAAAAACATTTTAAATAATTCTCGATATCAGATACTGACACAGAATTTATTTTCATAAAATAATTACAGTAAAAATAAACACCCATCAAATAAACAATAATATAATGCTTTTTATTACCTAATTTGATAAAAAGCCATCCTTCTGCAATGGACACTTCTTTATGGGTTACCCGTGATTCTGTGTATTTCTTAACACATTGTGTGCCGGTACATACCGCAGCGGATTGTACCGGGATGGGCGTTTTGCGCGTAAATTTAGTTATTCAATTAACACTAGATTGCCCAAGGCAGTCATTTTCACTGTTTTTTAATTTCAATTAGAAAAACAATTATGAAATATAATGACACAATTTCTTAGAATTTGGTGAAATTTTCTATAACATATAAATGGGTTTATGAATAATTGTAGTTACTTCCACCTTCTTTTATTATATAATATTAAAAATTAATTTTAAACAAATTTCTTTACATATTTGTTATTTTTTCACAATGCAGTCATTTTGACTGTTTTGGGGCAATATAGGTATACAAGAAATCTCGGGCAATCTAGTGTTAAATATCAATAGATCGAAAATGATTTAATTTTTTAACCAACTTTTCGTATTTTACATTAACTAACAACCATTAGATTTTTGGAAAAAAGAAATATATTTTTAGTAGATAAATTTATAATAGTATCGTAAATATGAAGATTTAAATAGAAATAGTAGTATATAGTTTAAATTTTTTTCAAATTATGTTATATATAAACATTTTTACATTATAAAAGAAAGAAGAAAGACAAGGACATTCGGCTTCGTTTTCCTCTATACACCGTTATTTTTGTACCCACAAACAAACCATGTTATTACACTAACTAGTACGTGACCCAGGCTCAAGTATCAATCGTCAGAAAACATATTAGTATGTGTACCGCATACAATGTGTTAATAATATTTACTAGATTGTTAATCTCTCTCACAGACGTTAAAAGCACGTTAAAAAAGAAAACAATAAAAAAACACCCAGTATACAATCAGTGATATATCATCTTGTATTATTATGGCACAATAAATAGCTATTCTACAGCAATGGTTGCTTAATCCTGGGCCACACGTAATTCTATATTTTTCCTTGATAACAGTCGCTAGTTTACCAATCACTGTCTCTTATAAACATCAAAACTATATTTAAAATCATTAAGTAATAATAAATTACACTTATATAACCATTAATGTATTGCCTTACATAATCGTGGTACAATAAAAAGAAGCCATTCTCCAGCAATGAACTCCTTTTGTGCACCTAATTCTGGATCCTCCTAGGTAATAGTCACTAGTATGTTAATTACTGTCTATTATAGACGTTAAAAATATTATAAACAGTAATCAACAATAAACGCCCAGTATAGAACTGTAATAAAATGCCTTGCTTTATAGAGGTACAATAAATTTCCTTTCTTCAGCAATGGACTCTTATCTAAGGTTTCCCGGAAATATGTTTCTAGTAACCCAGTAACACCACAATAAGTTAATGTTTCTGTTATTTCTGTCGCATGTCTATTAATAACTGCCTGTTTTATACGTTAGTTAATCAGTATTATGGTGCAATAAAAAGCCATTCTCCATGAATAGACGATTATTTTTTAGTTACCCTCAGTATTGCGATCTTCTTTGGTAATTGTCTCTTTATTATTGATGACATTTTTTTATAAACGTCAAAATCATGTTAAAAACAGTTTAATAGCAATAAACACCCAATAACCATCAATGAATTGATTTGTACTATTGTGTTACAATCAAAAGCCATTCTCTCAGAATTGACGTTTCTTCCTGTGTTGCCCGTAATTTTGCGGCCTTTTTTATAATAATATTCATTAGTTTATTGATTACTGTCTGTTACAGATGTTATAAACATGTAAAAATAGGAACTAATAATAAACACCCAGTATGCAACCAGTAATGTAATGTTTTGCAACCAGTAATGTAATGTTTTGCAAAATCGTGGTACTAGAAAAAGTCACCCTTTATTAATTGACGTTTCTTTCCGGGTTGCCCGTAAATTTTCGATACTCTTTGATAATACTCGCTAGTTCTCTGATCATTGTTTCTTATTAACGTTAAGCTATTGTAAAAATGATCCGATGCCATTTTGTGTACTCAAGTTCAAAATTTAATTCTATGAAGCTTCGAAAAACACCATGATTTCCACAACTGCTAGCGAATTTTTAGTACTGCGGAACAGACTTAGTCATGTTAGAATTGGCAAAGTTAGTCCATATGCACTATTCATCGACTATTTTTAATAATACACACAGAAAATATTATTTTATTTCAAACAAATTATGATCTGGATGACGATATCTCAAAAAGGATCATCATTATTCATTGAACAACCCACATATTTTATTAATATCTCAAGAGTATCACAAATATTCATAACATAACATTAAAAATATAGCAGAATTTTGATCATAATATAACATTTTATTTAATCTGGTAGAAAATTTCTGTACCACTATTAGCAACTTTAAATTACTCTCTACAGCATTCATGTAAAAATGAATTTCATGGGCAACATTCATAAATGTTTCATTATAAATGCTGAGTAAACAATTTCCTAAAAGAGAATTTAAGGGAAATAAAAGAGACACGCATTCTGGATTAATTTCCGTTTGAAAATTGAATGTTTGACTAATTGTTTAGAATTTTTCATGTCTCAAGGAATTTGCTTATATATATTGAGAAAAGAACAAGATAGAAATTGCGCTTTGTAAATAATATCTGAATTTTAATTTATAATTTAATAAGGTAATTATATTACATTTATAAACTGGAGGGTATCTTTCACCTTTTATTCTTAGGGATTATGAATTCGTAAGGAATACGATGGAATTTCAGAGTGCTGTATTTTTTATTTTCAAAGATCAGGAAAAATACGTTGAAAAGCATTATAACTTGGCCTTACATGAGAAAAATAAATATTTTGGATATTTAAATTCCATAAAAAATATAGAAAATCAAATAAATATGTGAGTTAAATAGAATATAGGGAAATGGGATGGAATACATTTTAAAGATTCAACTCTGAAATATAAGTTAAAATTGTTGTTAATAAAACAATACTCAAATTAATATTATAGCAATAAATATATACCAAACATATTGTCAATTATATATTATCAACAAAATAAGATTACTTACTCCAATACAAAATTTAAAATCAACATTTATTCAAATTTTGTAACTTTATATAACTGACCTATGATTTCACGTATCATGAGAGTATTATTTTCCGAATAAAAGAATAATTACCATAATAATTATTATTTGAGTAGACTTATAATTATTACTATAAAACAATGAAAAAATTCTTTAAATCCTTTAAACGGATAAGATTTAATTCATCTATATTTAAAGTTCTCATATCAATTTCAACTAAATATACTGTAATGAAAAGAAAAATTTCTTATTTGAATAAACAAACTGCAATGATATTCATATATTTGATAATAAATAGACATTTCTGCTTTAGAAAATAACTTACCCTAAATACTGATGCCACAATTTGAAATAGTTATTAATTTTGTAAATGCAAAATCACCAAATAATTATATTTCATAATATTCATAAATATATATTTATCATGCAGTTGTTCATTATTGATGTTTATTTAGGAAAAATATGTATAAAACTAAACACTATCGAATATTCAATAAACAGACACACATTACACAAATACAACTACATATCATGCACTTTTGTTAATTACATAGCTTTCGGCTCATTACTGAGATTAAAAGTAAAATAGCATAAATAAAAAGTGAGATGTGAAAATAATGATGTTTTCATTTTCAGATTACTTATACACCCACACACACTTTTAATTTGTATTTTCCTTTATTACATTATTCTTTTCTAATTTCAACAAACCTATATCATTTTGAGCTTCACGTGTAATACATCTACTAAATTTGCTTTTTTTTGTAGTGATAACTCATCTTTTTTACGTTGTAGTAAATCACTTGTTTTCAAACATTATAGTTAAATCATCTTCATACAACTTTTTTCTTTAACGTGTCTCAAAACTTCATTATTTTTATATCTTGATTATATCTCTTCTTTTTATATCTCTTAAATTTTTGAAGTGGCACTTCGAAATACAATGCAAAAGTGTTCACACATTTTTGTATCGACTATGAAGTTTA
This sequence comes from Pardosa pseudoannulata, assembly GCA_032207245.1. Lineage (NCBI taxonomy): Eukaryota > Metazoa > Arthropoda > Arachnida > Araneae > Lycosidae > Pardosa > Pardosa pseudoannulata. Next base: position 46,505,177 of record CM063505.1, read on the forward strand.
CATTAATCATTTTATTTAAAAAGATAAGATTGAAAATATTAGGTATCTTCAACGACAGAAAAAATTAATCTCTGAGTAGTTTCAGAAATAATCAAAAGTATATGAGTTCATCAAAAACGTTTTTCTTTTTACTGAAATTTCTGTTGAGGGAGATATCTGAAAAAATATACGAGTGTAACTTTCTGTTCATATCCAAATGGATAAAGTAAATGTATGAGTAGATATGAGTACAGAAAAATTATATTAACATTTTTTTTTAAATGTGCACATAAAAACTTGTATTATTCTGATTAGAATGAAAATATACTTAACTATCTATACATCTTATCTAAATTTACAATCACTTTCTAGTACGAAACAACAAAAATGATAGAAATTAACCCTTTGCAGTCGAGAGGTGACTATTCACATCACATGATTTGATGTCACACTTAGAGAGGTGACTTTCAATGCCCATTTGGTTTGACACAAAACTTCATACTCGACAGATATAGTTATGTTTAGTTTCTTTATAAGTTGGGTCTCTAATTTCTTTGGGTATATTAATGACGTAATGTGAAGATCTTTGAGCCGTTGTATAAATTCACATCCAAACAGTAGTTTTATTTTTCAACATTAAGTTTTATTTTAAGACAGATCACAAACTACTGCCGGACAATTATATTTACAAATATTACAATATTTACAGTAACCAATTATATCAACTCAAGTATCTATCCTAAGAGCCTCGCTTACACGTCCGGAGTCTACAATCACCTCCGACGTTCTCTTCCAATCTACTTACTTTCTTCATAGGTGGCGCTCTCTGGCTGTTCACTATTACTCACCTGTCTATACAGTAAGGTCATAATGATTTAGTTTGGTTTGAAACTCTAAAATATGTTTTGCAACGAAGGCTGATGAGACCAGGGACCTACTGTTTAAAAGCCCATTCCAAATGTCTACGAACACTCATACTTGGGGTGGTATTCATGGAATTCAGTACCGTCTGGCCATAGTTCGGCTATTGCATATTGATATTCAGCCAAACGGAGATAATATTTTCATATATCTATGAAATCATTAGCTTGGAACAAATCCTCTTGTTTTCTTTTAGCCTTCCTTCAGATTAGGCCTGAGTCAATTTTTGTATCCTGAAGTTTGATCAACTCTTATACTGTTTTTCCACTATTGACCAGTGACTGAATGTGTGTGTATGAGTGTGTGGGGGGTTGTCGTTGATGATGTGATGGAGATGTCAGTTTTTAATCGGTTCTGTGAACACCAGACTTAGTTATAAGCGTTCTGCCTACTGAGATGAATTTGAACTTGGCTGTAGGAGAAAAATGATAAGTAAAAAACAGACAAGAAACAGTAGCTTAATCACTTACATGGGAAAACTTTAGCTGACGAACTACTTAAGATAGATTATGGAACTTTGGGTTCAATCTCTAATTTCGAAAGTATTAGACTGAAAGCAAATCTGATTGTCATTTTAAGAGAAGTTTGAAACGGATTGAAAAAATTTAATATTTAAAATATAAAAACACAAAACAACCTACAATTGCAATACTCTTCTTGCCGAACCGGAAATAGATCTTGACAATAGACTTTGTAAAATATCACATTAAGAAACAATACTGTAGAGATTTTTAAGAGATTTTCTTCTTAGACGTAAAGATAAAATATTAAAGTATAATTTTATACGTTAGTTTGTTTTTGTAATAGGTATATATAAGAGGTAAAAAATCAGAAAGATTACCAAAAACAGGAGTGGAATTGCTAGATCGTACGAGTTTAAAAGACATCGAGTTCAAAGCGTTTAATTTTTAAAATTTAATTAATTCTAAATTTTTAAAATATAAAGCCCGACAAAGAACAAAAAAAAACTTACTATTGCAATACTTTTCTTGACAAATCGAGAGTACATCTTGACAATCGACTTTGTAAAATATCATATAAAGACACAATAGTGTAGATATTTTTAAGACAACATCTTCTTAGATGTAAAGATAAAATAATAAAGTATAAAAATTTTATACGTTAGTTTGTTTTTTTTATAGGTATATATAAGAGGTAATAAATCCCAAAGATTACCGAAAACAGGTGTGGAATTGCTAGATCGACCGCGTTTAAAAGACATCTAGTTCAAAGGGTTTATTTCAACTTGAAATTTAGAATTTATCCCCAGGTCTTTAGTGAAATAATTTCATAACAGTTTTTCATTATACTAGTTAGTTTTCTCATAGTGTTAGCTATTTTATAATTACTACGCAGAGTATTACATATTGTTGATAGTTTAGATTTTACGTATGATCTAAGGTAGTAAAACTTTATCAAAATTAATTCCATTTAGATGTTTATGTGGGTATTAAATTACATACTACACAGAGCAAGTAGGTAAATATGTTTTTAAATTGTGCAATGATAATTTGTTTAGAGCATGTATTTAAAACACGTAAAGTTTTAACTAAAATTCCTACTAAATTTCACAAATCTTCAGCAATGTATGACTAAAATTTGAATGAAAGGATTTTATAAACTACATAGCAAAAATTAAATTACAGCTTAAGACAATTTTATTTCAAGATTTTGTATATTAAATTCGACATATCTCGGCAGATTAGGGCATACAGAAATCCACGAATTAAACTATATATGCGAGAAACTATAGTAAGCATTCTAACTATATAATAATAATATTCTAACTATAGCAAGCAATTCAAATACACAGAAGCAACGTATAGAATCTGAGTATAGTTTAAAAATTTATTTAATGGTTGCTGAGGGGCATTTTAAAGAGACAAATTCACTACATTTTAAGATTTGTAATTATGTAGATTATTTTTAAGAGCTATAAAAAAATAAAATTTATTATAAATAAAGAAAGCTGTAATACTCTTACTGAAACATTTTTATGGAAAAAGAAAACAAAATGTTAAATAGAAAACTTTGTTTCTGACTTAAATAAGATGATAACCATGGTATCAAAAAGCAATATACCAGTAAGCTGACTATGCGTACATCCAAAATTTACTTAAAATAGATAATGATGAAAAATGTGAGATATTTAAAAGATCAGCTGAATCATTATCCCCTATATAATAATAGCCTAAGTTGTCTGTCGGTGAATTTATGAAGCGGTTGTACCTGGAATGGATACAGACATCCATATTGGATTTTTATGAGTTAGGGTTAGCAAAATTCAAAACGTGACCTAAATCCACCCCATCTCTCCTTTTAGAGCGTTGAATGCTATTATATCAAGCCCCATTTTAAAAGCAAGCAATTAAATTGATTAATTTATCACATAACAACTTTAAAAACAAAAATAACAACTTTTATAGCATTATGACATCATTCCTTTATCAATCTCATTTAGTAATTTCTTATTTTAAATTAAATAAATATCGTCTGTATAATTTTCATACGTTTTATCACTAAACTTAAATATGACGTAAGTAATTTACTTTTATATTTGGCTTAAATAATAGATTAGTTACATATGTGGTAATTTTAATTGATTATTTTTGTTGAAAGATAATTCT
>CM063505.1:46521203-46551203 GCA_032207245.1 Pardosa pseudoannulata
TGAGTGCGTTCAAGGTTACCTTATCTCCAGAGTGGGTTAAAGAAAATCTCGGTCTATAAACCTGGTACCACTGATAAGTGAGGGGGTATTATCTAACTTTTATTTGAACATGGCTCGTGAAATAACCTTTTTAATATAATAAAAGTATATCTGTATTATAAATACCTCGTTTTCTAGCTAAATCCCAACATGCATTTTGCATACGAGTTTTAATGCTGCACGATAAATATATTCAATATTCTACGTCTACTATAAAAATATCTCAGAATATAGTGTAAAATGGAAGTTAGATATATATTTAGTTTTGATAAGAATAGGGATGTGTGATTACTTTTAGAGTTTTATCGATTTCCCTGGGTATATTCAAAATCACGTAGCGAAAAATGGATCGTACGAAAGACGTGATAAGTTCGAAAGAATATATTTTATAGACTGGAAAAGTGACTTATGTATACGTTACTGGAGATATGTACTTGAAATATTATTTATTGTCTTTACGTGTAATAATAAAGATTTAGCTTATAATTTCAGGTTCTGTTTAACACTAGAATTACGGAAGGGGTCATTTTGACACCTAGCGAACTTTTATCTCTGACAGCTCTTCTATTTTTTTTTTTTTTTGAAAATATCTTAATCCTTTCTTGACTTTTCCTAATAGTAAAGATTTTAAGAAAATCGTATTTTTATTTTACCCCTAACAAATGATTTTACCTAGAAATACGGCAGGCTATATACTGATGTTGAAGACAAGTGTATTCTTCATAATGACTCTTTCACTATGTTATTAGCAGAACTGGAAGCATTCATAGCTTTGTTGTACGTAAGGAGTCATTAGCCGCCAAAGGCTTACCAATTCTTAGTTTGTGGTACAAGACTTGGGGACCAAAGTTTTTTCATGAAACTATGAGTAGAGATAGGTTTACCGGAAGTTATGAAATTTCTTCGTTCTGAAAATAAACTAACAAAATCTTCACGTTTGTAGTGTGATACATTTACACTAATATCCGAGGTATGGAATACTTTTATAGAAAACTGTAAGCTATGCTAGAAACCAATTGAAAATATTAAGTTTGATGAACAGTTATTCCCTACAAAACAAGAGGCCATTTCTTGCAGTATATGCCTAACAAGCTCGATAAATTCGGAATAAAATTTTGGATAGAAGTAGATGTTAAGACAAAGTACTTATTAAACGGATTGCCCTATTAAGGAAAAGATGAAATGAGATCAAGAAATCAAAGTTTACGAGAGAACGTAATAAAGCGTTTAATTTATCTTACATACCTGCAAAGTCGGTATATTTTTAAAAACAAACTGTAGTTGTCATAATTTGAGTTATTTCAATTTATTTTTTACAAATATACTATATCATATAGAGAAATATGCAGATATATTATCAAAGGGTCAAAATGACACCCGCCGTAATTCTAGGTATACAAATACCACCGTAATTCTAGTGTTAAAGATAAGTGATAAGCTTAGTAGCAAATAAGCATGATGTTATCTAAATCGTAAAGGCATTTTGTGAAATGTAATGCATTCAGTAGTTAAGCATTAAAATTAAAGATTAGGCTTTTGGTACATATGCTGTAGAGCATAGATTCCCAAAGGGGGACGTACTGCCCTATACCCCAGTGGTCATAAAAGAGATCCAGGCGGGTGGTGATGTGTTTAGAGGCAAATATTGAAGACGTTAAAACAGTATTTGCGAGCAAGCAGTAGCAAAATAAAATATGTGTAAAATGTACATAATGCGTATAAAAATAATAAATCAATCGAATAATATTATATTTAGCATAACAAATGCGATATTTTTTCTATTATAAAGTTTCGTAATTTCTTTAACAGGTTATCGTTTGTTTACTCTTGTACGATAATAGAAATACTTTATTTGAATTCACTTTAACGCGCTTTGATAAACGAGGTCTGAATGGAGTAACTATTTGACTGTCGAAGAAAAGAGACATCAGTGAAAGTGAGAATTTATCTATTATATATAAGATAGTTATCTATTATGGAAGTGTCGTGATTGAATGTCTTTTTTCTTTTAAAAAGGCCGCTGAACTAGTAAACGTATGAAACCTCAACTATTTGATTGAGAAATAAAAATAACCATAAATTCGTTGACTTTCAGGAAGTCCAGAACGAATAGAAAGTCGGTGTAAAAATCCTCTTGACGGAATCTAGATATTTCCAAAATATTTTCAGCAGAAGCCCGGCGAATTTGACAACTAGTACAGTTGTTAAAAGTTTTGCAGTAACTACATAACAAAATATGCGAACTAGCAAATCTGGTGAGTGCGTTCAAGGTTACCTTATCTCCAGAGTGGGTTAAAGAAAATCTCGGTCTATAAACCTGGTACCACTGATAAGTGAGGGGGTATTATCTAATTTTCTTCGTTTTGGGATTTTTTAGGAGGCTATATCCCCTTTAATTAAGAACGGAAGAGGAGAGAGTTAGATGATAAAAAACCTACTTAGGTAGTTTGTCTGCTGGTGCATTGCCATTAAAACATACATAAGACGGAATTCATTAAAAACAGACTATAGGATGTAATGAGATTGAATTTAGTTTATTTTAAATCGAGATATTTCTTTCATCACTTATGAAGACGAACCAGTTTCTAAAATATCTAAGCGAACTACGACTATGAGATGATAGTATTATACAGTTTTTAATTTTGCTTTATTTTAACACATTGTATGCGGAACACGTACTAGTACGTTTTTTAACGATTGATACTTGAGCGCGGAACACGTACTAATACGTTTTTTGACGATTGATACTTGAGCACGGGACACGTACTAGTACGGGTTAGTGTAACAACAGGGTTTGTTTGTGGGTACAAAAATAACGGTATATACAGGAAAACGAAGCCGAATGTTCTTGTCTACTACATAGATTCTGGAAAAATTTAGACAAATAAAAACTAGTTTTTACATCAGTCAATGCGGAACCACAGAACGGGAAGGTTGATTAAAAAAATCAATTTAGATTTGAAATTAACTTTTTATTTATCAATGCGAAAATGATATTATATACAGGCATATTTATATTATATATATTTGTATTTACATATATATTTGTTTATATATTTCAATATAAAATACGAAAAGTTGGTTAAAAAAGTAAATAATTTTCGATCTATTAAGATTTACCTGAATAACTAAATTTACAGGCAAAACGCCCGCTCCTGGTACAATTCCGCTGCGAAATTTACCCGCACACAATGTGTTAACATTCAGAAAAGAATTGCAGAACGATAATTGCCGTTTAAAATACACACTTCTTCAAAGAAGTAAGGAGGTAATGCATATTATTTCGTTTGCATTAAGTTCAAATCCCCACATGTGAGTTGCAAAATTTTAATTTATGTTCTTTTTCTGGTAGTTTCAGAAGTTACTAGAACATTCTTTACAAATAGTGTTCCAGAAAATTCTGGTTTGTTTAAAGGAATACGTAGTTCTGTATATTAGTCTGTTCTCGGTTCTGTCGACAAAATGTTCAGTGATTAATAAAAACCTATAGGTTCTTGATATTACAGATTCCTACCTATCTCACAAACATTTATATTCTTGATTTTAAAAAAAATCATAATCCATAAATCATAAAGAATAATTTTGTAATTTATGAAAGAAAATAGTAAACAATATTTGAAAAAAGCAATGAATTTGGGCATGCCATGCTTACTTAATTACAGAAATAAATAACAATTTAAGTAATTTGCATGGTTGTAACATATTTTTCAGTAAAAATCCGAATTTATAACAAAAATAAATATTTGTAAAAACAAATATTAAAAAAATTGAATTCCAAATATTAAATAAATCCTTATTAAAAATCTTTCAAAATAATATTTCATTAATTTTATAGTAGACTAAAAATTGTACGAAAAAGAAAAAAGATAACGTAAAGCATATTTCATATAATCAATGTATTTGGTCAGGCACTGCTCGCAAAGTTTCAGAACTAAATAACATTTTAAGTAACTTTTTTACATTTATGGTTTTCAAAAGTAAGGGAAAGCTCAAATTCTAAATTTGTACAAACGAAAATAAGAAATAACACCTTATACTCATCCATTTTCAAAACTTCCCGTTTCAAGAAACTATAAGCAAAATAATTCATTATTTTATCACAGATTAAAATTATAAGAAAGTGGAAAATGCCACTTTTATTGAAACAACAACAAAAAAAATAAAATAAAAAAAATAAATTCAAGAGCTCGTTACAAAATAATTTAGTCATATTGATAAAACACATAGTCATTTTTCTTTAAAATTACAAATATAATTTAAATAGCTTTTATTAAAATTTACAAAGGCTTTCCCACTAAAAAGTGGTTTAAATTAAAAATACAGCTCTGAAATCACAAATTTCAGTAATAAATTAGTATTTTCATATTCATCAAACTCGCCTTATGATAACCAAAGCGTATGTTCTTTTTGTAATATTTGATCTTAAATGAAGCAGCAATGTACAACAATAGAACAAAATCGATAGGGAAGGACAAAGAATATATCTGGGGTTGACTGAAAATGGAAGGGCCATTACCGTTCTCTGACAGCGCAGGCAGAGAAGAGACATGGCAGTATAAAACATGAATCAGATATGGAAATTGCATTGTAACTGATAATGGATTTCCTGAGAAACGTTCGGGTACCATACGTTGAACAAAGTTTAGCTTTTTTCTTGCAAATATATTTGTAAATATTCCCCACTTCGTCATTATCTAGATCTATCAAGTTGCAACCTAACAAAAGGTCTGATAAAGCAAAATTTAAATAAGCGTTTCTTGTGCGATTGGTATTGTAGTTATATTTATTTTTTGCCTACTTATCCATCTTCCATTTCTTTTAGAACTTTGTACCTTTTTATTATTAATCTAAGCGACAGAAAAATTAATAGAACTATGGCGTCTTAATTATGTAAACTTTTACTGTTTTACTTCTACTTCCTCTCTTCCTTGTAAAAAAATATTATAACTAGAAAGAAAATTTAGAAAAAAACATTTATTAAAATAAATTAATAGATTATTTATAAATACACAAATAAAGTTTTCATACAAAATATGTTGAAAATTTTAAAGATTAAGAAAGTGAGACCTAGAAAGACGAAAAAAGAAAACTAAAATAATATTTTACAACTGCATTTAGAAGAAAAAGTTTAGTGATTAACATTAACCATTTATCACTAATATTTTCCCTAATTTCACTATTGTTTTTTGCTCAATATCGTATAATATATATATATATATATATATATATATATATATATATATATATATATATATATATATATATATATATATATATAGATATATATATATATATATATATATATATATATATATATATATACAAACACACACATCTATACGTTTGACATTATTTTATCATGTTAAATGATAACAGTTCAAATTAGATCATTTATAAATGTATGTATGTATCTGTGGTACATCAAAATTATTTCACTTTAATATTTCCTTTAAAACCTGCTCTCTCTCCCATTCAAATTCATTAAAATCTATTTTCCCAGCCTCAAAATGTCATAATCAAATGAGTGTCCTCGACTTAAAATTCTTTCAATATATTTCCCAAAGCTTTGTATTCAAGACATGTAAATTTTCTGTCCATTTAACATGTATTCCACTTATCGCCGGCAAATGGATCAGATTTTCTTCTGATCTTAACAGTTAAATTCGCTGAATAAGTTTCTTGTCTCTTGGAAAAGTTCAATCTGTCTTCGCTCTTGGGTACACCTCTGTTCGACTCAAGTGTTTTGCATGTGTTTTAAGTATGTCGTTGGCTAGTGAAGATGTCTGTTCTAGCAGATCTTAAATAAAATTTCAAGTAGACTTGGAGTTGTATACATTTCCGTTCAGTGTAACTAGACGGCATGTTACTTTATTACTGCCAACTGATTAAGCTTCACTTTGTAAAGCAGCCCACCAAGTTAAAATAATAGGCACTATAATTTCAAATTTGTCAAGCAGTTGTATAATTCCTGGATTACAAAATAATCTTTAAGTTTTTTAGAATAGTGTCGTGAACATGAAAAAAATTAATGTTAATAAAGTATTTAAAATTGAATAAGATTTTTTAATTGAATAGATATTTTAATTATTTAATATTTTACGAATTTTCTTAGAATTTTTCTATTTTTAATTATTTGCCCATGAAAACTTATTTTTTCTTTTGAAAGTCCATATATTTATTAATATCGTTTAATTATATCGAAGTATTTAATACCAACAAGCTTAAAGTTTTAAAATAATAGTCAACATGTATGAAATCCCATAAAAAGGTATAGTGATTAGCTTTAAAGTTTTTAAATAACACACTGTATTTATGAGATATATAAACTATTACATGTATTGTACTGTATCCATTTCTTCTTTTCCTGATTCATGAATGAAAACGCTTACGAAATAAATTACGCAACAAAAATCGATAGTAAGATATTAATAGTGTCGACCCAAGACAAATTACTTGTGGTGAACAATTCATCTTGTTTGTGTCTTTATCAAAGAAAAGAGTATAGACCACACCTGTTGCAAAAGACAGGTTTTTATTGAATGGACGTAGGTGGACAAAAGGGGAACCCAAAACTAAAAAATGCATACTTTATAATTAAAAGTAGTAGCTTTCTAAGAATGTCATAATTTTTTTTTATTAACCCCTGATACAAAGTGTATGAACCTTTATAGTAGAAAACATACTGAAAAATCATTTTCAGACCGTATCTAAATCCAATTGAACTCCAGCATTATGTTTCTACTTAAGTATACGGAAACTTTATCTTTGAAAATTTAACTTTTCCACTTTTGCACCCTTCAATAAGTCTTGCTTAGTTTTGACGGTGTTATATAATGCAAAATGAATAACGTGGCAAAAAAAATGTACTTCCAGAGGAAGTATCGGGGGAAAATTGGCAAATGTTTCTATATACAACACAAAATGCCTTTTGGCTTAAATTACAGCACATACAAGTCAACGATGGCCGAATGGTTATGGTGCTGGCCATCGGTACCAGAGTTCGTGGGTTCGTATACGACTGTGGCATGGATGTTCGCATCCGTCTTTAAGATGTAGGTGCCGGTCTCATTAGCCCTCGTGTTGCAAAAAGTAGACCGTAGCACTCCAAACCAAACCATACACTTCAACAAGTGCCTAGTATATCTGCATGGGACATATAATATAAAAACGAAAACAGGTCTTGAAATACTGATATTGGGGTGGATTTCTAATATTTTAAAGATTTTTCGTGTGGTATAAAGCATATTTATGCCAATTTATTTTAGAATCGGATTGATAGTTTAGATGAAGATGGCAAAAACTGGCTTTGAATTTTGCTAACTTTAACTCATCAAGAATCCAATATGGATACCTCTTTCCATTCCAGGTCCAACAGCTTCATAAATACATAGACAGGCGGACAGATAACTTATGCTATTATTATATAGGTGGAATACGTAATATTTTTATCCTAAAAACTAACCAACTTAATTTTGTCTATCTTGAATTAATTATCGGTTTCGATTCTACCTTTTCTAGCATTCCTTTACAGAAAACCTAAGTGAATGTCTTTCTTTACCCTACGAATTCCTTCAGGTTTCATAAGTAACTAAAAATAGATTATGACTCTGAAACTACGTTATCGGTATCATCCACGTGACTTATGTAAGTAAACTTTTATTAGATAGCACAAACAACTATTTTACCACGATGTAGAGGTTTGACGAGCAGTTCGTTCGTAACAGTTCATACCTGAATAAACGTTATTAGTATTAGTAATTAGATAAAAGCATTCCATTTATATTTCACTCATCTACGGTCCTACGACTGCTGGTCGACTTATTCGGTCAGAGTTTCCTTTGTGAAGAGGCAAAAAAACCTCATTACATATCTATGTATCTATTCATCTCTCTCTCTATCTCGCTATTTCTCTCTCTCTCTCTCTCTATCTATCTATCATCTATCTATGTATATCTCTCTTTCTCTCTCTCTCCCTCTCTATCTATCTATCTCTCTATCCTTCTCTCTCTCTCCCTCTCTATCTATCTATCTCTCTATCCTTCTCTCTCTCTCTCTCTCCCTCTCTATCTATCTATCCATCCATCCCTCTATCTCTCTCTCTCTGTCTCTCTATCTATCTACCTCTCTCTCTCTCTCTCTCTTTCCCTCTGTCCCTCTATCTATCTATCTACCTCTCTATCTCTCTCTTTACATCTGTCTCTCTCTCTATCTATCTATCTATCTCTATCTATCTATCTATATCTATCTATATATATATATATATATATATATATATATATATATATATGTGTGTGTGTGTATGTGTGTAAATATGTGTATATATATATATATATATATATATATATATATATACATACATATACATATACATACACACATACATACACACATATACATATATATACATATATATATACATATATACATATACACATATATATGCACATATACATATACACGTATACATATATACACACACATACATATATACACACACACGCACACACGCACATATATATATATATATATATATGTCTATGTAGAATTAATTCAATTTTAAATTTTGTTTGAATTGTTTTTATTCTCCCAGTATATTTATAATTATGAAAAAAATCAAAATATCAAGCATAAATATGTTAGTTATGTTGTTGAGATTTAAACTATCCAAAACTCTGTAGCTGTGTAAACTTTTCGAGATATTGTACTATTTTAAATATGAAACGTAAACTTCAGATAGAAAAAATTAGAAAATTTTCAATCACAATGGGTGAATGAATAGATATGCTTTTGTAAAAAACAAAGAAATATTTTTTAAATGCTTTGAATGTTTTCCTTGTTGTGTTAATAAAAAACAAACAAAGAATATTTCAAGCTACACATTCCTGTTCCAGAGTTTGCACTAATTAAAATATTTTAATTACCAGCGTGTCCCAGTAGAGTTGATTAAACCTCATGTTTGTATGATATACTAATAACGTAAAATTTCCAATTATTCAATTCATTTTAAGAGAGAGATAAGAATGTATAATAATGTTGTCAATTTTTTATCTCCAAATTACCTTTAACTACGTGTCTAAAGAAAGATGATTAAAACATTACACATATTTGTGATTTTACTAAAAACAAAACCCCGTTTTGATAACAAACCATAGAAAAACATCTAATAGCAATTAAAATTAGAAAAAAATGAAATATATAAAAATAATCTTGATATTGTTGGTAAAAAGTTATTATCTTTTATAGAATAATAAGAAGAGAGAATTTTAGAACAAGATGGTTTAATTATGAATTAATATATAAAAATATAGTTATTGTATACATAATCCTTTGATTATCTTTGGAGTATTTCGATACTTGTTAGGTAACTTGTTGACTACTTATAGACTAAAAGGATGGATAGAATATCTTTTCAATCCAACAAATATTTTTAAGAACGGAAAAAGAGTTGTTACAGAAAAACTGTATATTTATTTTTCCGTTAATACTACTTTCCTTCATAATTGATGATAGTAAGATATCTTCATTTTTCTTCTTTGTCCTTGGTGTACTAACTATATGTCCTTCATGAGCAGCTCATGCAAGATAAATATAATTACAAGGCAAATGCGTAGATATTTTCATTGGCCAGTAATAAATTCTTTTGATTAGAAAGATACGACATTAATTCACGTTTACTAGCATACACTGTATCTCAATTCTTGAATTACAATGATTAGAAAGGAACTAAAAAATATTCAGGTTTAATCTGGTGATCACTCGATTTGGGTAAACTTAAAATCCACCTGAGTTTCATCAAAGGGTCATTCATTCAAGGTTTCATCATTCAAGGTCAATTTTTTGTTATTAAATATCGAAAAACGTTTCTTGCAAAATAAATCTACGCAATATTTTTTTAAGTTGTAACAATAAATTACATTCAATTCAACTTTTTCTTTACCCCTTCTCGAAAGTCATCGACAAAGACATTTGGACAGGAGCTGTCTGAGCTAGGAAAAGACTTTGGACTTCTTCAACAAATAGAAAGGCTTGTTGGTTTAGCGGGAATTTTACCCCTCCATTCTCGAGTGGACCCCTGTTTTTTCTTCTCGGCGGCCCTCTTATTTTTTAGAAGTACGAGGTTGTTACCAGAGGAAAGAAGAGTATGGACGTTGCTAGCATCCTCTACTTGCGGGGATGAGACAAAGAAAAGATAGACGCCATTTTTGCGAGACCAATGACGAATCTAGAGGAGTCTTCCATATGTACAAATGATAACTTGTATTCCAGTTATATTTTTTAGGCATTTAATTGTATAAAATCATTTAACCAAGACATATCTGTCAAGGTGTGTTTATTAATGAGTATTAATTTCTTCTTTCTCAAACACTAAGCAGAGTAACAATTATTCTCACTTAAATGTTTCACTTTCATACAATATCAGCGTGAGGTAAGTGAAATCATAAGTAGTTTATATAATTTAAGCGCATTACACATACCGTAACTTGCATTTGAAAGGATCCAATGAATTTTATATTGTTTATATTTTATTCTTACTGTATAATAAATCAGGGAAAAATTTATGATGAAACATACATGGATTACAATATATAAAATAAACTTTGTGCTCTGAAAAATCGCAAAAATACTTTAAAGGTCTATACTTTTAATTAAAAAAAATTAGCCCTCTAGTAATCGAGCGTCGATTGATTTCCAGCCATTTTACAACTTTTTTCCTGTAATTCTCCTTCTCTTAACATTGTGTGTTTAAGGTTTCAGATAGCTGACTTAATGTATGATTTTTACCATGTGTCAGATACTAATATTCTCTATTAGTTTTAAAGGGTGTTATTGTTTATAAAGATCTAATCTATCCTTCCGACCGCAGCACTAGTTTAAAGTCAGGTAGTTTTGCACCTAGCACGTGTTCACGTGTGTTCTGATCTTAACGTTACTCTTTATGTTTTGGATTATAATATTTCAAAGTGAATAAAGACAAGAAAACCCTCAGATACTGAAGAAACTTTTTGATGGCCTAGATGATTGTAGGTAGATTCATCACGTTATTTCCTTAGAAGAAAATATTTTAACTTTATTTAAAATAGATATTTTTGAGTTTAAATCAACTAATAGCGCTTTAAAAAGATTACTTTACATTTTCTTGAATTATATATTCCACAAAAACTGTTTTTCTATCTTTATTTTACCTTCCTCGTCGCTAAAATTGGGAATAACCGACACGAGACTGCTAATGCTCTGAAAAGGGAAGAGTTTTGAGAGCTTTTTGGGAAGATTTTTTACTATATTTATATTTTGTAATAATTTTAACATTGTACAGCTTCATAAATAAACATACTTATCAGAAATTTTTGAAACTATAGAATTTAAATTTCCATGTCATTATTAGTCCCCAAATCAGACTTGGTTATTCGTTATACATTGGTATATACATTTCGATTGTTAGATGTACCATGTACATCTAACAATCCATGGTCCCAGTTTAAAAAGACACCCTTTTATTTTAAAATACTAACGAATAGCTCCCTTTTAAAAATATTTTTGGTTAAATTTTCTTTAAAGTTTTATTTAAACTTCGTGGCACTCAGTATAATTTAAGTCTATGTTCTAGAGAATATATTTATTGCAAAATTTACACTATAGGGGTGTATTAACTTGCTTTTCATTTATTACTGCAGTAGTCAATTTTGTAATATTTTTACTTGTTTTCAAACTCTAAAATTTCTTTCAAGCAGTAATTAGAATATTATGTGATTTGAGAATTTTATATGAACAAATATGCAGTTGAATATTAAAAAATACGAGTATTAAGAATATCTTTTGCAGACTAAGAGATTTTTACGATATCGAAACCGTCAAAATATAATACATTTTATCATACACAACTATTTAAAAAATACTGCATATCTTATCATCGTTTATTTTACTTCAACAGTTTACATTTCGATTATTTTTTTATATAACAGGCATCAAAATCCCTAAATGAATTACTCAGGCATAAGAAGAGATATTAGAATACATTTATAGCTGGAACTAGAATAGAGATTGCAATACTGATGTCTTGCCACCAATATTAATATCACCTGATAATAGAATCTAGCTTTCGGGTAAACAATTCGACAATTTATAGATCACGATATTGTAATCCCTTTTAAGATAATCGTTGCAAAACAGTGCTTACTGGACACCAATTGAATCATTTGAGCAATATTACATGTTCAGGTGTTTTCAGAGATAGAAGACCTAATGCAGTTTCAAGAAACAAGGATTACTTAATAGTATAAAATAATATTTTGCTGAACGTACCATTAGATTTTATAGGATAAATAGGATAATTTCGTGGAATTAACAGACTGATTCTGGAAGATTTACGTTATGTAAGACTATAAGCTTATTAGAATTATAAAATATTTACTAGAAGCATTATCGTCGTTAAATGTCGAGAACTTTTAATACCTACAGGTGTCATATATTCTGTGGTACAAATGTTTAGGATTTTTCGTTATTTTATAAATACTATGAAGATATAATTCTTAAAAAATATGTTTGTTAGAAAATCCAAACTGATTTTATTCGTAATGTAGAAATTATTAAAATTTAATAGCAGTTAATATTTACTGAGAAACTACTAAAGAAAATAATTCTAAAGTGTAAAATGTAGGAATAGTTTTTTGCATAGCATTAAAAATAATCTTGAAAAAGATTTTCAATTAATAGCTATATTTAGATACATTTATCTTTATTATAGATCTTATTTTTTTTTATCGAGTGCCAGATTTCTGACTATTAAGTCATTAAGCTACGTGCTGTTTAGTACTTTACAACAAAATATTTAATAGTATAATGCAAGGAATTTGTTTATGTGTTCGCTTGTCATATTTTTGGTCGGTTGAACATGAAAATCCACCGATGAATATAATTAAAAAGATAATTATGAATACAGAGGCAATTGTAGCCAATCAAAAGTCTAAAAATGACAGATAGAGAATAAAATACGAAGGAAAGAAGTATATTTGAACAAGGAATATTAAGGAATACTTATCCAAATGTTCAAATGTCGTCTCATTGTAATGAGATTTTAACATTACAATGGGAACTGGTTCAAAGAACATTCCATCATTATCTTGTGATACGTGAGATACCGCTGTTCGGAGTTAATTTCTACATATAGATATTCTTTTATAAACTGAATTTTTTAACGATTAAAATACTTTTTTGCTTTAAACTAAGAAGTAACGCAACAGTAAGTTCTAAATTGTTTCCTGCATATAATGTTTTATCCTTTATTAATCAAATTTAAAAGCAATATTTTAGGGAATGTGAATACGTTGATAAGTTTCTGGTGGTTTTTATGTCAGTATATAAGGGGTTGCTACATTTTTTATACTTTTTATTAATATTTTCGTAACAAAAACAGATGATTTCAGTAAAAAAGAGAAATGATCAATGATACTACTGATAGAATGATCTATGATACTACAATGATACTATAATAATGATCAAAATACTTTTAAACAGAGAAATGTTATCCTTGTACGACATATTGTTTATGCTAGATATATACATACGAACAGGAATAATGGGACAGCCTGTCAAAATGAATTCAGAAATGGTTAAGTATTTTAAATTTTCAAATTCTATTCTTCTTTCTAAGCAATTTCAGACATAATGTCAAAAAGAAACATGGATTGAAAAAACATTGTGGTCAAAAAACCAGTTCAAACTTTAGTTGTAATAATGAAAGGATTAATTCTACTGCAATCAGAAAACTGAAATTTTGCACAAACTCAATTCTTTACTTCTTAGTCCAAGGAAGTAGAAATGGTAAAAGTCATCATATTCAAAGATTTTTTTTATCAATGTTGTAGGATATGATTAATTCATAAATACAGTAATTAGGCATTAATAATGGCATCTAAATAACACTTAACCCTTTACCGATCACTAACATAAATTCTTATGGAATGAATTAAATTAGTTTATAAATATTATCTATGATCTTTATATATCTAAAATATATGAAAACTTTTCTTTAGATTTATTAGGGGTTTCCTTATAGGAAACATAGGAAGGTTTGAGGGGTAATTTACCTGATAAACTCTTCTCCTTGTACAGTGTGAACACAATAATTTCTTAATTTTTATTATATTAGAAGAGCAATAACTATCCTTAAAATGGTATAAGAAATAAATTAACAGTTTATAAGCAATGTTTAGATAGATATTTTTTGGGGAGTCACAGATGAGAAAAAAATGTTTTACTGATTTTCTAGGTACAGCAAGTTTAAATACTTATATTTCAAAATGAAAAATAAATTTAGTGCAGTTCTACCATCTGTTGTAAGTTTAAAATGCTAAAAACATTAAAAAAATAGTAAAAAATTCATTCATATATCTCTAAAAAGCAGAGAAATTATGTGTAATAGGTGGTTTCTCTGGAAAACCGCTGTCCGCTAAAGGGTTAAGGGTCAACCAATCATTATTAATTTTTTATAGTTAACGTAAAAACTTTCCTATTTTAAACCATCATAGTAAATTAAGAAAATATGTTAATTAAAAACCCAGAAGTGAATGATAGGAATAAATTAATAAGTTAGTAAAATACGACATACAGTGAAAACAAAAACAAATATTAATCTAGAAATAATGATAAAGAACTTAAACCCTGTAAATTTTAATGTCATTCCTGGCTCTAGTCCATGCCTAATAAACAAAAGATAACTAAATGTTTTTTTAAATATTTCTCATATAATCCATCACTGAACTTACAAGAGTTAAAATAGGTTGATCATCACAGTTACAATATTTGAATAAATACAAGCATCAATCATTCGAAAATTAAAAACTACCGAATCAGAAAGATGTTTCTTCCCCTGTCAAGATCAGATTTATTCTAAAATGTTTCCCTTTTTCCTACAGAGCTACAATCTTTTACTAAATTCAAAGAAATGTCAGATGTCATGTCAAATCTTCATATTTTCTTTTCAATCAAGAAAATAAAAGGAGAAATAAAAACAAATATATCTAAAAAATTAATATTGTTAAAAGAACTGAAAAACAGCTTTTATCAAAATCATATTGAAACCATGAAAAATCCTTTTTAAGGGCATTAAAATTGTAGGAAAAAATTTAAATAATGGTTTTCCGATAAAAGAAGTGGATTGGAAAGTTTTACATACGAAAAATTTTATGTCATGGAAAATCTGCAAACTTCCTTTAAACTTTAAAAAAACATAAAGGAGCGATAAAGAAAAATTTACCATAAATGTCAAAAATGTATTAAAAGGCAATGATAGTTCTGCTTATCATAACCATATTAAAACAAATAAGCACAATTTTCGACTTCATTAGAGATGTATAAAGACGACTAAAAATTGAATTTTTATAGAAATAAATTGTAATGGTTAATTTAATAAACAATAATAATAAATTTTTATTCAAATTCGTCAATATTCATTCTTTTTCTTTAAACAAAAAGAAATTGAAAAGATGAAGTAAGGGCATATTTACCATAAAGACTAAAAATATAAAAGAGACAATGACAACTTTTAAATTCTCTTCTCCCGTCAACATAATTTCAAACAATGTCAAAAAGAGACATGGATTGATAAAACATTGTGGTAAAAAATAGGTCAAACTTTTGTTTCAATAATAAAATGACTAATTCTGATATAATCAGAAATCTGAAATTTTTAACAAAGGCAATTCTTTACTTCTTAGTTTAAGGAAGTAGAATTGATAAACGTCAGCATATTCAAAGATTGATTTTTTAATTCAATGTGGTAGGATTTCAGTAATTAATGAATACAGTAATTCTACATTAGTAATAGCATCTACAGGAGACTTAAGGGTTAATCAATCATTATAAATTCGTTATAGTTTACAAAACAAGTCTCCTATTCTAAGCAATCATAGCAAATTAAGAAAAAATATTATATAAAAAACCAGAAGTGAATGATAAATATAAAAGAACAAATTAGTAAAATACGACATACAATGAAAATAAAAACAAATGTTAATCTAAAAATAATGATAAAGAACTTAAACACAATATATTTCAGTGTAATCCCTGGTTATATTCCATGTCTAATAAATAAAAGATAAGTAATTTTTTTTAAATATCTCTCATCCATCACTGACCTTACAAGAGTTAAAATAGGTTGATCATTACAATTACAATATTTGAATAAATACAAGCATCAATCATTCGAAAAATCATAAAGGAGATATAAGGATAAATTTACCATAAATATCACTAATGTATTAAAACACAATGACACAGCACTGCTTATCATAACCATATTAGAACAAATAATCACAATTTTCGACTTCATTAGAGATGTATGAAAACGACTAAAACTCTATTTTTATACAAATAAAGTGTAATGGATAACTTATTAAACAATAATAATAAATTTTAATTCGAATTCGTAGATATTGATGTTTTTTCTTTAAACTAAAAGAAATAAACCATAAAGACTAATAATATAAAAAATACAATAACACAGTACTACTTACCAAAACCATATTAGAACAATTAAACAAAAATTTTAACGTTATTAGAGCTGTATGAAAACTAAACTTTTTTTATAAAAACAATGTTTAATGGCAATTTTAAAATATTATAAATATGATACCGAGCAAAATCTGCATGTTTCTTCTTTAAGCAGAGAAAGGAAAAATAAGGACAAACTCATCATAAATTTTAATGTTGTTAAAAAGCCTGTAACACACCACTATTTATCAAAAAAAATATTACAACCATTAAGAAACTATTTGTAATGTAATTAGAGCTGTTTAAAACAATAATTAATAATTTTCCTATCAAAATTAAATGGAAGTTTAAATTTCTTCTTTAATCATTTAAACGATGAAATAAAGACATACTTATCGTAAAAATGAATAATATAAAAATACGGCTCAGCTCTTCTTATAAAAACCATATTAAAATAATAAAACACAATTTTTCTCGGCATAAATGCTGTATAAAAAGGATAAATATTTTTTTATAAAAAAAAAGAAGAATGGCAAATTCACAAAAATAATAAACTGAAAATCACGCAAAATTTTCATAGCTGTTTAATCAGAAGAAAATATAAAAGGAGAAATTAAAAACAATTGTCACAATTATTGTTAAAAAGTCAACGACATGATTTCTCAAAGCCATATTAGAACCATTAAGACGTCATTTTAAACGACATTAGCACTGCACGTAATAAACCAAATGGAAGTCTTATAACAATAAAAATAAAAGATTGTTTATGTTTCAAACGTTAATGCTTAATGCGTTCTAGTCGGAAATTTATACTTTAAGAGAGTATCTTCTCCCTAATAAAGATCATTTACCAAAAATAAAACACCATTGAAATGAAATGTTTTTACGTGCGAAGCGAACACTTTTTGTACATTTGTGTAATAATCTAACTAATGTCAAGAAAAACTAATTATAAATAGTTTGTAAAGAATGGCAAAATATTCTATAAATATTTTCTATATTTGTTAAAAGAAGAAACAAATGCAGATAAATTATTACTTTATTTATGTTGTAGCACATGTTATACAACAGTAAGTTCTAATTTTTTCCTCCAATTAATGTATTATCGTTTATTAATGAAGTTTAAAAGCAATATTTTAAGGAATGTAAATACGTTGATAAATTTCTGATGTTTTTTTTTGTCAATATGTAAGGGACTGCTACCTTTGTTATTCTTTATATTGATATTTTCCTAATAAAAAGTGAGAATTGCATTAAAAAAGAGAAATGATCAATGATAGATACAACACTTCTAAACAGAGAAATATTATCCTTTTAAGACTTATCGTTTATGCTAGATATTTACCTACGTGCAGAAATAAGGGGAGAACCTGTCAAAATGAATTCAGGAATGGTTAAGTATTTTAAACTTTTAAATTCTATTAAATACAAGTCTTCTTATAAGAATAAAAAATATTGTTTATAATTAAAAGGTTAATGCTTAAAACATTCTCGTCGGAAATTTATACTTTAAGAGAGTATTTTCGCACTAATAAACATCATTTGCTAAAAATAAAACACCACTGAAATGTTTCTTGTGTGACGCAAACACTTTTTGTATATTTGTGTAATAATCTACCTAATATCAGGAAAAATTAATAATAAATAGTTTGTAAAGAATGGCAAAATATTCTATAAATATTTTCTATATATGTTAAAAGCAACATATGCAGATAAATTATTAGTGTAGTTATGTTGTAAACAAGCATTGTGAATATATTTAAGACTCAGTAATCACAAACCTAACTAATTATCTCAAAGTAATTTCTCTTTTTCAGTATTTATTTAAATCAATTATGACATGCAGTTCAAAAACAGTAAGGATAATATAGATTACTAAGTGTAAAGACTTCAATATTTCAATTTGTAATAGAAAGGACTTAATGAATCCTTTTGATAATAAAATTGCATTTTTAAACATATACCTACTATTTTGTAGTCAGGTAATTGCACATTTGAGTTACACATCATCAATACGTTATACCATTACGGTTTTAAATTCATGCTAGAATTTTAAAAGAGAGGGTTAGTTAATAAAATGTAATAAATTTTAAAAAAATAAAATATGAACTAAAAATTAAAAAATAATAATTTACAAACTCATTAATGTAAGCACAACAAAATTCATCTCAATTTTCTTAAAGTAAAATGTAAATAAAATATATAATTACTATTACGCTGTTCTGTTCAAATAGTGAATTGTATATAAACGTTCGTTCTTAAAATAGCATGATGTTTAGAAAAACATGTAAGTATTTAGTAAGTTAAAATTAAATAGTATACGATTATAACATATAAAAAATTAAAAATAATTATCTTAAAACTCATTAATTTAAATACAGGAAAAATCTTCGCTGTATGTTTAATGTGAAACTCACAGAAAAAAGTAATTATGAAACATAATTCTCATTCTCCTATTTTATTTCTAATATAGATTTATATAAAGTTCATTCTCAAAATAATATGACATTTGACAAAGCATATGAATAGTTAAAAACTTGAAATTGTATCACGTAATTTCCCTCCAACATGCTTTTGAAACAAGAAATATGAACGTTGCAAAAATGGTTGTTTTTCAAGTTTGTTACTTAAATATTTAACATTATCTTGAATAGGCGTCTGAGGTATACACATACTTTTAATCCTATTTCTTCAGATGTTGTATTGAGTTTTCCTGCCTGATTAAAGGGGAAGCGTCTCTCTTTCATCCAAAGACTCGTGAACGTTCATTCAAAGAGTGATATACCAGGCATTCACAGAGAAGTCATAACTGCGTAAAATTCATCTTAAGAAATAGTGTCGGAACGCGCTTTTATTACACCCCGGTGGCTTATCTCTAGAAGAATGGAGAGGATGTCTGCAGTTTCTAAAGGCATATATATTACTCGAAGTTAATTAGTTTTAGGCCGTTCTTCATTCTTCTATAAATAAGTAAGGAACGATTCCTAGGTACTAAAGCTCAGCGATGATTTTTTAGAGAAAAATATACTGCAAATGTGAAAATAGACCGGTTCTCTAGTGTTTTAATAGGATCACACTTTTGAGCTTTTATATAAAAGCATTTTGAATGAAGAACAAGCTTATTAGTTTTCTAAAAAAAAGGTCTAGGAATTATGTATGAAACTATTATTGTAAAATATTAGCCGCCTCACGCTTTTGATATGTTAAATTAAGATTTCCAAAGAAAGGAAATTTTTAATTTAAAACCCAAATTAGTTTCTACATATTACAATAATGGTGGAAAACAGCAACATAGATAACAATAATAATGGAAATTTATATCCTATTCTTCTATAATACTCTTCGCTTAATTATGCTGTTAACCCTTTTTATCCTGATGGTACTTATAAGTACCGCTTCAATCAAACACCTATATATTCCTAATAAAGCCGTTTTTCCTGACGGTACTCACAAGGACATGAACGATGCAGTTCCTACAGCAGAAAAGAAATGACAGCACCAATCAGGAATCCTTTTTATTCGCAAAATAGGGATTTTATAATTGGCGTGCTGCATTCGAAGGTCATTCTGTGGTAGAGATGACACACGTGTTGTTCAGTTGAGTATATTTAGTGGTTTATTACCAGTTATTTGGTACTATGTAGACTTCTATACTTCGCAGGTAAGCATTTCATTTGTTTTATTTTCTATCATAGAATCATAAATATATGTTGGTACTAGAAAGTACCAGCTGCAAAATTAACTACTAAAATACAGAAAAAATTAATTTTCTTTTCCTAAGATTATTCTCCATTAAAACATATCTAATGATGCAAAAATGCAGTAAGAAAGTTGATGATAATTTAATTCAGGATATAGAGTGTTATATAATTGGTGTCAAAATATATACATTTTAGCAACTTTGTAACTTTTGCTATTTGAAAAATTTTGAAGATCATCATGAAGAACTTAGCTTATCTATGCAAATTAAAATGTTTATTTCATATAATTAAAAGTTATAATATAACTTTGAAAACATTTAAGAAAAAAAGCTTTTTAGACACAGCTGTAGTATATGACACCATTAGCAACTTTTACAATATCGGTCTTTTTAAAATTTATTTCTAGAAATTGTAAGAGATCTTAATCGGTAAGAATTTAAAATGTCCTTAAAAAAACCTATTTATAAATTTTGAGTATACATTGTTCACTCTATCTTACTTATTGTAGTCTTTAAAAGTTACGATTTTTTTTTAATTTATACTATGTTTCGCGGGGCAACAAATTTTGCAAATAAAAAATTTTGCCAATATCAACGCTGTTCTTAAAATACATCGCATTTTAAAACTGAATAATATTACCTATAATAAAATAGAAAAGACAGCAATAAAGGATTTTTATATTTCGAAATATCAATTAATTTAATATATATAAAGTCTTAAACCTTTTTACCGTACATTTTGATAAAGTACAAAAAAAATAGCATAACTACCCTTTTAAATCTTTATGCACAATTTTAATGCTATAATATTTTTTGTAGTTACATATTCTGTTATATTTTGAATTTGAAAGTGATTTCACTTTTTTTTCTGTAGTTTTGAAATATATTTCAAACGAGTTTAGATATCAGTGTTCTGTGTTAAATAACAATTTAATTTTACAAATTCATGATAAGTGTTTATTAAACTATAAATGGATGATTATTGATTAGAATATTGATAACAAAACATTTATTGGGCAGTAAAAAATATTCGAAAATTAATATTTAAGATTAAACTCTCTCTCCTCGGTTTGGAGTGCTACGGTTTACACTTTTGCAATACGAGGGCTAATGAGACCAGGACCTACAGCTTAAAGTCAATTCTGAAAGGCTACGAGCATCCATGCCACAACGGGATTCGAACCCACGAAATCATGTACCGAAGACCAGCAACTTAACCAATCAGCCATCGTTCGGCTCTCTCTCCTCGGAGCAACGGTTCCTAGAAAGTCAAGACCAATCTAAGATTCTGAGACCAAGGTGTCCTCTGATGCGAAGCATATGTTCCGGTTAGGTGGTCAACCTTACGCAAAACCTCCAGTTTTTAGTTCCCAAGCATGCTTGATTCTCAGTTTATCTACCAACTGAAGGGATGAAAGGCTCAGCCAACCTTGCGCTTGTGCCATAGGAGAGAGGCGCTCTACTCCAATGCCATTAGGCTTCAATTTAAGATTAACCCTCTAAGCGTTTTGCACGTACAATTCCGCCAAACCGATGATGTTTTCAAATCGGTTGTCTCGTACAATTTTCGACCTCCAAAAACGCTCCCGAAATGGATGTAATGTACATTTCTGCCAGTGTTTGAGGTAGGAGGGTCAGGTCGATTGTTTAGAGACTGTATCCCTCTTTGACTGACATTTATTGAGGGATGCACCCCTACTCCCTGATGCACAAGGACGCTGATAGTTTTCAAGGCTTTGTAAATCTCTATTTCGAAGTTTTTCGTTTGCGGTAAAAGATGTATCTTACATTGCACCACTTAAATATCTTAGATAAGTTTCGTAAAAATATATAGATAATTTTCTTAAAGAATATTTTTTATTGTACTTTTAGCATCCATTATTTCTTATGGAATGATCTTCGAGACTTGACGAGCTTTATATGTATTAAAAATTAACAATCTATAATATGTATTTATATATCTATTTATAACCGGAAGTAAAGGGACAGTAACGAGGGTGGGTTTCCCGTATTCCATTCTAGTCGACAAAGGGTGAATCATAGAACGCTTTGGCTATTGACACAATAAACCTTTAGCGTATTTTTTTAGACTTTTTTTAATCGGTGTGTTCCACTCGGAGGGTTAATTATGTAACATAACAGTGCAAAAATTCACAGAGTGTACAATATATACTAATTATTCGCAGAATATCTTAATTTGAATAAAAATGTACAGGAATTAATTGATAAGCACTAATACAGGATCTGCACATTCTTTAACAATAAAAGGAATCATAAACTAATACTTACATCAGGACGTTTGATAATATTTTCAGATTGCATCACATGATCGGAAAGAAATATAATAATAAAAATAAAACTATAATTCTTTAAAAGCTTCAAATAACGACATTTTTAAAGAAATGTTATCAAAAATCAAACTAAACTAGTTTAAATCTTCAAAAGACATAAAATGCATATAATTTGAAATATTTCATACCTTACTGATATTCATTTTATATGCATATATTAAACCCTTTATAAATTATGTGTTACAATATAATTAATATTTCCTAAACGATATATATGTGAATACTTTATCAGAATAAAACAAAGGCAATATATATGTACATATATTAGATATTTATGAACATAGAATATGATTTAATATTCTGCAGTTATTCGTCAGAATTTTATTTGGTACCGTATTATCGCCGAGTATCGTTTCCAAAGAAGTAAAAATGAAAATAAAATCCTTTAAAAGCTTCAGATAACGACATTTTGTAAGAAATGTTATCAAAAATCAAACTAAACTAATTTAAATCTTTAAAAGACATATAATGAATATAATCTGAAATCTGTCATACCTTACTGATATTCATTTTATATGCATATATTAACCTCTATAAATAATGTGATAAAATATAATATTTCCTAAACGATAGATATGTGAATAATTTATCAGAATAAAATAAAGGCAATCAAGCCAATATATATGTACATATAGAGATTTATGAACATATCATTTAATTTTCTGCAGTTATTTGTCAGAATCTTATTTGGTACCGTATTATCGCCGAGTATCGTTTCCAAAGAAGTAATTTCTACTGGTCAATTATTTCCGCAACGAATCAGACGGGATCGCGTTCATAAGTTTATATTACCCGGAAATGAAACAGGCCGGGATCAATTCGGCTGAAAGAAACAGTGATATTGTGTGGAAGATGGTACGTTTCAGATATACCTTCACACTCTTAATCCAATATGTTTCCTTACCAATAAAAATCACAACTTGTTCCAGATTTATCTCGCTGTCTAGGGACGGTCAATTTTATGTCTCAATATTTTGTCAGACATTGTAACAAAAGTTTAAACTTCAATATAAACATATATTGTCGCATAGCTCTCGCTTATATTTAGGTATTAACCTGTGATCAAATGTATAGTGGTATTTATTTAGGTTAGTTAACCCCTTAACGGACAGTGGTTTAGGAGTTAATCCACCTGTTACTTTCTTATCTTTTTTTAAAGACATATGATCTTTACGATTTTTTTTATGTTTTTGACACCCAAAACTATCAATAGATAGCTATATACTCAAACTTTCAGTGAACTGCACTTAATTTAGGTTTCTGATTGAAATATAGGAGTTTAAACTTTTTTTTCCATGAAAACATCAGGAATTGGATTTTATCCCATACGATCCAAAATAACACTTATAAATTGTTTAGATACTTATTCATTATATAATTTTAATGATAGTTATTCTCAGATTTTCCCATTATAATTCTATAAGAGGGATATTATTTTTATGCTGTTCATATATATATATATATATATATATATATATATATATAATATATATATATATATATATATATATATATATATATATATATATATATATATATAAGAGAGAGGACCTAATCTCAATTTCAAATATATGTAAAAAGAAGTACTTTTGTGGGTAAGTATGGTGTGCCAGGAACACTGCTGGGTGAGAGCTAATCAGGATTAGGTATGTGTGGATCTTCCGTCGGTCTGGTCAGGGGCTTACTTCTGATTATTTTAGGTGCGGCAGTAACATTTGACTCAGGAAACTGCTGGTAGTCGCTAGATGTTCCAAACGTTTCCGGAGTCTCTGTCGAACTCAAGCCTATTCTCCTTAGATTCCCGAAGTCTCACTGTCACAGTCGTCTCCTCCGACTTCTGACTCCTCTGCTCTTCTTGTTCGACTCCACTCTCGAACACATTTTTTCTTTCTCGACTTTTCTTATTTTATATTAATTTCTTCTTTGTCCGCTCTTCCTTCTTTTCGTCCAATCGGGATAGTGGTAAAAATCTAATTAGTCTCCTTAACCCCGCCTTGAAACTGCTAATGGGGAAAAACTTTACCACTTCAAATTGGGCACTTTCCCTTAGGGACTGGTAAATAACTCCACAAAGGTACATTCTTATTTAGTGTCATGTACGGAAACGTGAGTCTAATCTGGGACTGGGGTCAGAACCCCGCCAGAGAATAACGCACACGGCGAAAAGAAAACCGTTGAAATAATTTTTATGGTACTTTGTCCTTTACAAAAGATGTGATGATGTCAGATTTAGATCCCAAGCATTTTACTTCTCGTATTAATTAATCAGTTATATTATTGATCTAAATCGCCTCATCACACATATTTTTTAGCTCTTCAGTGTATAGTAGAATAGTCATTTGCTGTTAATGCAGCCTTAAAAGTGAATGTTTTAGAAGTTAGTTATATCTATTTTATTAATCTGTTTTACAAATAAAACGTTAGATGAAAATGAGTGTTGTTTAAAAAGACATACTTTAATGAAAACGTAAATGTTTTTCATTATATTCAAACATAAAGTATGTTTAAGATTTGCAAAAAAATAATTTTCTCATAATACGTTCAATCTTGAACTGAATAATATGTCATTAAAATACAAAATGTGAAATAATTTAAATTTTTTAAGCAAACAATATATGTACAGAGGCACTTTTTGATGACTTTGAAGCGAGAGCAGAAAATTATAATTTCGTAAATGATTAAAATTAATAAAAATTGCCTATATTTATTTCTGAGTACCAAGGTCTTTGCCAAGGAGAGATTTAGGGGTTGAATCACACCGCGGAAATTTTAGATTTAAAGGAACAAGAGAAATAAATCTCAATTTTTTTTCCAATTTCTTAACTTTTAACGATATTTTATAAAAACAAACTATATTTCTTTTACATAAAACATATCAGAAAGAAAAATGTTTTAAATATTAAAATTTTGGCAATATTTTATAATGAAAAAATATAGTTTTATCACTTCAAACATAGCAGACACAATTTTTTCTAAATATTCAAATTTTAATGATATTTTATATTAAAAAATATAATTTTATTACATAAAACATAGCATGTATAAAAAACTATAAGAAAAGAAACGGTAATGAAAATACGAGACTACTACTTGATAAAATATAAGTCGAACAAAAGAATATTCCTTAAAAATGTTCCTAGTATACAGAATATTAACCAATTTATCTTATTTTTTATGCTTGAAATTTATATTCAGACATAATTGGCCTCCATTTTCCATTACATTTAATACTATTATATAAGAGAATTAATTAAAATTACACAATGCTTTAAAAACTGATTTTGACGTTTTAAATCCTTTAAATCCTTTAATACGTCTGGTTTTGACATATTAAATCCTTTAAAAATTAAGAAAATACTTTGCAATTCACAAACCCATATCCAATTTAAGGGCACACAAATTAATAGAAATTCTTCGAAATTTAGAATAAGAAAATACAAAATTAATGCATCTGGGACATTTCAAAATTACAAATTCTGTACAATAATCCTCACACTTGAAAATGTCTTTTTTAAAGGCTTAAAATAAGGGTATATGACTAAAAACAGGTATCAGTCTAATAACATGATCATGTTATCCAGGAAATTTTCTGATAATGGAGCAAATGAATTAACTTGACTTTTTCAGAACAAAATATTATTTCAAATTTTTAATCGAAATCTGTAATTTCGAAGGTCTTTTGCTCCTTGAATATTACTATACACATTTTATGCCTGATATAAGAATGTTAATTGGAAAATAATTTTCTTTCATATCTTTAATTTTGATTAATATTTTATCTATGATTTAAAGATATATCTTTACTGTAAATAGGGAAAGCAAGTTGTAGAAAATTTGCAAATATATATGGTAATAAAGAGTAATTCTCCAGGAGTTATCTTCTAATTTTTAATGATTAAATGTTATAAATGTTGTTTATAGAATTAACAGCCTTTCAAGGATTTTTGCGCTTTTAAATATATTACTTTACGCATCATGTCCATAACATAACTATGGTCCTTGGAAAATAATTTTCTTACATTTTTTTAAATTTTGACTAATATTTTATCTTTGATTTAAATATATATATATATATATATTTATTGTAAATGGGGAAAGCAAATTTTAGAAAATTTGCAAATATATATGGTAAAAAGAGTAATGAACCAGGAGTCATCGGCTAATTTTTAATGATAAAAAGTTATAAATACTATTTATAGAATTAATAGACTTTCAAGATTCACTGCCCCTTTAAATATATTACTGTGCACATCATGTCCATAACATAAAAATGGTCCTAGGAAAATAATTTTCTTTCATATTTTTATTTTTTACAAATATTTTATCTTTGATTTAAATGTTTATCTTTACTGTAAATAGAGAAAGTACATTGTAGAAAATTTGCAAATGTATATCATAATAAAGAGTAATTCCCCAGGAGGCATCTTCTAATTTTTAATAATTGAAAGTTATAAATATTGTTTATAGAATTAATAGCTTTTCGAGGCTTATTGCCCTTTTAAATATATTACTATACACATCATGTCCAAGATAGAGTAATGATCCTTGGAAAATAATTTTCTTTCATATTTTTAATTTTTACTAATATTTTATCTTTGATTTAAATATATATCTTTACTGTAAATAGGGAAATCAAATTGTAGAAAATTTGCAAATATATATGGTAATAAAGAGTAATTCACCGGGAGTTATCTTCTAATTTTTAATGATTAAAATTTGTAAATGTAGTTTATAGAATTAATAGCCTTTCAAGGATTTTTGCGCTTTTAAATATATTACTATACACATCATGTCCAAGATAGAGTAATGATCCTTGGAAAATAATTTTCTTTCATATTTTTTAATTTTTGACTAATATTTTATCTTTTATTTTAATATATATCTTTACTGTTAATAGGGAAAGCAAAGTATAGAAAATTTTCAAATATATATCGTAATAAAGAGTAATTCCCCAGGAGGCATCTTCTAATTTTTAATAATTGAAAGTTATAAATATTGTTTATAGAATTAATAGCTTTTCGAGGCTTATTGCACTTTTAAATATATTACTATACACATCATGTCCAAGATAGAGTAATGATCCTTGGAAAATAATTTTCTTTCATATTTTTTAATTTTTGACTAATATTTTATCTTTTATTTTAATATATATCTTTACTGTTAATAGGGAAAGCAAAGTATAGAAAATTTTCAAATATATATCGTAATAAAGAGTAGTTCACCACGAGTTATCGTCCAATTTTTAATAATAAAAGTTATAAATATTGTTTATGGAATTAATAGCCTTTCATTCCTTATTGCCCTTTTAAATATATTACTATATGCATCATGTCCATGCCATAAGAATGTTTATTGGAAACAATTTTTTCATACTTTTAGTTTTGACTGATATTTTGATTTAAATGTATATCTTAACTGTAGAGTGGGAAAACAAATTATAGAAAATTTTCAAATATATATCGTAATAAAGAGTAGTTCACCACGAGTTATCGTCCAATTTTTAATAATAAAAGTTATAAATATTGTTTATGGAATTAATAGCCTTTCATTCCTTATTGCCCTTTTAAATATATTACTATATGCATCATGTCCATGCCATAAAGATGTTTATTGGAAAAATTTTCTTTCATACTTTTAATTTTGACTAATATTTTATCTTTGATTTAAATATATATCTTAACTGTAGAGTGGGAAAACAAATTATAGATAATTCCCAAATTTATATCGTAATAAAGAGTAGTTCACCACGAGTTATCGTCCAATTTTTAATAATAAAAGTTATAAATATTGTTTATGGAATTAATAGCCTTTCATTCCTTATTGCCCTTTTAAATATATTACTATATGCATCATGTCCATGCCATAAGAATGTTTATTGGAAACAATTTTTTCATACTTTTAGTTTTGACTGATATTTTGATTTAAATGTATATCTTAACTGTAGAGTGGGAAAACAAATTATAGAAAATCCCCAAATTCATATCGTAATAAAGAGTAGTTCACCACGAGTTATCGTCCAATTTTTAATAATAAAAGTTATAAATATTGTTTATGGAATTAATAGCCTTTCATTCCTTATTGCCCTTTTAAATATATTACTATATGCATCATGTCCATGCCATAAGAATGTTTATTGGAAACAATTTTTTCATACTTTTAGTTTTGACTGATATTTTGATTTAAATGTATATCTTAACTGTAGAGTGGGAAAACAAATTATAGAAAATCCCCAAATTCATATTGTAATAAAGGGTAGTTCACCAGGAGTTATCTTCTATTTTTTAATATTTAAAAGTTATAAATGTTGTTATAGAATTAATAGCCTTTCATGGCTTATTGCCCTTTTAAATATATTACTATATGCATCATGTCCATGCCATAAGAATGTTTATTGGAAACAATTTTTTCATACTTTTAGTTTTGACTGATATTTTGATTTAAATGTATATCTTAACTGTAGAGTGGGAAAACAAATTATAGAAAATCCCCAAATTCATATTGTAATAAAGGGTAGTTCACCAGGAGTTATCTTCTATTTTTTAATATTTAAAAGTTATAAATGTTGTTTACAGAATTAATATCCTTTCAAGTCTTATTGACTTTTAAATATACTACTATACACATAATGCCTATGACATAAGAATGTTTATTGAAAAAAATTTTTTCATACTTTTAATTTTTACTAATGTTTTGATTTAAATTTATATCTTTACTGTAGATTGGGAAAGCAAATTATAGAAAATTTCAAAATATATATCGTAAAGAGTAATTCTCCAGGATTCATATTCAATTTTTTATATTTAAAAGTTTTAAATGTTTTTTATAGAATTAATAACATTTCATCTTCAGTCGCTACTATTAAACTCTTTAGCCCGTTTCTATTTTTTATAAATTTGTACATTATTTTGTGTTTATATCTCTTACTAATCTTATATAATGCAAAAAAATATATTAGTAAAACGAGATAATGCAGTGATGTGCAATAGAATATACTATATTTCAGTAGCTTCTAATAAACTATTTCGCTCGTTTCTATTTTTATAAAATTGTACATTAATTTGTGTGTATATCCCTTACTAAATCTTATAAAATGCAAAAATTATATCAGTAAAAAGAGATAATACAGTAATGTGCAGTAGAATATATTATTAAATCTATACTTTTTATAATAATCTTAAAAAGGGAGCTAATTTTCTCACTTAAATACTCAAAGCTCAAGATTATTTTAAGTAATTTTAAATGTTGTTCTTTTACAAGTTTGAAAAGGATTTGACTAATGGAGTTAATGTAATTTTTTTCTAACTTCTTGTATTGCTGTATATATACTAATTTAAACATATAAAACACATTAAGATTAAATTTCGGTACATTTTTATCTAGTTTTCTTAAAAAGTTGTATAATATCATAAAATAAGAATGCGG
>CM063505.1:46558703-46568703 GCA_032207245.1 Pardosa pseudoannulata
GAGGGTTAATAAATTACAATTTAGAAAGCAGGAAACTGAAGTAATACCTTTACACCCATCAATTTATTTTTACGATTTAATTTGGTTTGCAGCTCTACAATGTTTTATTTTGGAATACGAGTGCTTCAGAGATCAATTCTTAGCATTTACATGCCCGAAATTTCTCTACTTTCTGTTCCCAAGACGGAGAGAGAGAAAGAGAGATACACAGAGAAATGTTACAGGAATTTATTAAAGAATATGCATGGTTTGGAGTCGAAATAGCCCCAACAGGTGTTTTAGAGTTAAATGATAGAAGCAAAAAGAATTTTAAAGAGAAAATACTCAATTATTTTTTCTGTAAATGAAAACATATTTTATTGCAAATTTATTATGAATATTAAACGGCTTTAGTCTACAAAATGACACATTTTTTTTAACTTGCAGCATAACTTTAATATGAATACCGCATTTATTTATTAAAATCACAAGTGTGACAGCTTTATTTTAAAATAATTCATACAAAATTTAAACTTTTTAATCCATTTCTTGTTTCTAGATTTTAACCTATTAAAACGCATAATTAGAGTTTACTAAGATGTTTGCATTATATTTTGTTTATTTAAAAAAAAATTAGATTTCAGGACACATATATAAATATCTCGATATCACATAATGTAATATTTTTTTAGATAAGAACTGCATCAATACCAACTAAAGTAGATTTTAGAAGCCTATATTTTAGTATTAAAATAACATTAAAAATCAAAAGTCTTGTTGGGCAATGGAAACTTACATGAAAGAGAAATTCATAATGAAATCTTAAATACATGTATTAAATAAAAGTTAATTTAATAGATTAAGAACTTTAGGAACGATTTGAAGCATTTTATAATTTTTTAATAGAGGAAGATAAAATTTCATGTATTACCAGTAGAATGTCAGTCTCAAAAAAGTTTAAAAGACAACAAAATATTCATAATATTTCAAAAATTTTATTTATCCTCACACACTATTGAAAGTATTTTACTCTACGTAATTTTAGTTTCTAAGGGAATTAACGTAAAAACAACTTATAATTCTGACGCATTTACAGTACATTTAAGGGAAGACTAAATTAAAATTCAATAATTTTAGGACTTTATTGGTCAATAAATGTCCTCTGCCCTATTTCAGAGTCATTGCTTCAGAGTTGTGTAAAGCATCAGCAATATTATTAAGACAGAATTTTGATATGAAACAATTTACAGTATTAACACATACATAACTTTTTTTTCAAAATTTTAGGGCAAAATATAATGATGCACGTTACATAAGGAAAAAGTTTTACTTCTTTCTATAATTACACCATGTACTTCTGAATAAAATCTGGTAATCAAGAATGTAAATAAAAATAAATAACCTTACTCATTGAAGGTATTATTGCATCTACGTATATTCCAATCTTAGGGAACATCTTATACATAGTAGTGCAATAACTTCAAAGGCCAAACTATCAAAATGAATATTTAAAGTTTCAAAGTTAAAGTCAACTTGTGTAAAACATAAGCAATATTATTCTCACAGAATTTTTATATGAAATAATATAAGTACCATATTAACTCATTTATGACACATCTTTTTCAAATATTTAGGAGGAAATCTCGCAGTGTGCGTTATACATTGAATAATTTTACTGCCTCCTGTAATCACACCATGTACATGTAATTAAAATCTGGTATTCGAGAAGGAAATTGAAGAAACAAAATCCCTACTTAAAAGAGGTACTGTTGCACCTATCTATATTCCAATCTGAGGGAACATCTAATATATATCAGTATGATAAGACTAATTGTTAAACTGTTAATGCAGAACTTCCATCAAAATGAATATTTAAAGTTTTAAAGTTAAATTTTCCTTGTGCATAGGTACAAAACTAATATTTAAACTATTCAAAAATGATATTTTCAAAAATGAAGATAGGTATTTCATCGAAACATGAAGAACGAAAGTTTTTATGATTTCAAACTTGTTTTGCTTTTTACCGAAAAGAGAAGCAGAGCTTTTTGAACTTATTACTTTCTTTTCATGATGTGGTATAACTGAAAAGTTTGGTTCCGAATGCACAAAATATTTAGAGTATAAGAATCTAGAGAAAAAGCCAGAAGAATTTTTTTTTTCTTTCAAATATCGGCAACTTCCATATGAGGTATAGACTATTCGATTTTATCCTCTTTTATTCCAAAAGAGTTTGTATTTGGAATATAAAATATCCTCTGGAAGTACAGCTACAAACAGGATACAAAGTATCTGCTAACGAAAATATTTTTCTTCACTTTACAAATGTATATTTTGTTACAGATGCAAACATATAAGGTTTGAAATATACATGTGATAGATATTAATATGAGAAATGAAAAAAAGCTATCTAGATATAGGAGTGTAGAATCTATAATGTGTTGGATATATCACGTGATTCGATGTGTTCTATTTATAAAAATGTTCTTCCTTCTAAAGAGTTCTTCAGAAAAAATATAGGAATCTTTATCCAGAAACGTAAAGATAAGAGTGGATGAAAGTAATTTCTTTGCCACACTGTAGGCAACCTTTGACCTTTTTTAAGTAATAGAATATATCTTTTTTATATTATTTTACAAATTTCACGTTCTGTTAGTAGAGTTTCAGACAAAATATCATTTTCTTTTAATTTGCAGCATCACTTTAAAATTAATATCGCATTTATTTATAAAAATAACAAGTTTGTAAATTTTATTTTAAAATAAATGATGCAAAATTTAAACTCTTTTAATCCATATATTGTTTTTAGATTTTACACCATTAAAACGCATAATTAGAATTTACTAAGATGTTTGCATTAAAGTTTGTTCGTTTTAACAAACAAGTTAAATTTCAGGACACATATTTAAATATCTCGATATCACATAATGTAATTTTTTTTAAGATAAGAAGTGCATCAATACTATCTAAAGTAGTTTTTAGAATGTATTATTCTCAAAGAATTCTGATATAAAAGAATATAAGTACCATATTGTATGACACCCCTTTTTCAAATATTTAGGAGGAAATCTCAGGATGTGCATTATATATGGAATAATTTTACTGTCCCCTGTAATCACATCATATACATGTAATTAAAACTGGTGTTCAGGAAGGAAAATAAAACAAAAAATCCCTACTCAAAATAGGTATTTTTGCACCTACCTATATTCCAATCTTCGGGAACATCCGACATACGTTAGTGTGATAAGACAAATTGTAAATTGTCAATAAAGAACTTCCGTCAAAATGAATATTTAAAGTTTCAAAGCTAAAGCTTCCTTGTGCATACGTACAAAACTAATGTTTAAACTTTTCAAAAATGGTCTACGTACAGTCAAGATAAGTATTTTCATCAAAACATAAAGAATGAAAATTTTTACTATTACAAACTTGTTTTGGTTATTACCAAAAAGTGAAACAGGGCTTTTTCAACTTATTACTTTCTTTTCACGAAGTGGTATAACTGAAAAGTTAGGTTCCGAATGCACAAAATATTTAGAATACAACGATCTAGAGAAAAATCCTGAAGAAAAATCTGATTTTTTTTTCTTTCAAATCTCGGCAACTTCCATATGAGGTATAGACTATTCGGTTTTATCCTCTTTTATTCCAAAAGAGTTTCTGTTTGGAATATAAAATATCCCCTGGAAGTACAGCTACAAAACGGGATACAAACTATCTGCTAACGAAAATATTTTTCTTCACTATACAAATATATAATTTTCCACAGATGCAAACATATACGTTTTGAAATATACATGTGATAGATATTATTATGAAAAATGAAAACAACTATCTAGGTATAGGAGTGTAGAATCTATAACGTGTTGGATATATCAGGCGATTCGATGTGTCCTATTTATAAAAATGTTCTTCTTTTAGAGAGTTCTTCAGAAAAATATAGGAGTCTTTATCCAGACACGTAAAGATAAGGGTGAATGAAAGTAATATCTTTGGCACACTGTGGGCAGCCTTTGATTTTTTTTGAGTAAAAGAATATATCTTTTCTATATTATTGTACAAATTTTACGTTCTATTAGTAGAGTTTCAGATAAAATGTCATTTTTTTTAACTTGTAGCATAAACTTAAAATTAATATCGCATTTATTTATAAAAATAACAAATGTAGAAGTTGTATTTTAAAATAAATCCTACAAAATTTAAACTTTTTTAATCCATATATTTTTTCTGGTTTTTAACTCATAAAGAGGCATACTTTTAATTTGCTAAGATGTTTGTATTGACTTTTGTTTATTTTAACAAACAATTTGGATTTCAGAATAGATATTTAAATATCTCGTTATCACATAATCTGATATTTTAAGAAAAGAACTGCATCAATACCAACTACAGTAGTTTTTAGAATATATTATTCTAAAAAAATTCTGATATGAAAGAATATAAGTATCATATGGTATGACACCTATTTTTCGAGTATTTAGGAGTCTCAGGGTGTGCATTATATTTGGAATAATTTTACTGCCCCCTGTAATAACATTATATACATGTAATTAAAACTAGTATTCAAGAAGGAAAATAAAACGAAAAAATCCCTACTCAAAAGAGATATTGTTGCACCTACCTATATTAGAGGGAACATGTGATATGCATCATTACAGTAAAACTAAATGATAAAGTGTCAATGCGGAACTTTCGTCAGAATGAATAGTTAAAGTTTCAAAGTTTCTTTGTGTATACGTACAAAGCTAATGTTTAAACTTTTCAAAAATGATCTAGGTATAGTTCAGATTGGTATTTTTATCGAAACAGGATGAATGAAAGATTTACGATTTCAAACTTGTTTCGCTTTTTACCAAAAAGTGAAACAGGTTTTTGAACTTTTTTTTTTTTTTTACTGAATGGTATAACTGAAAAGTCTGGTTCCGAATGCACAAAATATTTAGAATATAAGGATCTAGAAAAAAAGCCAGAAGAAAATTCTTTTTTTTTTCCTTTCAAATCTCGGCAACTTCCATATGAGGTATAGACTATTCGGTTTTATCCTCTTTTATTCCAAAACAGTTTGTATTTGGAATATAAAATATCCTCTGAAAGTACAGCTACAAACAGGATACAAAGTATCTGCTAACGAAATTATTTTTCTTCACTTTACAAATGTATATTTTGTTACAGATGCAAACATATAAGGTTTGAAATATACATGTGATAGATAATAATATGAGAAATGAAAACAGCTATCTAGATATATCTAGGAGCTATCTAGGAGAGTAGAATCTATAATGTGTTTGATATATCACGTGATTCGATGTGTTCTATTTATAAAAATGTTCTTCCTTCTAAAGAGTTCTTCAGAAAAAATATAGGAATCTTTATCCAGAAACGTAAAGATAAGGGTGAATGAAATTAATATTTTTTGACACACAGTGGACAACCTTTGATCTTTTTTGAGTAAAAGAATATATATTTTTTATATTATTGTACAAATTTCACGTTCTGTTAGTAGAGTTTCAGACAAATTGTCATTTTTTTAACTTGCAGCATAACCTTAAAATGAATATCGTATTTTTTTGATAAAAATCACAAGTGTGAATGATTTATTTTAAAATAAATCATACGAAATTTAAACTTTTTTAATTCATATATTGTTTCTAGATTTTAACCCATTAAAACACATAAATAGAATTTACTAAGATGTTTGCATTAAAGTTTGTTCGTTTTAATAAACAAGTTAAATTTCAGGACACATATTTAAATATCTCGATATCACATACTGTAATTTTTTTAAGATAAGAACTGAATCAATACCAACTAAAGTACTTTTTAGAATATATTATTCTCAAAGAATTAAAGTATGAAAGAATTTAAGTAAGATATGAAAGAATATAATTACCATATTGTATGACGCCCCTTTTTTATATATTTAGGAGGAAATCTCAGAGTGTGCATCATACATAGAATAATTTTACTGCCCCCTGTAATCACATCATATACATGTAATTAAATCTGGTATTCAGGAAGGAAAATAAAACAAAAAGTCCCTACTCAAAAGAAGTATTTTTGCACCTACCTATATTCCAATCTTCGGGAACATCCGACATACGTTAGTGTGATAAGACAACTTGTAAATTGTCAATGTAGACTTCCATCAAAATGAATAATTAAAGTTTCAAAGCTAAAGCTCCCTTCTGCATACGTACAATTCTAATGTTTAAACTTTTCAAAAATGATTTAAGTACAGTCAAGATAGGTATTTTCATCAAAACATAAAGAATGAAAAATTTGTACGATTACAAACTTGTTTTGCTTTTTACCAAAAAGTAAAACAGTACTTTTTGAACTTATTACTTTCTTTTCACGAAGTGGTATAACTGAAAAGTTAGGTTCCGAATGCACAAAATATTTAGAATACAACGATCTAGAGAAAAAGCCTGAAGAAAAATCTGATTTTCTTTCTTTCAAATCTCGGCAACTTCCATATGAGGTATAGACTATTCGGTTTTATCCTCTTTTATTCCAAAAGAGTTTCTGTTTGGAATATAAAATATCCTCTGGAAGTACAGCTACAAAACGGGATACAAACTATCTGCTAACGAAAATATTTTTCTTCACTATACAAATATATAATTTTCCACAGATGCAAACATATAAGTTTTGAAATATACATGTGATAGATATTATTATGAGAAATGAAAACAACTATCTAGGTATAGGAGTGTAGAATCTATAACGTGTTGGATATATCAGGCGATTCGATGTGTCCTATTTATAAAAATGTTCTTCTTTTAGAGAGTTCTTCAGAAAAATATAGGAGTATTTATCCAGACACGTAAAGATAAGGGTGAATGAAAGTAATATCTTTGGCACACTGTGGGCAGCCTTTGATCTTTTTTGAGTAAAAGAATATATCTTTTCTATATTATTGTACAAATTTTACGTTCTATTAGTAGAGTTTCAGATAAAATGTCATTTTTTTTAACTTGTAGCATAACCTTAAAATTAATATCGCATTTATTTATAAAAATAACAAATGTAGAAGTTGTATTTTAAAATAAATCCTACAAAATTTAAACTTTTTTAATCCATATATTTTTTCTAGTTTTTAACTCATAAAGAGGCATACTTTTAATTTGCTAAGATGTTTGTATTGAGTTTTGTTTATTTTAACAAACAATTTGGATTTCAGAACAGATATTTAAATATCTCGTTATCACATAATCTGATATTTTAAGAAAAGAACTGCATCAATACCAACTACAGTAGTTTTTAGAATATATTATTGTAAAAAAATTCTGATATGAAAGAATATAATTATCATATGGTATGACATCCCTTTTTCAAGTATTTAGGAGTCTCAGGGTGTGCATTATATTTGGAATAATTTTACTGCCCCCTGTAATAACATTATATACATGTAATTAAAACTAGTGTTCAAGAAGGAAAATAAAACGAAAAAATCCCTACTCAAAAGAGATATTGTTGCACCTACCTATATTTTACGGAACATGTGATATGCATCATTGCAGTAAAACTAAATGATAAAGTGTCAATGCGGAACTTTCGTCAGAATGAATATTTAAAGTTTCAAAGTTTCTTTGTGTATACGTACAAAGCTAACGTTTAAACTTTTCAAAAATGATCTAGGTATAGTTAAGATTGGTATTTTCATCGAAACAGGATGAATGAAAGATTTACGATTTCAAACTTGTTTCGCTTTTTACCAAAAAGTGAAACAGAGGTTTTTGAACTTTTTTTTTTTACTGAATGGTATAACTGAAAAGTCTGGTTCCGAATGAACAAAATATTTAGAATATAAGGATCTAGAGAAAAGGCCTGAAGAAAATTCTGATTTTTTTCTTTTAAATCTCGGCAACATTCATATAAGGTATAGACTATTCGGTTTTATCCTCTTTTATTCCAAACGAGTTTTTATTTGGAAAATAATATATCCTCTAGAAGTACAGCTACAAACAGGATACAAACTATCTGCTAACGAAAATATTTTTCTTCACTATACAAATATATAATTTGCCACAGATGAAAACATATAAGGTTTGAAATATACGTGTGATAGATATTATTATGAGAAATGAAAACAACTATCTAGATATAGGAGTGTAGAATCTATAACGTACGGGATATATCAGGTGATTCGATGTGCCCTATTTATAAAAATGTTCTTCCTTCTAAAGAGTTCTTCAGAAAAATATAGGAGTGTTTATCCAGAAACGTAAAGATAAGGGTGAATGAAAGTAATATCTTTGGTACACTGTGGGTTGCCTTTGATCTTGTTTGAGTAAAAGAATATATCTTCTTTATATTATTGTACAAATTTCATGTTCTGTTAGAAGTAGAATATCAGACTTAAGGGCATTCGAATTGTTACTAATTAACTGCATATTTTATATTTCTATGTCCCTGAACTATTAAATTAATAATTGAATTATTTTAGAAATAAAAAATAAATATTTAAGTATTCAATCTGAAAATATAATTATATTTGTTTATTGATGATTTTTTTTTATAAATTTACCATTATATATATATATATATATATATATATATATATATATATATATATATATATATATATATATATATATATATATATATCTGCACAAAATATTTAGAATGCAACGATCTAGAGAAAAACCTGAAGAAAAATCTGATTTTTTTTTTCTTTCAAATCTCGGCTATTTCCATATGAGGTATAGATTATTCGGTTTAATTTATATATATATATATATATATATATATATATATATATATATATATATATATATATATATATATATATATATATATATATATATATATATATATATATATATATATATATATGTGCGTGCGTGCGTGCGTGTGTGCGCGTGCGTGTGCGTGTGTAATATATAAAAATGATTACTCTATATATCTCTATGTGAAATATCTCTATAAAACTCCCTTTTTTCCTTTCTTATCCTTTCATATCTCTTTTCCTGGTAACAAAGTCTCAAAATTAAAAGTAATGTTGGCTGCTTAGATTCTTTCAAACCACTCTCCCAAAGCTAACAGTGAAATAAATCTATATTTCCTGCCCACTCGCCACATTTTCCAGCTGACTCAATAAAACGGTTCACTTTTCAAATGATTTAACTTCATTTCGGACGGTTAACGGCTATACTGAATAGATAAAAGGAATATGTTTTTCTGAAAGTTTTTATGTTCTGTAAATATCAAATACATGGCATTATTTCTAAAATGCCGCAAAAATGTCATAGTTTGCTTTCATCTCTTTCGTCTTACACTTTGTAGCATTTCATAAATACTGGTGAGGAAAAACTGAGAGTAGTTGGGAGTCTGAAGTAGATAGTAGAATATAAAGTAAAAATTTAAATAAAATGAGTATTTTGAATGAATGTGTATACCGTTTAAAATCTATTTTTTTTAAATATAAACTTTTGTATATGAAAAATGAGCATTTTGCATTTTGTTATTGCTATTTATTAATATTTTCTATAAATGCTTACGATAACAACTTACGTTTGATTTTCTTTAGAGAATGTATAAATTCAATAAAAGTTTAACTATTTATGTAGAATGGTTACGCATAGAGTATTTATAATAAAACTATAGTTTCAAAAGCTAATAACTAATATTTACCAATATTATTCTGTAAGTGTTGCTTAAATGAAAGACATGAAACTGACTGGGGATCAACTGATGGATATCCTGGACTAAAAAATTGCGCGTTTGGTTTGGAGATCTACGGTCTAATTTTTGAACCCAAGGGCTAATGAGACCGGAATCACAAAGCCGATTCAGAATGGCTATGAACATTAACGTTACAGTGGGATTTGAACCTATGAACTCAGGCTTCGAAGGTCAGCCCCCTAACAATTCTGCCATCGTTTGGTATTTCGGATTTGACTGTGAAGGCAAATCCGAATTTTGCTTTTAATGACCGTTAGGACCTTATCATTGTCATCAAATCGTTGTACCTTCAACGCTTTTATTAGTGAGCTATAGACATGGTAGGACAAGTTAA
>CM063505.1:46573703-46611203 GCA_032207245.1 Pardosa pseudoannulata
TAAAAAATAATCATTAACAAAGTCATAATTAAATTAATAAAACCAGTGCATGCACATAGGTTCCGCTTTCAGAAGTTTTTGACACTTTCCTCTTGAGATCAAATTATTCTAATATTTTGCAGCTGGCGAAATTATTCTATCAATGCATTCCGAAAACCTCTGAGAATTGTTATAAAATGCTTTCACTAATTTTTTCATGACTTTGAAAGCTTGGTTTCAAAAACCTTTGTTATGCTTATACAATTTCTTTAATTTCATAGATTTAATGGAAGTGTATACACCAAGTAATTACACTAAATGTTCAATATGTCAATCCATAAACAGTGTCTAGTATTTTTATTTCGTAAAAATTATGACAGGCAATATCATACAATTCAATATTATGTTTTAATATTAAGAAGAAAATTTGAAGTTATTCAAAAGTTAACTTAAAATTCATCATTTAAAAGCTTGGTTTCAAACATTTTTTTTTCTTATACAATTTATTCCATTTCATAGATCTAATAAAATATAGAGATGAAGTAATTATACTAAATGTCCAATATGTCAATCCATAAACAGTGTCTAGTATTTTTATTTCGTAAAAATTATGACAGGCAATATGACACAATTCAATATTATGTTTTAATATTAAGTACAAAATTTGAAGTTATTCAAAATTAAACTTAATAAAAAAAATCCTGATTTAAAAGTTACTAAAAAGTTAAGCAAAATGAATATATATATATATATATATATAATTATTCACTGAAAGTTAGAAAAATACCTAATTACTGTATTCTGTATTTAACAACCATGGTTAAACACAACATCTTTTACTGATTTT
This sequence comes from Pardosa pseudoannulata, assembly GCA_032207245.1. Classification (NCBI taxonomy): domain Eukaryota; kingdom Metazoa; phylum Arthropoda; class Arachnida; order Araneae; family Lycosidae; genus Pardosa; species Pardosa pseudoannulata. Next base: position 46,574,530 of record CM063505.1, read on the forward strand.
TTGTGCGACGTCTATACTTATTTAAATATAATATAAAATGTGAGACTGAGAAAAGTTTGAGAGAATTGTACCGGGAGCGGACGTTTTGAGCGTAAATTTCATTATTTAGTTAAATCTCAACAGATCGAAAATTATTTGATTTTTTAACCAACTTTTCATATTTTATATTGAAATACATAAATATATAAATAACAATCATAAGATTTTTGTAAACAAAAAATATATTTTTAGTGGATAAATTTTTAATAGTATCTTAATTATGAAATATAAAATAGATATAGCAGTATATAGTTTTATTTTTTTTCCTGTCCAGTGGTTCCGCATCGATTGATGTAAAAACTAGTTTTTATGTGTCTAAATTCTCTCAGAAGCTATGTACTAGACAAGAACTTTCGGCTTCGTTTTCCTGTATATACCGTTATTTTTGTACCCACAAACAAACCATGTTGTTACACTAACCCGTACTAGTACGTATCCTGCGCTCAAGAATCAATCGTCAGAAAACGTGCTAGTACGCGTCCCACATATATTATGTTAATTTTTTTTCTGGATACATTTTTATTTCCTTTATAACTCTTAGTTAAAGAAATGGTGCTATGATTGATATAAATTAATTCTTTAATGCTCTAGGTCTCATTTTAGATACCTCTAAATAGTAACTTGCAGAAATTTATGTTTTCTTAGAACGAATTTTCCTTTTGACAATAAGTAGAGGACAATTTAAAAAAAAATCTACAAAATTTTAAATGGATTGTATTATTTGTAAATGTTTCAATTGGAGAGTCAATTTACAAATTTTCAAGCACCATACATAAATTTACTTTTTCGCAGTTAGATAGATTGAAATCATGAGAAATTACTTTATTTATAATGAAACACATCTTACAGTTATTTTATATGTAATACCAAATAGATCTTCTTTGTAATAAGTTTTTCTTTTTCATAAATGGCATCCCCTATTGTTTAAAACGATAACTGATTCCTAACTTGACGTGCTTTACTATTCAAAGTTCTTTAAACTTACTTTTAGTACTTTTTACTTCTGTTTCAATACTAACTTAAATTTAAGGTCTGCATATATATGTATTCGGTGGAAATGACTCGGTCATTAAAGGATTAAGAAACTCTTGGCAGTTTAACCCGGAAAAACTTAACACAGAATATGAACATTCACATTTCCTCACTTTCTTTAATTTTTCTTCCCATTCACTCTTAGAAAATGGATGATATCCCGTTTAAGATTGAAACATTGATATGTGAGATTGGTTAAGATTTTTTATAAATATGATTCTGAATAATTTCTAATCAGCATGCCCGAAATTTTTTTTTAATTTTGCGTGTAGAAAAGAACATTTTTAAATTATTTTTTCTACAGATCGCTATTGCAGCAAGGCATTAAAAGACAGGCATTATTTAAGAAGTTTAAAGAATAGAATTTCTTTGGGTGAGTATATTTTGAAGGAAGAATATAAAAAAAAATTATATGAATATGGAATACTCTCTGCATGTAATCCTGTTCGTTTTTCTAGAGGGTATGTTGCCTAGATAATCGGTATTTGATTGCGAATATTTTAGTTTATAATGATTTTCTCGATTTTCTAACTAGCTTATATTCCTAACAATCATTTAAAAAATAATAATGCTTTGAAATTGCGAATCTAATTTAGATATTCAGACATTATCTTACTAGATGATAAGGAAAATAATACCAGTTAGGAATCATCAACTGAAATAGAGGCAAATGAAGAAAAGGAAGATGCTGATTCAAATTAAATTAATATTTTTAGAAAGGGAAAAATGCAGTACTAATATTAGGATGTCTGTGAAAAACACCATTTTAAAACTCACTAGAAATGCACGTTTGCAAAAACGGTAACTTCTCCTTAGAAAGCTTGAAATTTATTCATATTGTGTTATATTATACGTAGAATGTTTATACTTAGTACAGGAATATACACAAATATTTTCAGTGACTCAACTAAAATATGTATAGTTTGAAAAAAAGATATAAATTATGTTTATGAGTATATAAAGTTAAACCCTAAATAAACTGTGAGAGGAAAATATGTGTAGATCACACTTGATAACTCGTAAGAGTGCTTTGAAGCATGTTTATACATATATTTTGTTCTCTTTTAATTTTTTTTGTCCATAATGTAATGATATTATGGTACAAAGTAAAAAGAAACTCTTATTTGATATATAGTGTTGTCAAAATCATCTACAAAAATGATACTCAATGCAACAAAAAAATCTTTATTTTCTTATATACTAGAGTTGAATAGGAAAGAAATCCATCAATGACATGCCATTTAAAAAATTCGAGCACTGATAAATCGGAAATTATATTAGTACATTGACATAAGATTCTTATTCTCTCTTTACTTTTGGAGTCATTGAAGTCGAAAAAGTCAAATTACAGGATATAGTCCTAATTGTCATTAAATATAAGTTATTCGATCCAGAACTTGAAATGAATCTTAATATTTTTTGCCTTCAGTTATGGTAGAAAACACGATAAACAAGAATCCTTATGCTTGACAAGCAATTTATAATCATTCAAACAGTTGAGCGTTCTAGAAGCGAGCTGTGGTAACACAATCGGCTAAGACGTCAATCTCATTAAGGGTAGGTTTTGAATTCGAGACTAAAGACAACTAAAGATCCGACGTGTTCATTAATGGTTGGTTGGTTGGTTTGGTAGGGAGCGCTACGGTCTACTGTTTTGCACGCGAGGGCTAATGAGACCGGGACCTACAGTTTAAAGCCGATTCCGAACGGCTACAAACATCCATGCCAGAAGCGGGATTCGAACCCACGAACTCCGGTTCCGAAGAGCAGCGCTCTACCATTCGGCCATCGTTCGGCGTGTTCATTAATGGAAGTTAGGGTGTATAAAATAAGTTCTTTTCACAATTTCATCCAAGTACAAACAATATCTCTGGATGTAGCAATAAATCCTAGGGTTTTCTGCTTGGTCCCTGCATTTAAACTACGAGGATCTTTTGGGGGTTAATTGAAATCACTTTTAACCGTAATATTCTGTAACCTACACATGCTCTTTAATGGTACTTATAATTAAAAGAAATAGCTTCTTAGACTTGTTTAGTAAAACGATACTGTCATAGAGACAGATTATAGAATTCCATTGTCAACAGCAATGGAAAGAGGAAGGTGTTGCTGGTATGAAAATCAGAATAGTTCATTTGTTTATTTCCTGTATTTTCTTGCTGAACTAATTGAAGAGAACACATTAATTTTATAAAATTCAGCAAGGTTATCGTTAAAAAACGAATTGCACCAGAATCAGAAAAGGGAACATTTTAAACATTTATTTTGTCTTGCATGCATTCTGAGAGAAGATCAAGAATGTACATCAATTAATCGCAAGAGAAAATACCACAGCAAAATTAGAGAAACATATTGCGAAACTCTCTAATAAACAAATTTTAATGTCTTTGAATATTTATATCCTTATACTTAATATTTATACCTAAATGAATTCTTGATAATACTACTTGCTTCTGAAATCAATGAAAAACTTGAAAACTTCTGGCTTTTACTTAAATCTCTACAGTATTGATTTGAGCTTTCTTTTTAGATAAGGATGTCAGTTATGCTAATAACTGACATTTTTTTCCTAAATCGATATTTTTTTCTATTTGTTTTTCTGTTTCCTTCGTCGCACTCTATGTAATTCTAACTTCAACTCCAAACCGATAAGGGAATTTAATGATTTTGCCCTAGTAAAGTAGTTCTGATAAGTGTACGGGGACTTCAGAACTAGGGCAGCATTTCAGCATTTTAGATTATGACTGAGCTTTTTCAGCATTTAATGTGTTAGTAAGGCATTTTTAAGTGACAAATGGAATAGCTTTTTGCTTTCAAGGATTACTAAATTTCACCTAAAAAAATTACTTAAAGGTTGTAAATTGACAAAAAATTTAGATTTAATAAATGAGATTTTGGAGGATCAAAATAAACCTGGTGAAAAAAATGTATCACAGGGTTATACTATCAACATTTTATACTTATGAAATAATCAGATATTAGATAACTTTTCTTCTTACTGAGTGCTTTGAACATTACAGAATATATGTCTTTTATTTTATCAAAGTTGCCAAAACTTTAAGTTATAATTTACAAATCTTATACAACTTGATATTTTTAACCTAAAAAATTAACCAAAGTAATTATGTCTATCTTAAAAAAACTTTCTGGTGGTTCTATCCTTTTCTGATATCTTTTTTCTGGCAACCTAAGTTTTTCATTTCAATTTGGTGACTTCGAACAGCCAAATTCACTGTTGCATAAGTTATTTAAATAACTCGTGGCGCTTGAAATATGTCAGATGACGACTTTCTCTCGTGACTGCTAATTAAAACTTCTGATCTGTTGGTCCATAGGATTTTGAAAGCCAAACCCGGCTTAAAATTTGCTTAAAAAAATCTGTTCATTTTAATCCTAAATTTTTTTTTGGTCCTGGCAGCACGACTACATCAGATGCAAGATGGAATCTTTTCCCTTTGCAATAGGGTAAATCACTCATTACATATATGTAAATGCACAATTAGAAGATAATGGAAAATATATATTTATATATATGACATGGACGAGTGGTTAAGGCATGGAAAACATATTTGATTTAATATATAAAAACTTTTTTATTGTAATCCGTCTTTCCATGGCTATGCTATTTATATATCCTTTGTTCTCATAATTTGCCACGAGAACCGTGGAGGATGTTATCAGCCTGAGTTTCCGCTCAGAACTGTCTCTTTTGACTTTGCTACATAAGCAAAATTGCTATGTCTACTTCCGCGTCAGCAATTTTACTCTCTATAGTTCCGCTCGAGTGTATGTCTTTCTCCTATTACGTTGTCATTAATGAGTTCTAACTATTTTTAATTATAACTCGCTTAATTCTTAACCCCATTTTTAAACCTACAAATATATAATTTAATATTATAGATTTTAAACATATTAACGTTACGCACGTAAACTTTCTTACCACACAGAAAAACCTGTACGATTCCATTTACTGTGAACTCCTTAACAATTTCACCTAAGCTCGCAAGTTCTGTCCTCGATTCAAATGCATTTGCTGAATTACTTTGTTTTCTATCATTACACATGCACGTAAGCACGCACACACACATATATATGTATCTATATATGTGTATATATGTGTATATATATACATATGTATATATACATATGTATATATATATATATATCTATATATGTGTATATGTATATATGTATATATGTATATATGTATATATGCATGTATATATGCATGTATATATGTATATATGTATATATGCATGTATATATGTATATATGTATATATGCATGTATATATGTATATATGTATATATGCATGTATATATGTATATATGTATATATGCATGTATATATATATGTATATATGTATATATGTATATATGCATGTATATATATATGCATGTATATATGCATGTATATATGCATGTATATATGCATGTATATATGCATGTATATATGCATGTATATATGCATGTATATATGCATGTATATATGCATGTATATATGCATGTATATATGCATGTATATATGCATGTATATATGCATGTATATATGCATGTATATATGCATGTATATATGCATGTATATATGCATGCACGTGTATGTACGTGTATGTACGTGCATGTACGTGTATGTACGTGTATGTATGTGTACTAATATGTATGTATATGTGTACATACACACACACACACTTCACACACTTGAAAATATATTTTATTTACAATTTCATTAATTCACAAACTTCTATTTACTTCAAACAGTAAATTTGTTTTTCTTCGCATGACAAAGAGAAAAGAGGATTGTATTGCTATCACATGTGCAGCAAACTCCAATTCTTTTAAGCTGCAAATAGTAGATATTCTACGGAATAGTTCTCTTCGGGTATTCTCAGAGAAACAAGGCAGATAGATACTATTTTAACGTCCAATGTCTTTTTCTCCTCTCATAGGCCGTTTAATACCTCGCTTACCCGTTTGATAAACAAATGTGGATTTCTTTAAAAATGTTTTTTGTTTTGCGGGGGTAGGCAAAACATGAAAAAGCAATAAGAACTTTTTTCAAAATGTTTTGTTCCAGTTTAAAGGTTGTTTCCTAGAAACGTATTCCTAGAAACCCAAAATACTTTAAAATACTCTGAAATATCACTCGGTATTCCGAAATATACATTTTTCCAGGTATTTACATATGCAATTTTGATTTAAATTAGAGTCAAAAATATATATATATATATATATATATATATATATATATATATATATATATATAATATATATATATAATATATATATATATATATATATATATATATATATATATATATATATATATATATATATATATATATAGTAAGGAAATGATTTCTGTAGATTACTTATTGCAATTTAGACTTATTTTTATAGGTCCATGCAAATATTTAATTAAATTAGAGGTACAATTCAGCACATTTTTAATCCAATGCCTATAATTTTAACAACTTATACGACAAAATGTTCACCCATCATTTCAACCAAATTTCTATATAGAAAAATAATATATTGCTAAATTACTTTTATAGATAATTAAAATTCTAATATTATCCTATCTCAAGCATAAGTTGAGTAACAGTAATACTTCAATTATAAAAATTGATCTATGGTTTTATTTCGTGAAAGGAAAAAGAATGCTTACGAAACTTTAACGCAATAATAAAGTTAGCCATCTATATATTCACCTCTTTCTAAATAGATAGATGATTACTAGATATGACACATATATACAAATAATACATACATTTACATATTAATATATATCTATCTCTCCCTCTCCCTCTCTATCTATCTATATCTATCTATATCTATCTATATCTATCTATATCTATCTATATCTATCTATATCTATCTATATCTATCTATATCTATATCTATCTATATCTATCTATATCTATCTATATCTATCTATATCTATCTATATCTATCTATATCTATCTATATCTATCTATATCTATCTATATCTACCTCTATCTATCTCTATCTATCTCTATCTATCTCTATCTATCTCTATCTATCTATATCTATCTATCTCTTCGTGTCTTCGAGATTTTTCGAATTCAGATAAAAGTTATTTAAATGATATAGAGCTGTGGAAATCAACCATTAATGAAGCAGAAGAAGAATGCTATTTATAAAACAGTACTTAAATCTCATAATATGTGAATTTCTTGATAGGGGCAAGCAAATTCTGCTTTCGCGATCAATAAAAAAATATCTGCCTCTCGGAATCAACATATAATAGCAACACATAATCACGAATACGCATATTTCACTAATATTATGCATGAAAGATTTCTAGTTTTGATTAAAAGTCCAATTATTTATTGACAGTTGGAAAAATATTTTCTGTGGAAATTTTGCATAAGATATTTAATTTTCAAAGTTACTTTATTTTTATTAACCCCTTAATGCACAGTTAAAAAAAAAGGCCGGCCAAAAAATGAATTTTTTAATGTAAAAAATAAAAAAATATATATATATAATTTATACTTGAATGAGTAAGTGTTATAGCTTACAATCTCATGTAAATGATAAATATCAATAAAACGATTGCTTGTTTTTTTTGCTTTAACATTCTTATTTTCAATGATTATTGAAAATAAAAATGTTAATGCAAAAAAAAAATGATTTCACATTGATGAAACACTCGATTGTATTCAAGTGGGAAAAATTATACCAACATAAAGTACAAAGCCTCTCGAATTATCTCGAGTGTGCAAAGTTAGGCTCGAGGTAACTCGAGCTTGGATGTTAAGGGGTTAAAGTGGCCAGAGAACTTAAAAGTTTCACATACAAGAATATTATCTAGGTTATTTTTTTAAAAATTAGTTTTATTCATTTTTAATTCTTAATATCCTTATTGGAAGCTTTTACTCCCAGGAGAAAAATAATGTGTTTCGCTATAGATACGATATTTAAAAAAAAAATTTAACTCTACTCTTTATAAAACCACTTTAGGATATTTAAACTTTTGCTCTGTGTGAGTAAATCTAAATTTTAAAAGCAAACATGCAATTTAATTAAATGCGTTGACTAAAGATTACTAATTAATTGTCTCCCTAATTTTGATTACATTTTCTCAAAAAGTTTTTTATATAATGCTCAGCAAATTAATTTTTTTGCTGAAGTCAATATTTCGAGATTACTTGTTCTCAGATCTTATCTCTGAGGTCATATTATGCTCATCCACTAATTATTGTAAAATTTTAATCTATAGGTTAAACTAACCATATTTTTTCTAATTTAGAGACTCCAGTTATTCCGTTCGCGGTAATTTTGGTATACCTAAATTAATTGTAAATCCATCTAAATGCACACGCATCAAAATTCATAAAATATATTATAGCATATTTACACTTAGTAGTAGGCAAAGAGTAATCGCAGTTTTCGAAAAAGATCAGTAAATAATAAATGGTACAAGATGAACAGGAAACATATCCAATATTAAAATGCATTACGGAAAATACTATAAATTGAATTAAGCTAACTCATGACAAATGTTGTTTGCTGGCGATAAAACACTATTTATTCGGATGATTTCAGGGACACGATAGTTTTATTGTTACTTGACCTTGTTTGCTGATGTTTTCTGGTAAATATAAACGTCTAGTCTATTTTCTCTCGAATGTTTTGTTTCCACGCTGAAACATAGATCTTACTTTATTAAAGAATTGCTTTCCGGCTCATTGCAAAGAATTTTATTGCATTTCAGAATATATGTTATTTGGGAATTATGTCTTTACGTTTGTATAGAGAAAAATTCCCGGATTTTTAAAAAATATATATATAAGATCTGATTTATTCGGATGATTTCACATTTTTGTATCGTAATTTAAATCATAGTTGTTAAATAATATTCCTATATTATTTGGCAATCTCCTATATAATTATATAATTATCCGTAACTAAGTACATTGGCTATAAATGCCAGGAATGATTTCTAACGCGTATAAGTTACAATTTTATGGCGAAGTGTAATCCTAAGAATTGTGTTCCGGCTCATTGCAAAAACTTTATTGCATTTCAGAATATATGTTATGCATGAATTATGTCTTTACGTTTGTAATGAGAAAAATTCCCGGATTTTTTAAAAAATATATAACATTTGATTTTTCTAATTTTTGCATCATAATTTATATCATAGTTGTCAAATAATATTCCTATATTATTTGACAATATCTTATATAATCATATAATTATCCGTATGTAAGCACATTGGCTATAAATGCCAGGAATGATTTCTAACGCTTATAAGTTTGGGGAATTAATGTTACAATTTTATGGCGAAGTGTAATCCTAAAAATTACGTTCCAGCTCATTGCAAAGAACTTTATTGCATTTCAGAATATATGTTATTCATGAATTATGTCTTTATATTTGTATTGAGAAAAATTCCCGTATTTAAAATATATATATATTTATAAAATCTGATTTTGCACATTTTTACATGATAATTTATATTATAGTTGTCAAATAATATTCCTATATTATTTGACAATATCCTATATAATTATATAATTATCCATAACTAAACACATTGGCTATAAATGCCAGGAATGATTTCTGACGTGTATAAGTTTGCGGTATTAATGTGATAATTTTATGGCGAAGTGTAATCCTTATGACTCTCGTAACGCTTCCGTTGAAGTAATCCTGCAAGTAAGCTCATAACAGTTACATATATCATACATCTAAAATAAAGATTACCTTACGTAACCTACATCTTTTCATATACATGAACTGTGTGGCTACAAGAGGAATTACAGGATGTACTTGTCTGCTTCTGCAAAATGAAAAAAAAAATAATTACAATACACTCTTAAAATCTAATGATGTTTTTACAATCTTGTCTTAAATTCCAATACTTTAATCCATATGCTTGCATTGAGTGCTCATAGCATAGAAAATGCACCTTAATTCATGACAAATTTTATTTAATCTTCTGCAATTATTGCACACTTTTATTTAACCATGAAAATGTTTCAAAGTCTAAATAATGTCATCAATTATTCACAAAAAACCCAAACTGACTGATGTAAACTTTGCTCACTAAGTATCTCTGATTACAGTAATCGAAATCAATCATATAATTACATTATTACTGTTAAATTAGCATTTTATTGCATAAAGTTTTTTAATCGTTGCTAATACTCTTTCATTACCAATTTACAAATCTGTACATTTTATTGACTCTTTTTCAATTATTAAATAGTTTAGTTTAACTGGAAGTGAAAGTATTTCATAGTCTAAATCTTGTCATAAATTTTTCACTAGGTGCATAAATTTCAATTAAACCGAAATTTTTCTTTCTTATACAACTACGATTACTATAGGTGAAATCAATCATACCATAACAACATTACAGATAAATTATTTTTTAATAAACAAGAGCTACCTAATAGTCGCAATCATTTTTTATCAACCCTGTATAGGTATATACAAAGCTGTAAATGGTTATTTTGGTTTCAAGAAATGTTGCTAAATTTTGCTACTGGAGGGTTAATACTTATTATTATACCTAGTACGTATTGTCTCTTGATTACAGGGGATTCCAAACAGCTACAAACATCCATGACAACCGTGGATTACGAACCACGGACTCTGGTACTAAAAAACAACGCCATATTTATCAACTACTGATCGGCATAAAGTAAAAAACACTATGATTCAAGTTTAAAATTAAGAAGAACAAACACAATGAAGAATTTATTCTGATTTGTTTCAGTGGAACCATGTTTAATAAAAAGTTTTGTAAATGTCTAAAGTAATATGACAGACACAGTACATTTAAACAGACAAAACTAGCTAAAAGTAAAAAGTTTCATATCCAAACGAAATTTTAGCTCCAAACGATGTTGGTTTATAATATCTTTCCCAGTTCACTAGTAGATCAATTTTACATAATAAAAGTTCTTCATTTTTGAGTGATAAAAGAACTGCATATAATACAGAAACAGGTATCAATATTAATTTTAAAAATTTACATATATGTTACGGCAGGATTCACTGGTTCAATGCGAACTTCATCCCAGCAAACGAGATTTTAGGGAAATTCAAAGTGTTTTATAAATATTTAAATTAAACACAAAGCATATTTCAGTGTAATGAGCCATATAAAATCCAAACATACTAATCAATTTAGAGAAATATATTTTTCCTGTTAGTTACCAAAATATTCACTATGCAGGCAAAAGTCTAGAAAAAATTTTAGAATTTTTTAATGTCTAAAAATATAAAGTTAATCATTCTTTAGTTTGTATTATAAAATAAATATTAATTTTAAATATTTCAAAAAATTATTTTTTAAAAAATTTTGAAAGGTGCCATTTCTTTAAACATTACATTTTAACTGTACACCATTTCCATAGAAACGGGTGTGACACATTGAACTACTTTTTGTTACTTTTTCTATGAACAATATAACATTTCAAATATATATATTTTCGTGAAGCAATTATAAGACCTAAGGAAGAATTTTGCCTCAAATAAACAATTTCCATCTCTTCTGTACGTGTTTAAAAAATTATAAATATGCTATTACTTGTGTGACACTTATGACTGCTTAACAAAAATATATATTTGAACTATTATATTCTTTATAGAAAAAAAGATTAAAAAGTAGTTGTAAATGTGTCACACTCGTTTCTATGGAATGGCTTTATATGGCTTCTAAAAACTATGAAGAGTAGTAATAAAATAATCCTAACTGTAAAATATAAATCCATTTATGTAAAGGAATAAAAGCCGTCAAAAGTATTATTATTGTTTACTACTACATTTTCTACATTAAGCTTCTCTCTTACAGGAAAAATTCACTTGACAACAAATTAAATTCTAAGGAACATAGTATATAATCTTACGCAGCCAGTACTTTTCGTGTTTTTATAACAAAATATATTTACTGAATTTCAGTCGGATGGGAAAATCAATCATCTTCAAGAAAAATTTTTCAGAGTGGATAGCATATTGATAACACAAAAAGTTATACGATCCGCTGATAGGCGTGGTTTTCTAGAGGTTTCGTACAGGAATTCTTTGAAAATTTGGCTCATTATATTTCGAAAGTTATAATGGGGATTTCTGAAACATGACATTTCACAACTAAATTATGATGGAAAATATTATTTCACCTCAAATTTTATCTACCATACGATAAATCATAGATAATAAAAGTTGAGCTGACAAATACGCTCTGTAGTATTTTTAGTAAGTATTTTTATGAAAGTTATTTCCAAAATTTCCTTACCGATACTTATAAAAAGTATAAATTACATTTCTGTTCTTTGAAAGATTTTTACAGAGAAATATTTTTATATAAAGAGGGATTTACATAAAACTGAATAGTTCAAATGTTTTTGGGTTGGTTTTATTACTTAGTTTATATTAATAAGCATTTAATATTAGTCAGTAGTTATTCTCTTTCACAGAAATTAATACAAATTTTTAAATGAAAAATTATATAAATACCTATGAAATTTACAATTTCTAATTTGGTTAATTTTTTAATTATTTTTGTATCTAAAGATTATTTTACTACATTATTTTACTATATAAAGCAGGATTTACATTAAACTGAATAGTTCAAATGTTTTGGGTTTGGTTTTAATTATTAGTTAATATTAATAAGCATTTAATGTTAATCAATAGTTATTCTCTTTTACAGAAATTAATTTAATGCCTGTTGCGAAAGATATAGAGAGCAAACTGATGAAGCATGTAAACCTAAAGTGTCTTTTTCTGAGATTTTTACAGCTATATAAGAACTAGCATAAAATTACAATATAGAGTGACTTCATTTATAAACAAATTTAACACCTCGTGCGTAAAATGTAGACAGAAAACTGAGGAAGCATGTAAACCTCAAGCGTCTTTTTTGAGATTTATACAGCTATATAAAAACTACTAGCATAAAATTAATTATCGAGTTATCATTTATAAACAAATTTAACTTCACTATATTAAAGTTAGAAAATTTAGTTTTTAGAACATCTCTACAGAACTACCAACTTGGATTAAAAGCAAAATCCAAGAATTTGATTTCGTGCATCATGATTTCTGAGTTCATTTCATGCATCATTTATAATAAAGATTGATAGATTAATTTTCCAAAATAGATGAGATATCTTTAATACTATCTAGCAAACGTCGGATCTCCTAGGGCTAGATATTCATTCAAGATTAGATTTGCGCTAAACATTCATTCAATAATAGTATCTATAAGCTTGTAATAATCAGTGTTACAAGAAAAGAAAATATTTTCCGATACATTGATGTATCTAACAATATAAACTATCACAAGATTATAAACTACATATTTTCACAAATTGCAAACTTTATTTGAATTAAGAAACTGATTTTAACTATATTCAAAATTTAGTTGTAGTTATATATGTAAGTAATTTATAGCGTTTATATAAGCTAAAATCAATATGCCATCTCTAAAAGAATTTCACTCTTATTTTAAAGAAATTTAATCTCTAAAAGTCAATTAGTCTTCAATTTTCTTCTTTTATATCCAAATATTCCAGGTTTTTATGTGTGACATATAAAAATTAGAAAAAAAGTAGTAATATGTTAGTGTTTGTTTTTCAAATGCAGCTGGCATTCAAGACACACATATCTTTATGCCAACACTTCCTGCGAAGGTTTATACTCATTTAACACTACCGGAGAGCACGTGCAGCTACTTATGCGAGTAAAATTGCACTACACTGGGTTCTAGTAATAGAAGTAAGGACCAAGATCAACACTCCCAGGCTTGGCTGTTAACTGTAAAATGTTTAGAGCTGCTGTTATAAAATGTCAAACTTTTAACTAATACAGAAGATTGCTATACCTATATAGAATTTAAATAATGTGATACTAGAGAGGCCTATATCGACATTTATAATTTTTCAAACCTGGAACATAAATTAACTTTTTGGTGGTGTATCGATTAAGATCATAAATAATAGGTTGTGACGCTTCAATGTTCTTGAGTGAAGAAGTAGCGTGAAGATGGATCACAGACTTAACAGTATTGGAAATCAATTTTATTTTCTAGAGTAAATAATTGCTATATACAAAGGGATTATAATATCCCAAAACAATTCGAAATGTAAAGAATTGTTGCTTGGATAACATATCCACGACTATCACAATCGTAAAAGAGAATTAAATAATCTCACACGATAGAGAGACTTTTCCAGGGTGCAACGCGAACCGAATCTATCTCCCGTTAAATGTCCGAGACCCTGCTGTTCCTTATATGAGTGGACCTTACGAGTCTACCGAGCGTAATTGCTAAAGAGCTGGCTCCGATAAAAAGTCGCTCAAGACTCCTCGAAGTCAACGCAACTACGTAAAAAAAAATGCTGAAAAGACCCGATTCGCCGTTCTCCATTGTACGGTTATTCTTGGAGCACCTGGCCCGGCAGGAAAGACCCGATTCTTAAAATTCTAGACTTTTTATACTTGGGGGTCAGTTACGGTACCTACAGTCTGGTCTGTTACGATTCCAGTTACCTGAGAACTCTAGCTAAGGTTACAGTTAGTCGAATTCTCATTCACTAGCTGTACCTTTCCGGATTTCTCAAGGCAATGCTCAGGAATCATTACCGACACCTATGAGAGTCGAACGCTGGCCGGTTGGTTAGGGCGCTGATCGTCGGTACCAGAGTTCGTGGGTTCGAATCCCACTATGGCATGGTTGTTCGTAGCCGTTCGGAATCGACTTTAAGCAGTAGGTCTCGGTCTCATTAGCCCTCGTGTGCAAAACAGTAGACCGTAGCGCTCCAAACCAAGCCAAGACACCTATGAGAGCGTGAAGCCTATTCAACCGAACTGTCAACATCTCAGGCACTGCGTCGCCACGCTATTGTAGTCTGGCCAAGGAGGTGGGACCCAGCTTGGCCCGATTTCGTTCTGTAATGTTCTGAACAAGGGGGTCTTCACAAGGTTCAACTATCAATTTGCATTACTGTGTTTACATGTTATAATAAAACAAATTCTTAATTATAAGTTTTCTTTTTTCAAAACTAGTATCGTATATTTAAATTTACAACTGATAATTATAATTTAGACTGTAACATTCAAGGTTATTTAAAATGACACGTCACCTTTAAAAATAATAAAATTCGATTTATTTTTTCCTTTTATAATTTTAAATTCTTTGGACATTTTTAAATTATTTAAAACAGACCTCACTGAATTATTTTAATTAGAACTTGTAAAACTATAAATCTTTGCATATAAGAATCATGAAATTCGTATACATTCAATTGAAATTAAATCAGAAATATTAATAATAAAATCTCGCAATATAGACCAGGATTATTAATGAAACAGTTAATTTAGAAAAATGGGTTGTGCATGTTAAGTAAACAGTTTAGCCCTTTGCCTATGACGCCCGAACTGTGTTCAGGCGTAGCAAATCAGCCAAATATGGAATATCCGACATGAGTCGGTCAAATGAAAAATAGGTGTTTCAATTCAATGAATCACAAATTCAGTTTTTCCAATGCATAATATGTAATTAACCATTTTCCTAATAAATGGCTATTTTTTTTTCTGGAAACGTTTGGCAGTTTCGTGCCAATTGTTGGATACGGTAAATTATTCGTGAAATTCAATTGAATCTAAGGGACATGGAATTCATGACAATTGATATACATAATAATACTGTTGCATAAGTCTACTATATTATCTTTTAAATTATGCCATTTAATTTATTTTGCAATAAATTGAGGAAAAATTACTGTACTTCATTACAATTTCTCATATATGTGAAAATATTGGTTGTAGTGGTTACGTTTAATATCTTGTATTTTTTTAAATAATATATTTCTAATATTTTAATGATAATAACAAACAAGATTAAAGAGAAAATAATTCCATTTTTGGAACGTTTTTCTGAAATATATTCCACGGGCAAGGGGTTAAAATACATTATATATGTGGCATCACCGTGGCTGGCACCAGAAATGCAAATTTCTGCGTGTGGCCACGCCCGCTTTCCGCAGCTGTATGCGCTTTAAATACCGGAGCAGAGCTCTCAAGGAGCGAAGCGTTTGCACGTTCCAGAAGTTCTCCCTCCGAAGGCAAGCACTTTCGACTCTCCGGCAGTTCACTCGATCAACAGCACGAGCTTCCCAGCTTTAACGCCCGCTACTGATCTAAACCTTCTGTAACGTTGTACAGCCTTTATTTTTTTATGTTTTTGCGGTTTAAATAAACCTCCTGTTAAGTTTGAATCAGCGTGGGTTTATTCCTTCATTTTTTATGGAGTCAAGAGGGAGTAGTAACCAGTCGCCATACCTTCATTGGTGACTTCCTTTCATATATATTTATGAAGCCCTGTGGTTTTGGGGTAGCAGTCCCAAGCTAACCCAACACACATTAGGCACTTAGCACTCTGAGGTTCTATCCTCGGGCTGTACAAGATTGAGTCAGCGTCCATCCCTTTAGTCTCTATATAAACTAAGGACCAAGTATGTTTATGAACTAAACATAAGAAGGTTCCTCGTAATATCGAAACCTAACCAAAACATATGCTTCAAACCCCATTGGGTTTGGTTTCGGAAACGGAGATTAACACCGTAGAATGAACCGATGGTCCCTAATGTTTGATCTGAAGCTCTGGGGAGATTAGTTTTTTATATACATTTTCAACCAAAGTATCATAAAAGTGTAAATTCTACATACTGAGGTTTCGAAAGTATCTAAGAAAACTATTATGCGATTCAAATATTGTTTAAAATAGCAATAATGTGGTCTTACTAAGATATTAGTATATTCATGAATATATATACAGTAGAGATAACTCAGGTTAAATGATTAATTATAAAATTCTAGGTACTATTGGGTTGTTCGGAAAGTAATTTCGCTTTTTCCCGACAGAGGATTTAATTGTATTTTTTTTTGCACCCAACTTCACATTTAAGCCGTATTATTTTTATATGCTTTGAGAGCTCATATAGCAAGGCTTGTGTTTGAAAAATTTCAATTAATTCTACGATGTAGTTTTGAGTTGGTGCAATTTTAAATATGGAGAACGATAAGCAGCATTTTCGACATATCTTACTGTTTTACTACAGAAAAGGTAAAAATGCTGTTCAAGCCAGAAAGAAATTGACCGATGTGTATGGAGAATGTGTGTTGACAGTTACACGTGGGAATAAAAAATCTTCTAGAATATCTTTTTAATCCACAAAGAATCTAAAAGACTGTTAGAGATAACATTTTAGAAATCGCATTATTTAGGTCTCACTTGAGAAAATCTCTAACTTATCCCTTTTTTCAACGAAAAACATAGTACACTTTATAAGAATACACTTTGAAAGAATTTGCTGACGAAATTTTATTCTGTATCTATACATACAAAAAATATATAAATAAAATTTTAAAGTTTTTAAGTATTTTCTTGTAAAGAGATTTAAAACCGCTTTACAAATAAATACACTCCTTACGAGGTAACCTAACAAATTCTTTTGATTTTAAATCAGGAGATACTTTTCTTAAATATCACATTAAATTCGCCTGCGTTTCTGTCACATTTAAATATAATGTATATTTTTCTATGTCCTTCTCTTATGATTTAGAAGATATTAGTACCAAAGCTCATTAATAATTTGAAGATTTATTTTCTCAATTTTAACTTTCAATATACAATTTTAAAAATTACTTCAAGAAGAAATATTCTTATGTTTCCTGCTTTGTTCTATAAAAGCTATCAGGAATTATAATTAATAATACTGATTACTTTTAATCCATTTGACTAAGAATTCAAAGTGTTTGGCCCTGCATAATTTTTCAATCGAATGATCCCCTATACAATAATAGCCTAAGTTATTTGTCTGTCCGCTAATTTATGAAGCGGTTTTACCTGGAATGGTTACAAGCTTTCATATTGGATTTTTCATGTGTTAGGGTTAGAAAAATTCAAAGCGAGTTCGAAATCCACTCCATCCCCCTTTTACAGAGTTTACTGTCATTATTTCAAGCCGTATTTTTCCCGGTCAAGAGCAGGTGATTAAATTTATCAATTTGTCACATAATAAATAAGTAAAAATAACATTTTTTCTAGCATTATGATCGCATTCCTTTAACCATCTTACTTAATCATTTCTTAAATTGTTTAAATATCGTCTGCACTATCTTCATACGTTTTATCACTGAACTTAGATATCACGTAAATAATTTTCTTTAATATTTGGCTTAAATAATAGATTATGCACATATGTGATAATTTTAAATTTAATTCTCAATTATTTTTTGTTGCAGTGAAAATTTGATAACCGATCTTAACAACAAATTCTATCTACCTCTAAAGTGTAGGGGAAATGATAGTTTCATTCTTGTACTTCCATTAATTACTGTGGCCAAAAAAAAATTGGGAAGAACTTGATAATTTTGATGTGGCTAAGAGAACTTTGAATTATCTTTCTAAATGAATTTAACATGATTCTATACTGCATACACAGTATTGGGAGACTTTAGAGGAGTATGAATATAAACAATTTATTAAGAGTGTACCAGATGATTCGCACTAAAAAAAACATTTTTTTACCTGCATCATAGGGTACTTTACAATTCTGGAAAATTGAAAATTTCACTGATCCCATCATATGACAGGCTATATACTATTTAATAAATAAGAAGTTTTTTAATACAATTAAAATAATGTTTTTAATTGCTTATTTATGATATATTGTTTAACAATAAATCTGAACATCAATCCTACAATTCATTTGAGAGCAAATTAAAGTTTGAACCAGGAGATTCTTTATTCCACTAATTTGTTTACTATTAAAGTATAATTTAAAATTTTTAATTTAAATTTCTTAACCATCTGATTAATTAGGTTTAACTAATTTTGTGTTTCATGCTCAAGTGTCATAAAAGATCTTTTTACTGGCTGTACGGTGCAATTCTCAACGTAAAACTGGAATTTTTATGAACTGCTGTTGATGAAATTTTATTTTATCTCTTTATTGCATTATAACCGTAAAAAGAGGCTCTTTAAGTGAATACAACATAATCTTATCACGAAAGAGTTTAAAGAAAAAAAAGATATTTAAGACAGTATCTTTCAAAAGAATGTCCTTTAAAAAGCGTTGCCACAGTTCTTGAAATAACAAAGGGCAGAATTACTCGTGCAATATATATGATTAAAGATAGTCTACATAAAAGTAAAAAATAAAGTTTACAAAATTTGTTCCTAAGAGTTATCGTAATGTTTCATTCGATTGAAGACAAAATATTGATTCTACAAAAAAAAAATAAAATGAATCCTTTTGTAACGTTCCCTGCATATACATATAACAAAATTTTATTAATTCTTTGTATGTAAAACGTTTTTAACGTCTCATTAAATATCAACTTACTGAGTTACTGCATATATTCAATTTGTTTTCAAGATCAGACAATTTAGATTTTCAATAAATGGTTGACTGACGTTATCCATATGAAATGAATATTTCAGAGGGTTTTAACAAAGTTGAATTTCACTTTCTTAAAATATGTTTCTAAAATATTAGATTCCATTAGCAAGATTAAAATTTCGTAAAATACCTTCACACTTTATACAAATATTTTTATCATTTGATGTAGGCTAGTATATGATTTTCATTAAATGAAAATCTTAACATTTTTTGTAACAATTTGAAATTTATAAAATATTATTAACCTATAAAATTTAATTTTGTTTTAGCACTCTAAAAATTTATAAATCATATTTATTTTAATTATTTATATTTTTATTTAGGAATCCTTTTTGTTAAAGTATTTTTATTCAACTCTAATTTTATTTATTTTTAATATTTCAATTTTTAATTTAAAATTACGAATCGACATCTTCTAAATTATAAATATCAAGAAATCCGCTATTTAATGATTTTAAATGTTCTCGTTGATTAAAGTACTGGAAATATAAATATATATTTTTTGTTAATCTATATAAAATTTATTAAATAGACAAGATATTCGAAGTGGCGATAAAAATATATACGATTTATTATACCTACTTAAAAATTTCAAATTATATTAGGTTGAAAAATGTATTACATAAAAAATATATTATATATTATATATATATATATATATATATATATATTTATTATTTTTTATAAATATATTATTTGTATGTATATGTATTATATTATCATTATTATGTATATGAGAAGTATGTATATGTATGTATATATATGAATATGTATTATGTATATGTATTGTATATATATATATATGTGTATATATATATATATGTATATGTACGTGTATATATATGACTATATGTATGTATAACGTGTATATATAGTATATGTATGATGATGTATGTATATATGTTATATAATATATGTATATATTATATGTAATATTTATTATATGTTATTATTTGTAGTGTATATATATAGATATGTATATATTATGTATATATATAATATATTTTATGTACTATAAATATATATATATATATATATGTACGTGTATATATATATTTATATATATATATATATATATATATATATATCTATATATATATGTGTGTGTGTATATATATATGTACGTGTATATATATATAATGTATATATGTATATGTACGTGTATATATATATTTATATATATTTATGTTGTGTATATATATATGTATATATATATATGTTGTGTATATATTTGTATGTATATATATGTATGTATAATATGTACGTGTAAATATATACGTGTATATATATATATGTATGTATATATATAAATGTATGTATATATATATATGTATGATATATATATGTATGTAGAAATATATATTTTGTATTATAATATGTACGTGTATATATATATATGTATATTTTATATGTACGTGTATATATATATTGTAAGTGTATAATATGTAATGTATATATATATATGAATTATATATATATATGTACGTGTATTTATATATAAATGTACGTTGTATATATATATATGTACGTGTATATATATTTTTGATGTATTTTATATATGTACGTGTATATATATATTTGGTGTATATTTATTTATTGTACTGTATAATTTTATATGTACGTGTATATATATATGTATGTATTTATATATATGTAATGTATATATATATATGTATGTATATATATGTATTATGTATATATGTATGTATATATGTACGTGTATATATGTACGTGTATATATGTATGTATATATGTATGTATATATGTATGTTATATATGTACGTGTATATATGTACTTTATATATGTACGTGTATGTATGTATATATGTACGTGTATATATATGTACGTATGTATTGTATTATATGTAGGTGTATATATATGTCCGTATATGTACGCACGTATATGTTATATGTCCGTATGTATGTGTATTATGTATACATAAATATACTCTAACCGTTTTTATAATCCGGATGGTTTTATATGCCCATTATATTTTGAAAGTTATAATCGGAATTTCTAAAATATACCATTAAACATTTAAATTATAATGGAAAACATTAAATTTTAGAAACTAAATAAATCATTGGTAATAATAAGTGATCTAAAAACTGTTGTATATTCATCTTTCGTAACAATATTATTCTTTAGCAAGAAATTTCTTTAATACTTTCTTTTCGATATTTTTATAAGAAAACAATTCTGTTTCCTTGAAAGGTTTGTACAAAGAAATCTTTATATCAAAAGCAGGATTTACGTAAAACAGGTGTGGTATGGTTGCGTAGGTGGTTTATATAACACTGACTCCAATTAAATTAAAACATCATTTTATTTTAAGTAAGGCCGGCTTCAGCTCGATAGCACGTGCACACTCTGGTTCACCTCACCACCAATTCAAGTTTTTGAGTACATGTGTACTCGCTCAGTTGAAGTAGCAGTGAAGGTGATATTTGATTTGCATAAAGTTCACCATGGAGTATGGATACATTACCATACAGTAACCCCCCAGTGAACGAAGTAAACGATAAATGCAAAGGTACAACAAAATATTAAAACAATGGAATTTGCAATAGTGACATATAGGTTATACAATAAAAACATGTAGAAGATACAATACAATATATAATATACAATAATGAAATACAATATCAAAAAAGAGTAAGCATTATATACAAAATGTTATACAAGGTTATATTACAAATTACTTCACATCCATACAGAAATTTACGTCCAGAACGAGTAGTGTATTTTTTATTAAATATCAATGTAGAAGGTGCTTTTGGAACAGGAAGCGCATTGCTATTCCCAACAGTGTCTGATAATTGATAGGCGGGTTTGATGCGATCTATTGACACTGTTTTATTTTTTCCATTAATGTCAATAACAAAGTTTTTATCAATTCTCTGCAAGATGAGGTGAGTTCCAGTATATGGCGGTCTCAAGGGACGAATTACTTTACCGGACCTTAGATAAACATGCGTGGAAGTTTGTAATGAGGGATGTACAAAATCGTTGGGTGTGCTATGTAGACAAGTGGTAGTGAGATTTAATTTCCACATTGTGTGCACTAATTTCGAACTATAATTTTGATCAATTGTTTGTTCAATTTCTTTTTCATATGCTATAAGGTCGGAAGGTAATCTTAAAGTTGTGCTATATACTAGTTGTGCGGGTGCTGCATTAATATCAATTTTTAGAGCTGAGCGCAAACCTAAAAGGACAATTGAAAGGGTGTCAGTCCATTTTGTTTGATTATGTGCTTTAAGGGCATCTTTTAAATATCTGTGAAATCGCTCTAATACGCCATTGGATTGAGGATATGCTGAGGTTCGAATAAGATTACAACCTAAGGTGTGCATAAGTTTACGAAATAAAATAGATTCGAAATTACGACCTTGATCACAGCCATCTAAACACAAGGCCTGCGCGCTGATTTTCCGAAAACCGGTCACGTAATCTCTCTAAGGCGGTATTCTATTTATTCTGTTGAAGCTTGTTGATTGCTTGCCTATTACTTCTTTTGAAAAAAAAAAAGAAAATTTATGGAAGTAAAATAATGTTTGCTTTTATATGTAAGGTAAGTAGCAATTTTGCTACTGTTTCTCCTATTATTTTATGAGCTGTTTTCTAATTAAGTATATCATAAGAATGATGGTAATTCTTAAGTTCGACACTTTAGAATGGTTCAAATGTTTTGTTATTAGTATGTGCTTTGTATCATATTGTATATTATAACTGTCGTTTTAAAAATAAGTTTCATTTTATTGTTAGATCTCATTAAGGAGTTTATAATTATATAATACAACATTTAATATCCGTAAGTTAAATGTATTCTAAGTTATGTTAAAGTTTCGTTTTTGCTGTGTATTGCAACTTGGCTATTGTTGATAACTCACAAATTACAATTTCTGTTTTATCCTAAAGGAAAACTATTATTACCACAATAAAAGATTAATGTATCCTTACTTCATTGATTTATAATGTGTTTTTAAGGGGCTTTATTAATAAAAGTTGATGTACAACTTCTTTCCCATATTACAATAGCAACTGGGAAATTTCTATGTAGAATCAATGTTATCTGCACTTTAAATTGTTTCTGATTTATCAACTTCATATTTTTTACGTCCTGAGCTCTTTTTCCAGATTTTCATATTAACTTTCTACAATTTAAAATTTTGAATGTCGAAGCGTAAAGAAGACATATATGTAATAAAAATTAAACTACCAAAAGAAAATTTATAAATGTAAGAAAAAAATTAATCTAAAGTAATCGACAGAAGCAATGTTTTTACACATTTTTATTATAAAAATATAACCTTTATTCAATGCTGTACTATTTTATAACAGGTAAGTTCTCATATAACCTGTAGAAAAGTAATTAAATAAACATGCTTAAAGTTTTTGAATAGCTATGTCTAACAGCCAAAAGTAGAAAAATCCCATCTAAATAAAATTTGCAAGCTGTTATAATTATATAAATAAATTTTAATTAATAGATGCTTTAGGTAGAGGAACTTAAAAAAACTGTATTTACACTTAGTTACATTTATGTATTCAGATATTTACAAATGTTTTATTAAAATATAACAGTAATTTTATAGCAAATGATAATCAACTCAGTCATTTAACCATATCTTAAAAATGTAATAGATTGTATAAATAGGTCTTCTAAATTATGTTTGCATGGTTGTTTACTTCACTTCAAAAATATAATTTTAACTATTTATAAAATATTTCTGAATAACTACTCTAAAAAAAGTGACTGAAAAATATATTGAAGAAGAAAAAATCATTAAGAGAAAAATAAAAAAAATATTCTTAAATATTTCTTGTAACAATGTTTTTACTTTTTTTTCTCTGTACACACTTTTGAATTATGTTTCATTGTTTATGTAGTACAAATCAGTATCAGATGTTATACGTAAATAAAACTGTAAAAATTTTGCTTCAGCATAATATTTTTGTATGAGTTTGTGAAATTTGTCAGTGATAAATTGTTCTATGATTTTATACTAAGGCAGTGTTTTTTAACACTGCCTTTAATATAATCCTTAAGGATTTTATTTATTTTAACTTTAATGTGATCCGTAAAGGATCATATTTTATGAATAAAGATTAAGACATTTTATTTCCATGGGACCATTTAATAAAAGGTAAGTAAAAAGAAAAAAAAAGATGCCAGTTGTGTAATTTTTTGCAAATGTAATTTCTTTGCTTAAAATTTTATCTATGTATCATATCTGTTTTCGTGTAGTGTATGAAGTTATTTTGGTAACTAAAATTTAAATATAAATTGACACACAAATAAAATATCTATAGCAAAATAATTTTCTACTAATAAATATTCAAGTTAGTGAAATAATTGAATATCCTTAGTTTATTTTTTGAAAAAATATTTTGATGAGTAGTAAAAGGCATAACACAATTTAATTGAGGATTATAGGAGGGAAACCGCCTTTGGCCACCGCCATTTTTTTAAGTGCGCAGGCCTTCTATATAGATCGCTGTGCCTTGATCAGTAGTTATAGTAACGGGGCAACCGAATCTGGAGATCCATCCATGTAGTAGGGCACCAGCAGTTGTTTCCACAGTCATATCCGATGTTGAAATAACCTCAGGCTATCGGGTAAATCTGTCAATTATTGTTAAACAATACTGATAACTATCAGATGGGGGAAGAGGGCCAATAAAATCCAAATGAATGTGTGCGAAATGCGCATCAGGTAGAGCGAATGTGCCTATGAAAAATTTGGTATGATGTGCTACTTTGGCTTTCTGGCAATTATTGCAACTTCGAACCATAGATTTGATATCTTCATACATACCAGGCCATACGAATCGTTTTGAAATTAAATTTGTAGATGCTGACATACCGGGATGTGAAAAGAAATGCAAACTGTCAAAAATTATTTTTCGCATATTTTTAGGTACAAAATGACGGGGATATTTTTGAGACATATCACAATATAAATAAATATCTTCGAGAGGAAATAGTGCTTTTTTAGTTTTAAAGATGTGTTATTAGAGAGCAAAATAGTTTTTAGTTCCTCGTCAGTAGATTGAGCGGAAGCAAACTGTTTAAAATCAAGTACAGTCGGGGAAATTTGGTTAATGTGAACACGAGATAATGCGTCGGCTACTGTATTTTCAGATCCTTTTGTATACCTAATGTCTGTCGAGAATTGAGATATAAAATCCAAATGACGTAGTTGCCTAGGACTGCACTTTTCCGATTTCTGCTTAAATGCATAAATTAACCCCTTCCGGTATGATTTAATAATGAAAAACTGCATGAAATAATCATTTAATTTTTATTTAAAAAACTTGTTTCATTTTACAATTCTTACATATTCTTAATATCCACTATTTACACAGTGTTGAATAATATCAGAAACAGTAAAATTAAGAAAATATCAAAGCAAAATATTAATAAGGTATACAGATAATAGTCTTCAAGCTAGTGGTACTTTTCAAAACAAAGTGCAAAGGAACTCTTAAT
This sequence comes from Pardosa pseudoannulata, assembly GCA_032207245.1. Lineage (NCBI taxonomy): Eukaryota > Metazoa > Arthropoda > Arachnida > Araneae > Lycosidae > Pardosa > Pardosa pseudoannulata. The sequence continues at coordinate 46,600,543 of CM063505.1, forward strand.
TGTTTACACCTTCCAAGTAGTCTCGCTTTTAATTTGATTCTTGTAACACACACGGCATTTCTTAGTAGGTTCTCTTTTATTCTGACTCATTAATTTGGCAATGACTTGTACCAAGAAATTCTAAGTAAACAATATACAATAGTGACTTGTGATTTTCACAAGTGATAAAAGTGTTGCCAAATTCAGTACACTAGAAATTTTAAACTAAATTATCATATTTAACAGTAACTTTAATCGCATGACGAGTGTACCTCTTCATTGTGCGGTATGGAATGAAAAACTAATGACGAGCTAGACTCGTCATTTTACCGGAAGGGGTTAAGAGCTTCTGATCAGTAGAAATAAAGTTTCTGCTTTCAAGCAAGTGTCTAAATTTTTTATAGATGAATAAATGGCATTAAGTTCGCGAACATATGTGGACCAATTCATTTGAGATTTATTGAGCTTTTTAGAATAGAATGCAATAGGTTCCCATTGATTATCAGACATTTGCATAACTGAGCCACCGATTGCTACACTGGATGCATCGACCCATAAGCTTAATTGTGCACCAGGAATAGGATGCCGTAGCAGCGTTGCTTGAGAAAGTGCTTTTTTAGAAGCTGTAAATACATTTTCGCTTCGTCACTCCATTGCAATTGTGTATCTGAAGTTTTAGCATTGGAACGAGGATGTTTCTTTTTGTTTTTGTAGAATTCGAGAAATTTAACCAAAGGGTATAAAAATATCAGCAGCTCGGGGAATGAATCTTCTATAAAAGTTAAAGATACCTAAATATCTTCGAAGTTGAGTAAGAGGTTTAAGGTCTTGGAAAACTTAAAATGCTTTCAACGCGGTCAGAAATTGGGGAAAGACCATGTTTAGATATTGTGAAACCTAAAAATTTTAAAGTGGGAACTCCAAATATGCATTTACAAGGCTTAATTGTAAGGCCATAATGATCAAGTCTAGAAAATAGAGCTTTGAGATGTTCAATGTGTTCTTCGGGGATTTTTGATGCAACTAAAATGTCATCAATGAAAGAAAAAACACCTTTTAAATTTCGAGTCACTTATCAATAAATCTTTGGAACGCAATCGAAGCGTTACATAACCCAAATTACATTAGAGTACTTTCGAAAAGTCCAAAGGGCGTACATATTGCAGTTTTATGAATATCTTCGGGGGCAATAGGGATCTGATGAAAAGCTTTGACTAAATCGATGTGAGAAAATATTGTGGTTTCATGCAGTTCACTAGTGAAATCAACGATATTGGTAATGGGGTATTTATCCTTTTTAGTGTGAGCATTAAGGGCTCTGAAATCACCCACAGGACCCCAGTCATCGTTGTTCTTTTAAGGAACCATATGTAGTGGCGAAGCATAATTACTGTTAGATGGGCGTATGTGTCCTAAATCCAAGATAAGCTGAAACTCTGCTACTTTTAAGCGATCAGATGCAAGGCGACGCGGTTTAGCATATACAGGAGGGCCGAAAGTATCAATATGATGCAAGACCGAATGTTTTACTTTTTGGTTTGGTAAGGGAGATTTAATAATATTGGGGTATTGATTTAAAATTTTAGAAAATATATCATTATTCACTACACATTTGATAGAGTATATATTACAACTATGTACAACACCATGAGAATTTATATTAGTAACATTATCAAATAAAGAACCTTTCCTTAAGTTCGGCTTCAAATTAAAGTAATGCAAAAAATCAGCACCTATAATGGGTGTGGAGACATTACATACATAGAAAGGATAAACAAATTGCTTTCTTAAGCCAAGATCAAGTGATAACAGCTTGCGTTTATATACATTAATTAGTGTACCATTAGCAGCGACAAAAGTTTGAATTGGAGTATTCATTTTATCTGTTTTGTTTGCAGGTATTAGAGAACAGTCGCTACCAGTATCGACTAGAAATCTTAAATTATTTTTCTTATCGTGTATAAACAGGCGACGAGAGGTGAGAGGCGAGGCGTATGTCGCCATTACTCCTTGCCGTTGTCGTTTTCCGTAGTAAAGCTACACGGCGGTACACACTTTTTGGCCTTAGTATTGAATTTGTTATGATACCAACATAAGCTACGTTTAACACTTGGGCTTTTGTGCCGAAAATTAAATCGATATCGAGACCTTGAAAGACTTCTTGAGCGTCTCAAATTAGCTACATCTTCCCTTAAAAGTCTAACTTCGTTCAAAAGTTCGGAGTTTGTATTCGAAGTATTAGAAGAAACACTTACCTGGGGAGGGGAAATATCCAAAACTTTGTCGGCTATTTCTGCAGCTTTATTAGGCGTAAGATCTTGTACAATTGCTAACATAAATTGGGCATTTGACGGTAACCGTTTTAGAAATAATTCAAGTAAAAGAGAGTGGGGCACATTTTGGTTTTCTTCTCGCCGCTGCATAAAACGAAGAAGCTCCGATGGCTTTCTATCCCCAAGTTGTTCGCCAGCTAACAATCGACGAATTTCTTGAGATTTCGTTTCCCCACAACGGAGTACGATTTCATCCTTCAAATTTTTGTAGGGATCAGCACTATCCAGTGAAAGTATATCTCGGACTGTCATGGCTATTTCCGGAGGTAGATGTGAAACGCAGTAATAATATTTCGTTCTTGAGTCTGTTATCGGCTTTGGCACTGCGAGTTGGAAAGTGGATTCAATCATAGTAAACCACAATGCTGGGTCAGTAGGAATAAATACAGGAATTTTCACTGCAGCCGTTTCAGTCATTTTGCTAGCAAATACAAAATAATTCAGTTGTCATCACGTCCAGGTCACCAATGTGGTATGGTTGCGTAGGTGGTTTATATAACACTGACTCCAATTAAATTAAAACATCATTTTATTTTAAGTAAGGCCGGCTTCAGCTCGATAGCACGTGCACACTCTGGTTCACCTCACCACCAATTCAAGTTTTTGAGTACATGTGTACTCGCTCAGTTAAAGTAGCAGTGAATATTTGATTTGCATAAAGTTCACCATGGAGTAGGGATACATTACCACACAGGATTAATAAAATGTCTTTGGTTTAGTTTTATTATTTAGTGGTTATACTTGATCAGTGTCTTATTCTCAGAATAAGGGCTTGTGTCAACCAGGGTGCTACCATATTACGGTCGACATATGTCACTGGTGACTTCTGCGTCATAATAATGTCAGAGAAAGAAATTTATAGAACCAAATTCCCATACCTGGCAATTTGTGACGACATTATGACGCATAAATCCGGTGACATATGTCGACTGTAATATGGTAGCAGCCTAAAGTCGTTTAATGGCTATCCGCTATTAACCCATGACTTCAACCAATGGTAGGATTTAATTCTGCGTTTAAACAGAGATGAATCGCGGTTAACGTTAAACGACTTTTGGGACAGGGGTCCTCAGTAATCGGTTCGTACTTTCGAAGTTAGGTCGTTTTGACTTCAACTTGCAGACATTATGCTAGGAAACGATTAAGTTGACGTCACAACGAACGTGCGCACCGACTCGAAAAGTCCAGAATAAGCCCCAAAGGTTTGTGAAGACAAATAACTTTAAAATAAAAAATATATATATAACGAAATTTACATTTCATAATACGGTTATTTTTTATATTTTAATAGAAATTTTTAATTTTTTTTTTTGTATTTTACTATAATAAATCTATTGTTTACCGTACTTCTTACTAATTTAAAATTTTTAAAATCATATTTTAAACCGCAGTATTTGTTAAAATGTTTAAACTACAGTGACCTTTAAGTTTTCTTTATCTTTTTCGCTGAAGTTTAACTAAGAATAAGAAATAAAATGGTTATTTTATCTTTTGACTATTGAAGATGTATTCACAAATCATCTCGTCTGTTGATATAAGCTTATAAATACGGTTTACAAATTTATATTTTAAGCTTCAGCAAATGAACAATTTTTTTTTATTTATGCTAGGTATCTATCATTTAATTTTGAATTTTCCAAGCATAAATTAGTTTCAAGTACTGATAAATGACTTCAATAAAATTATATTCTTTTTAAAAATAAAATTATACTTTATCTACACAAAGACCATAACTGTTGGAACACCACGGATATAAGACTCTCAAATTATTGCAAATTGTACCTCATAGTTTGAGGTCTTGAACAACTATAAAACCGTCTTACAGTAGATTTACGGACCGAGCCAATTTGACTCATTAAAAATTTGATCCATATATATATATATAAAACTTTAATATCACTTTTCAAAAACATACGGTTGTTTTTAGTTAAGTAATAAAATATATGTAACTTTCATTCTTTTTCCCTGCAGACCCCTTTATTTCGCTTTATCAAATGTGATATACCTATTTTCACCGTTGTGACCCGATTTGACTCATAAAATGTATATGAAAATAAATAAATATAGTAACAAATATAGTATAAATTAAATATAAAGTATAAAGTATATAAAGTATAGTATAAAGTAAACATAGAGAAGAAGTCGAGAACGCTTCCATTCCAAAGACAGAAATTCATGCTACTGCCGCACGGAAGAATTGTCAAGTTCAACAATCATGCAAAAGAAACAGATGTAGAAAACATTGTGCTAAATGTAATAGAAATGTTTGAGGAAAATGTGTTTCAAAAATAGATTTTATACGTAATAAATGTTTTCCATGAATGTTTTGATAATAAACATTTCATTTAAGCTAATTTGGAACTATTTTTTTGCAAAAACTTCAATTTTGTGTATGAGTCAAATTGGTTCACTTCATTAAAAATAGGTGCATGTTCAATATTCGTAAATCTAGTGTTGAGGTATTGAACATCTGTAAACCGATCAAAAACATTCATGTCTGTAGGACACAAAGTACGTTAAATTTCAGTTTTAACAGCATTTTTACTGATAATATATAATATTTTTACATGAAACATGGACGGAATCGCTATAGCTCAGTCGGCACAGGTAACGCTCATATAATTTTAGGGTTGAGGGTTCCGCCGTGTTTGTTTTGAAGATCCGCCGTGTTTGTTAAAGATGACATAAAATATGTTCATGGTCATAATTGCCTCCAAGTTCTCAATCAATACCTCTGGGGGTGGTAGACCAAGTCTATGGGTCTTCTGCTTGGTAACTGCTTCTAAATGTGACGTTGCTCAAGTCACATTATCATTTGTAAGACACTACAGCTCGTGACCACCTTGGGAGTTGAAAGGATTAGATAGGGTTAATCTTGTAAATACTGCATGACTATTCTATTTAAACTGTGCACGTGCAAAATGAATGCTTCACCTCTAAAGTTCCCTGATCGCGTGATGATTGATAACCACCCACAAGATCCCTGTTATCGATTTATCACGAGGTTGGGTTCTTCTAGAACTCCTTCCTCGATCTAACAAAGAGGAATATATATATATATATATATATATATATATATATATATATATATATATATATATATATATATATATATATATATATATATATATATATATATATATATATATATATATATATATATATATATATATATATATATATATATATATATATATATATATATATATATATATATATATATATATATATATATATATATATATATATATATATATATATATATATATACCAGAGAGAGAGAAGGAGGAGGAGAGGCATTACTTGGAAGTCAAAATGGGAGCATTGGAAGGTAAGGCTATGTCCCTATTTGTAATTTCAGCTTTAATATTTGTGCGTAATGGCCCTAAGGCATTAGTAGTATGATTTCCCGTGTTTAATAAATCTTGTTAATTTGAGCTTTAATATTTGTGCGTAATGGCCCTAAGGCATTAGTAATATGATTTCTTGTGTTTAATAAATCTTGTTAATTTGAGCTTTAATATTTGTGCGTAATGGCCCTAAGGCATTAGTAATATGATTTCTTGTGTTTAATAAATCTTGTTAATTTGAGCTTTAATATTTGTGCGTAATGGCTTTAAGCCATTAGTATTATGATTTCTTGTGTTTAATAAATCTTGTTAATTTGAGGTTTAATATTTGTGCGTAATGGCTCAAATGCATTAGTAGTATGATTTCTTGTGTTTAATCAATCTTGTTATTCACTTTGTCATGAGCTACCAAAGCGTCTGTTTTAATTTAATATAAGGCAATGTGATATAAATTATGATTAGCCACTTGAGCATAAGTCGTACATTCACCCAAGAGGGGCTCGTTAAATTGAAAGCCGCACACCTTTACCTTAACAGGAGTACGATATAGCTCATATAGCGCTTGGTTTGACCAAGTGACATCAAAAACAACAATAGATAAACGATTTCGATTAAAATCCGAGACTACTGTATAAAAATTGAGTGTTCTGACAATATTTATTTTTAAAATATTCCTATTGCATAACGTACTAAGTAATTGTTAACTATTTTCTTCATACAGATACAAAACTGAATGTCTACATACGTTATTTACTATAAGACAATTACTTAAAGTTACTCAATACTTTATAAACTAATTTCCGAAGACACTGTTTCTCAATTAAACCCAATGTAATTCAAGAAAATGCTTTACGATTTCAAAAGCAAACAAAGTATTGAGACAAACACATTAATAGAGAAAATTTCCATAAATTTGAATATTAAATACATATAAGTAATGCACCTGAAACGTTTCGAATTTAACGATTCGATACAGAATTCTCCAGACTAAAATTTAAAATAAGGATATTCTATGACAAAATTGAATTTCAGTGCAGTAAAAAACCATGCTGTGAGAAAAATGTGTTTTTGTAAAAAAGCATACGCCTAGATTGATTATTGTACAACAGTGTAAAAATAATGTTACGTTGGCCTAGTGTTTGAGAGAGAAGAAATTAAAACTCATTAAAAACATTTGGACATATATGTCTTGATTAAAGTATTTTATTTATTAATGCCTCAGGAATACAACTGAAAAACAAGATATCGAAGACTCCTCTTGACTCGGCGTCGACCATAAAAAATGGCGTTGATTCTCCTTTCTCGTTCACTCTAAAAAACGTCTATCCCCCAAACAGAGGATGCCAGCCACGTTCACCCTCTTCTCTCCTTTGGTAACAACCTTGTCCTCCAAAAAAATCAGACTGCATCAAGGAGAATAAACAGGGGTTTTCTCAAGAACGGAAGGGTCAGAATCCCGCCAAACCAACGGACCCTTCTATTGGGAGAAGTCCGAAGTTTCTTTCTAGTTCAAAACGGTCTTGTTCTGTATGTCTTTGACGAAAGCTTATGAAAAATTATGCGTAAAAAAACTGAATGTAACTTAATGTTACAAACAGTTATGTGAAATTTATGGTCAAAACTTATCATTTTGAAAGTCCCTTGTCTCTTTCAGGCAGAAAGGAGGGAGATACGATTATTGAAAATAAAACTGAGATTATGAAGACATACTAAGCCTCTTTGAATAAATTTATTATAATGCATCCATACTTTCGGAATGAAATACCTAACGTGATATTGTTCCTATTTGTAAAACACACATTTGACTTTAATATTTTATAAAAATTTACAATAATTTTAAAATAATAAATTTAAAAGTATTCTTTCTATTCCAAAAAGAAATTTTAAATATTAATCAAACAAAATTTTTAAGATACTAAATGTTTTAAGTTTACACAATATAATATAAATTTCTTTGTGTCTAAGAACCAAGTATCTACAAAAAGATATAAATATACATTGAAATAAACTTATCGTTAAAAGTTTTAACCCCAAAAATCCAACAATACGGAAGCTGTTTAGAGATACTGTCCTCTCAAGTAATTCAGTGAAGCGTAAAAACGATTTCCGATAAAAAGAATTCACATGAGTTCGGCTTATATCGACAATAATCCTTTTCCTTTATACTTTCAAAGACTCAATTTTTAATTCCTTTATGATACTCTTTACAATTTTTAGCTTTATAGTTTAGCCTATTATGAACAGACATACAAGAAAATAAATGAATTTTTTTTAATGAAATCATATTTAATACCCATTTTACATCCTTATTAGATTCATTAGCATCATGTAGCCTCAAATATGAAAAAACATACTTTTATTATATAATAGTAACAGAAATACCTATTTCTTATCAAATTATAATAAACTATGTTTAGTTACAGAAATGTTTAACAATTTCAAAGGTCGGTCTACGCATTTTTTTTCATTTTTCGCGAATGTTCATATTTGTCAGATTTATTTTTTCAATCAAATATTTCTTTAAATATTTATTCATTATGAAAATCAGAAGGCATCCTAAAACCATATGAATACATACGTGTAGTTGTATGCATATAATAAATTGTTCGAAAAACTGTTATCTTAAATATACATCGAAGAGCCATTATTTTATGACCACACTCCATTCATAAAAAATAGGCTCGCCAAGAAAAAAACCACTGCTCATGCGCGTCTAATGTTGAAGTATATAAATCGGCAATGGATTGCCTTTCCACACATATAACGATTACTAACATAATGGGAAAAGCAGCTGATTTCTTAGACATCGATAAATGTAAAATCGTTATGGCTTGATTAGTAAAAACATCAGTATCAGAAACTCCTCATTTGGTGGGCTGTTAACATACAGTTGCTATGAGCACATATCGAATGTGTATGGATGGTGAAACTACAAATCGACGCCCAGTGGTCCACAGTACATTGATTCCAGAGTAGAGCGTATATTGCTACGAATTGTTCGCCATGACCAAAGAGCTACAACATCCGAAATCTCCACCAAAAAAACAGTGGCGTAGTCACAGGCAGTGTTTCTCAACATACTGTGCAGCGCCTACGCAGTCGGAGGCCAAAGCATGTACCTGCACTTTACGCACATTATCACTAGCTGCGTCTACAAGACATCAAGAAACATCGGAATTGGACTTTACAAAAATGGAAGAAAGTTGCGTGGTCTTGCGAAGCACGTTTTCTGGTCCATCACATTGACGGGTGTTTGCAAATAAGCCGATTTCCAAAGAAAATCCTGGCTACCGTTCTCACAGTTGGACGGAGATAGGGCAGTGGTGGGGGTATAAAGGCGAGAACAATGTTTTCATGGAACATATGCGGATCATTGATCCCTATAGAATTATCCTGACGTCTGAGTTCTACGTGAACATCGTTTATTTTACATGAAATATAGTTTATTATACTAGTAACCATCAAGTAAGAAAAAGTTAGAGATAGTATAGTATTCTACATAGATAAACGAATTATTAGTTAAAAGAAATTTATCGATATCGATCACTGTAGCTATTATTTGAAACATGTAAATCCCTTAAACTTGAACACTTCATACATATTTTACCACCATTTTAAAATTAATTTAACAACATTAAAGTTTAAACTTATAGTTTTTTCTTAAGTCGTTTTAAAGTGGTTGCAGTAAAAAAAAAAATCTTCAACATGATAATTAATTCGACTGGAACTCATTGCAATTTCAAGCGTTGATGAACATCCATGCCAACAAAGGGATTTCACCATTAAAGGTTTGGTAATACAACACACAGTGTTCTGTGTGCCATAAAAACAGCCGTTTGTCAACTCAATATATATGCATTGCATTAATATTTTATAAATTAACTATCCAAATTTTGTCGTTAAACATAATTTATTGGGCTGATCAATATATCTCATCAATTTGCTCAACAATTCAAGTCGCTATATTTTTACTTTTTTATTATCTATGTTCTTAAAGTGTTCTACGTGTGAAATCTTTACCTTTCAGCAGACTTTGTATCATAGGGTTACATATTTGAAACATATCTTCCTAACTTCATACTGTAATCTTAAAATTTTGCGCTATGAAGTTGTTTTTGCTGATTGCAGCTATTTTGAAACTCTACATTTGAAGGTCTTTCTAATTTGAAACACCAATTTTGTTTCTCCTTACACAGCATGACACAATTTCATCATTGTCTTAATGCAACCATTTTAATTCAAACACCATAAGCTTTAAAACATAATTTTGTTGATTGTAGTTGTTGGGAATTTCCACACTTGCCGGTCTTTCTAATTTGGAAAATTACTTTGCTTTCCCATTTAGCTTACAACACAGTGAGGTCTGACGTAATGCAGCTATTTTATTAATATTTCAAATAGATGTTACAATATTAATAACTTTTAAAGTTAGTTTTGTGGACTGTTCTACTTTGAAAGATGCATTTTGTTTTACCGTACAGAGTACGACGCTGTGACATCATTTACGTAATGCAGCTTTTTATTAGTAAAAGTTTAATTTTCTTATCATGGTTTCATTTGGCATATAATCCAATATTAGTGGTTATTATTATAATAAACCTTTGGTTTATTAGATTAAAAATCCTATTTGAAATATCACAAACAGAATCTCACATAGTTAGTTTTAAATTTCTTATGTAAAGTTACAAGAATCACATGAAATTTGTGATTTTGTTCATGTAAGATAAATACACTTTTTATATTTATTTATAAATTATTTATCATTAATTATTTTTATATGTTTAACCCTTTAAAGATCCCCAAAATAAATTCATGGGAATTTAATGTAATTTGTTTATAAATGTTATCTATAACCCTTGTATATGTAAAATATATAAATTTTCTTTACATTCCTTAGAAGGGTTTGCCTTAGAGAATACCAAATTAGGGTTTGAGAAGTGGTTTAACTGACTAACCCCTACCCTTGTACAGCTTGAACATTATGCCTTTTTAAAGTATA
>CM063505.1:46618703-46641203 GCA_032207245.1 Pardosa pseudoannulata
CTTTTTTTATTTTACTCTTGGAACAGAACAAGTTTCGATGTCAAAACTAAAGTAACCGAAATGAATACAAAAAAATATTTACATACCTAAAAACTTCCTCAACAATAAAAATGTGTCAGAAATTCGCGTTCCAAATTAATTTACCTTTTTTTTATTGTAATCTGGTCCAAATTAATATTTGAATTACATCAATTTATTGATAGTTTAGAGATGTCAATAAGTGCTATTAGCGTATTATTAGCGTTACATGCAACGTTATGGACTTGCATATGAAGGCTTTGAAGGCATATGAGGCATATGAAGGCTTGCATATGAAGGCATATGAGGCAATATGCTTGCGATATGAAGGCAACTGAAAGTTTCATGGGGACAAATTTTATCTCAGATTAGTTGAGATCAGTTATAACTTTTATCAAATTTAGTTCTATAGGAAACCTTGGTTATTTCTGAAATTCAAAAGACAAAACTTTTTATTTTGTAATAAGCACTATAAAGTGGTTAGAATTAGCAAATACCACCATTTACCATAAGTATTATTGCTAATAAAAATATTGTGATTTGTAGGAAAAAATGGTAGTTCTAGAATTAGTGAGGAGTGAACATTAATAATCAAATAGTACTGCAAAAAAAGTACTTTACTGTAGAGATAAAATAATTCAAGAATTTTATATTTAACTTATTCTTGGAACAGAACAAATTTCGATGTCAAAACTTCATTAACCGAAACGAATACAAAAAATTTATTTACATATTTCAACAATAAACGTCTTAGAAATTTGGGTTACAAATTAATTTACCTTATTTATTATATAATCTGGTCCAAATAAATATTTGAATTACATCAATTTATTGATAGTTTAGCGATGTTAATAAGCGCTATTAGCGTTATTATTAGCATTACATGCAACGCTCTGGCCTTGCATAATGATACGAAGGCAACTGAAAGTTTCATGAGTAAAACTTTTATCTCAGATTAGAAGAGATCAGTTATAACTTTTATGAAATTTAGTTCCATAGGAAAACCTTGGTCATTTCTGAAATTTTAAAGACTAGAAAAGTGGTTCGAATTAGCAAATACCACTATATACCATAAATATAAATGCTAATAAAAAAAATTGTTATTTGTAGTAAAAGTGGGCAGTTTCTAGTATTACTGAGGAGGGAACATTAGTAGTTAAACAGTACGTTACAAAAGTACTTTACTGCAGAGATAAAATAATTCAAGAACTTTTTTACTTACTCTTGGAATAGAACAAATTTCGATATTAAAACTTTTGTAACTGAAACAAATACAAAAAATATTTACATACCTGAAAACTCCTCAAAAATAAATGCGTCAGAAAATTCGCTTTCCAGATTAGATTACCTTATTTATTGGAATCTGGTCCAAATTAATATTTGAATGACATCAATGTAAAGATAGTTTAGCAATGTTAATAAGCGCTATTGGTGTTTTTATTAGAGTTACATGCAACGCTATGGCCTTGTATATCGATATGAAGGCAACTGAAAGTTTCATGGGGACAATTTTATCTTCCATTAGTAGATATCAGTTATAACTTTTATCAAAATTTAGTTGTATAAGGAAACCTTGGTCATTTCTGAATTTTTAAAGACAAAACTTGTTATTTTGTAATGAGTACGATAAAGAAGTTAGAATTATCAAATACCACTATTTAGAATAAATATAATGTTAATAAAAGATATTGTGTATTGTAGGTAAAACTGGGCAGTTCTAGAATTACTGAGGAGTGAACATTAATAATCAAACAGTAGTGCAAAAAAAGTACTTTACTTTAGAGATAAAATAATTCACTTTTTTTTTACTCTTGGAACAGAACAAGTTTCCATGTAAAATCCAAAGTAACGGAAATGAATACTAAAAATATTTACATAACTGAAAACTCCTCAACAATAAATGCATTAAAAATTCACTTTCCAAATTAATTTACCTTATTTATTGGAATCTGATCCAAATTAATATTTGAATTACATCAATTTATTGATAGTTTTAGCGATGTTAATAAACGCTATTGGTGTATTATTAGCATTACATGCAACGCTATGGCCTTGCATATTGATATGAAGGCAACAGAAAATTCCATGGGGACAAATTTGACCTGAGATTAGTATAGATCAGTTATAACTTTATCAAATTTAGTTCTATAGGAAAGCTTGGTCATTTCTGAAATGTAAAAGACAAAATTTGTTATTTTGTAATAAGTGTGATAAAGAAGTCAAATTAGCAAGTACCACTAATTTACCATATTTATAAATGCTTATAAAAATATTGTGAATTTGTAGGTAAAAGTAGGCAGTTGTACTATTACTGAGGAGTGAACATTAATAATCAAAATATTACTGCAAAAAAGTACTTTACTGTAGAGATAAAATAATTCAAGAACTTTTTTTTTACTTTTCTTGGAATAGAATAAATTTCGATGTCAAAACTTTAGTAATCGAAACGAATACAAAAATATTTACATACTTGAAGACACCTGAACAATAAATGAATCAGAAATTCGCTTTCCAAATTAGCTTACCTTAATTTATAGTAATCTGGTCAAATTAATATTTGAATTATATGAATTTATTGATAGTTTAGCAATGATAATAATAATCTTTATTAATAGCGTGTATATGAGCGTTATATGCAACGCTATGGCCTTACATTGCATATCGATATGAAGACGACTGAAAGTTTCATGAAGACAAATTTTATATCAGATTAGTAGAGATCAGTTATAATTTTTATCAAATTTAATTCTATAGGAAACCTTCGTCATTTCTAAAATAAAAAAGACAAAACTTCTTATTTTGTAATAGATATGATAAAGAAGTTAGAATTAGCAAATACCACTATTTACCATAAATATAACTGCTAATAAAAATATTGGGATTTATAGGTAAAAGTAGGTAGTTGTAGTATTACTGAGGAGTGAACATTAATAATCAAACGAGTACTGCAAAAAATACTTTAATGTGGAGATAAAATAGTTCAATTTCTTTTTTTATTTACTCTTGGAACAGAACAAGTTTCGATGTCAAAACTAAAGTAACCGAAATGAATACAAAAAATATATTTACATACCTAAAAACTTCTCAACAATAAATGTGTCAGAAATTCGCGTTTCCAAATTAATTTACCTTATTTATTGTAATCTGGTCCAAATTAATATTTGAATTACATCAATTTATTGATAGTTTAGAGATGTTAATAAGTGCTATTAACGTATTATTAGCGTTACATGCAACGTTATGGACTTGCATATGAAGGCTTTGAAGGCATATGAGGCATATGAAGGCTTGCATATGAAGGCATATGAGGCAATATGCTTGCGATATGAAGGCAACTGAAAGTTTCATGGGGACAAATTTTATCTCAGATTGATTGAGATCAGTTATAACTTTTATCAAATTTAGTTCTATAGGAAACCTTGGTCATTTCTGAAACTTAAGAGACAAAATTTTTATTTTGTAATAAGCACTATAAAGTGGTTAGAATTAGCAAATACCACCATTTACCATAAGTATGAATGCTAATAAAAATATTGTGATTTGTAGGTAAAAATGGGTAGTTCTAGAATTAGTGAGGAGTGAACATTAATAAACAAATAGTACTGCAAAAAAGTACTTTACTGTAGAGATAAAATAATTCAAGAATTTTATATTTAACTTATTCTTGGAACAGAACAAATTTCGATGTCAAAACTTCATTAACCGAAACGAATACAAAATTTATTTACATATTTCAACAATAAACGTCTTAGAAATTTGGGTTCCAAATTAATTTACCTTATTTATTATAATCTGATCCAAATAAATATTTGAAGTGCATCAATTTATTGATAGTTTAGCGATGTTAATAAGCGCTATTAGCGTATTATTAGCATTATATGCAACGCTATGGCCTTGCATAATGATACGAAGGCTACTGAAAGTTTCATGAGTAAAAATTTTATCTCAGATTAGAAGAGATCAGTTATAACTTTTATGAAATTTAGTTCCATAGGAAACCTTGGTCATTTCTGAAATTTTAAAGACTAGAAAGTGGTTCGAATTAGCAAATACCACTATATACCATAAATATAAATGCTAATAAAAAAAAATTGTTATTTGTAGGTAAAAGTGGGCAGTTCTAGTATTACTGAGGAGGGAACATTAGTAGTTAAACAGTACGTTACAAAAGTACTTTACTGTAGAGATAAAATAATTCAAGAACTTTTTTACTTACTCTTGGAATAGAACAAATTTCGATATTAAAAACTTTTGTAACTGAAACAAATACAAAAAATATTTACATACCTGAAAACTCCTCAAAAAATAAATGCGTCAGAAATTCGCTTTCCAGATTAGATTACCTTATTTATTGGAATCTGGTCCAAATTAATATTTGAATGACATCAATGTAAAGATAGTTTAGCAATGTTAATAAGCGCTATTGGTGTTTTATTAGAGTTACATGCAACGCTATGGCCTTGTATATCGATATGAAGGCAACTGAAAGTTTCATGGGGACAACTTTTATCTTCCATTAGTAGATATCAGTTATAACTTTTATCAAATTTAGTTTGTATAAGAAACCTTGTCATTTCTGAATTTTAAAGACAAAACTTGTTATTTTGTAATGAGTACGATAAAGAAGTTAGAATTATCAAATACCACTATTTAGAATAAATATAAATGTTAATAAAAGATATTGTGTATTGTAGGTAAAACTGGGCAGTTCTAGAATTACTGAGGAGTGAACATTAATAATCAAACAGTAGTGCAAAAAAGTACTTTACTTTAGAGATAAAATAATTCACTTTTTTTTTACTCTTGGAACAGAACAAGTTTTCCATGTAATATCCAAAGTAACGGAAGTGAATACTAAAAATATTTACATAACTGAAAACTCCTCAACAATAAATGCATTAAAAATTCACTTTCCAAATTAATTTACCTTATTTATTGGGAATCTGATCCAAATTAATATTTGAATTTACATCAATTTATTGATAGTTTAGCGATGTTAATAAACGCTATTGGTGTATTATTAGCATTACAATGCAACGCTATGGCCTTGCATATTGATATGAAGGCAACAGAAAATTCCATGGGGACAAATTTGACCTGAGATTAGTATAGATCAGTTATAACTTTTAATCAATTTAGTTCTATTAGGAAAGCTTGGTCATTTCTGAAATGTAAAAGACAAAATTTGTTATTTTGTAATAAGTGTGATAAAGAAGTCAAAATTAGCAAGTACCACTATTTACCATATTTATAAATGCTTATAAAAATATTGTGATTTGTAGGTAAAAGTAGGCAGTTGTACTATTACTGAGGAGTGAACATTAATAATCAAAATAGTACTGCAAAAAAGTACTTTACTGTAGAGATAAAATAATTCAAGAACTTTTTTTTTACTTATTCTTGGAATAGAATAAATTTCGATGTCAAAACTTTAGTAATCGAAACGAATACAAAAATATTACATACTTGAAGACACCTGAACAATAAATGAATCAGAAATTCGCTTTTCCAAATTAGCTTACCTTATTTATAGTAATCTGGTCAAATTAATATTTGAATTATATGAAATTTATTGATAGTTTAGCAATGATAATAATCGTTATTAGCGTGTTATGAGCGTTATATGCAACGCTATGGCCTTACATTGCATATCGATATGAAGACGACTGAAAGTTTCATGAAGACAAATTTTATATCAGATTAGTAGAGATCAGTTATAATTTTTATCAAATTTAATTCTATAGGAAACCTTCGTCATTTCTAAAATAAAAAAGACAAAACTTCTTATTTTGTAATAGATATGATAAAGAAGTTAGAATTAGCAAATACCACTATTTACCATAAATATAACTGCTAAAAAACAATATTGGGATTTTATAGGTAAAAGTAGGTAGTTGTAGTATTACTGAGGAGTGAACATTAATAATCAAACGAGTACTGCAAAAAATACTTTAATGTGGAGATAAAATAGTTCAATTTCTTTTTTATTTACTCTTGGAACAGAACAAGTTTCGATGTCAAAACTAAAGTAACCGAAATGAATACAAAAAAATATTTACATACCTAAAAACTTCTCAACAATAAATGTGTCAGAAATTCGCGTTCCAAATTAATTTACCTTATTTATTGTAATCTGGTCCAAATTAATATTTGAATTACATCAATTTATTGATAGTTTAGAGATGTTAATAAGTGCTATTAGCGTATTATTAGCGTTACATGCAACGTTATGGACTTGCATATGAAGGCTTTGAAGGCATATGAGCATATGAAGGCTTGCATATGAAGGCATATGAGGCAATATGCTTGCGATATGAAGGCAACTGAAAGTTTCATGGGGACAAATTTATCTCAGATTGATTGAGATCAGTTATAACTTTTATCAAATTTAGTTCTATAGGAAACCTTGGTCATTTCTGAAACTTAAGAGACAAAATTTTTATTTTGTAATAAGCACTATAAAGTGGTTAGAATTAGCAAATACCACCATTTACCATAAGTATGAATGCTAATAAAAATATTGTGATTTGTAGGTAAAAATGGGTAGTTCTAGAATTAGTGAGGAGTGAACATTAATAATCAAATAGTACTGCAAAAAAGTACTTTACTGTAGAGATAAAATAATTCAAGAATTTTATATTTAACTTATTCTTGGAACAGAACAAATTTCGATGTCAAAACTTCATTAACCGAAACGAATACAAAATTTATTTACATATTTCAACAATAAACGTCTTAGAAATTTGGGTTCCAAATTAATTTACCTTATTTATTATAATCTGATCCAAATAAATATTTGAAGTGCATCAATTTATTGATAGTTTAGCGATGTTAATAAGCGCTATTAGCGTATTATTAGCATTACATGCAACGCTCTGTCCTTGCATAATGATACGAAGGCAACTGAAAGTTTCATGAGTAAAAATTTTATCTCAGATTAGAAGAGATCAGTTATAACTTTTATGAAATTTAGTTCCATAGGAAACCTTGGTCATTTCTGAAATTTTAAAGACTAGAAAGTGGTTCGAATTAGCAAATACCACTATATACCATAAATATAAATGCTAATAAAAAAAAATTGTTATGTAGGTAAAAGTGGGCAGTTCTAGTATTACTGAAGAGGGAAGATTAGTAGTTAAACAGTACGTTACAAAAGTACTTTACTGCAGAGATAAAATAATTCAAGAACTTTTTTACTTACTCTTGGAATAGAACAAATTTCGATATTAAAACTTTTGTAACTGAAACAAATACAAAAATATTTACATACCTGAAAACTCCTCAAAAATAAATGCGTCAGAAATTCGCTTTCCAGATTAGATTACCTTATTTATTGGAATCTGGTCCAAATTAATATTTGAATGACATCAATGTAAAGATAGTTTAGCAATGTTAATAAGCGCTATTGGCGTTTTATTAGAGTTACATGCAACGCTATGGCCTTGTATATCGATATGAAGGCAACTGAAAGTTTCATGGGGACAACTTTTATCTTCCATTAGTAGATATCAGTATATAACTTTTATCAAATTTAGTTGTATAAGAAACCTTGGTCATTTCTGAATTTTAAAAGACAAAACTTGTTATTTTGTAATGAGTACGATAAAGAAGTTAGAATTATCAAATACCACTATTTAGAATAAATATAAATGTTAATAAAAGATATTGTGTATTGTAGGTAAAACTGGGCAGTTCTAGAATTACTGAGGAGTGAACATTAATAATCAAACAGTAGTGCAAAAAAGTACTTTACTTTAGAGATAAAATAATTCACTTTTTTTTTACTCTTGGAACAGAACAAGTTTCCATGTAAAATCCAAAGTAACGGAAATGAATACTAAAAATATTTACATAACTGAAACTCCTCAACAATAAATGCATTAAAAATTCACTTTCCAAATTAATTTACCTTATTTATTGGAATCTGATCCAAATTAATATTTGAATTACATCAATTTATTGATAGTTTAGCGATGTTAATAAACGCTATTGGTGTATTATTAGCATTACATGCAACGCTATGGCCTTGCATATTGATATGAAGGCAACAGAAAATTCCATGGGGACAAATTTGACCTGAGATTAGTATAGATCAGTTATAACTTTTATCAAATTTAGTTCTATAGGAAAGCTTGGTCATTTCTGAAATGTAAAAGACAAAATTTGTTATTTTGTAATAAGTGTGATAAAGAAGTCAAAATTAGCAAGTACCACTATTTACCATAT
Organism: Pardosa pseudoannulata; assembly: GCA_032207245.1. Lineage (NCBI taxonomy): Eukaryota > Metazoa > Arthropoda > Arachnida > Araneae > Lycosidae > Pardosa > Pardosa pseudoannulata. Next base: position 46,626,948 of record CM063505.1, read on the forward strand.
TTATAAATGCTTATAATAATATTATGATTTGTAGGTAAAAGTAGGCAGTTGTACTATTACTGAGGAGTGAAACATTAATAATCAAAATAGTACTGCAAAAAAGTACTTTACTGTAGAGATAAAATAATTCAAGAACTTTTTTTTTACTTTTTCTTGGAATAGAATAAATTTCGATGTCAAAACTTTAGTAATCCAAACGAATACAAAAATATTTACATACTTGAAGACACTGAACAATAAATGAATCAGAAATTCGCTTTCCAAATTAGCTTACCTTATTTATAGTAATCTGGTCAAATTAATATTTGAATTATATGAATTTATTGATAGTTTAGGCAATGATAATAATCGTTTATTAGCGTGTTATGAGCGTTATATGCAACGCTATGGCCTTACATTGCATATCGATATGAAGACGACTGAAAGTTTCATGAAGACAAATTTTATATCAGATTAGTAGAGATCAGTTATAATTTTTATCAAATTTAATTTCTATAGGAAACCTTCGTCATTTCTAAAATAAAAAAGACAAAACTTCTTATTTTGTAATAGATATGATAAAGAAGTTAGAATTAGCAAATACCACTATTTACCATAAATATAACTGCTAAAAAAAATATTGGGATTTATAGGTAAAAGTAGGTAGTTGTAGTATTACTGAGGAGTGAACATTAATAATCAAACGAGTAACTGCAAAAAATACTTTAATGTGGAGATAAAATAGTTCAATTTCTTTTTTTATTTACTCTTGGAAACAGAACAAGTTTCGATGTCAAAACTAAAGTAACCGAAATGAATACAAAAAAAATATTTACATACCTAAAAACTTCTCAACAATAAATGTGTCAGAAATTCGCGTTCCCAAATTAATTTACCTTATTTATTGTAATCTGGTCCAAATTAATATTGAATTACATCAATTTATTGATAGTTTAGAGATGTTAATAAGTGCTTATTAGCGTATTATTAGCGTTACATGCAACGTTATGGGACTTGCATATGAAGGCTTTGAAGGCATATGAGGCATATGAAGGCTTGCATATGAAGGCATATGAGGCAATATGCTTGCGATATGGAAAGGCAACTGAAAGTTTCATGGGGACAAATTTTATCTCAGATTGATTGAGATCAGTTATAACTTTTATCAAAATTTAGTTCTATAGGAAACCTTGGTCATTTCTGAAACTTAAGAGACAAAATTTTTATTTTGTAATTAAGCACTATAAAGTGGTTAGAATTAGCAAATACCACCATTTACCATAAGTATGAATGCTAATAAAAATATTTGTGATTTGTAGGTAAAAATGGGTAGTTCAAGAATTAGTGAGGAGTGAACATTAATAATCAAATAGTACTGCAAAAAAGCTACTTTACTGTAGAGATAAAATTAATTCAAGAATTTTATATTTAACTTATTCTTGGAACAGAACAAATTTCGATGTCAAAACTTCATTAACCGAAACGAATACAAAATTTATTTACATATTTCAACAATAAACGTCTTAGAAATTTGGGTGTTCCAAATTAATTTACCCTTATTTATTATAATCTGATCCCAAATAAAATATTTGAAGTGCATCAATTTATTGATAGTTTAGCGATGTTAAATAAGCGCTATTAGCGTATTATTAGCATTACATGCAACGCTCTGGCCTTGCATAATGATACGAAGGCAACTGAAAGTTTCATGAGTAAAACTTTTATCTCAGATTAGAAGAGATCAGTTTATAACTTTTATTGAAATTTAGTTCCATAGGAAACCTTGGTCAATTTCTGAAATTTTAAAGACTAGAAAGTGGTTCGAATTAGCAAATACCAATATATACATAAATATAAATGCTAATAAAAAAATTGTTATTTGTAGGTAAAAGTGGGCAGTTCTAGTATTACTGAGGAGGGAACATTAGTAGTTAAACAGTACGTTACAAAAGTACTTTACTGCAGAGATAAAATAATTCAAGAACTTTTTTACTTACTCTTGGAATAGAACAAATTTCGATATTAAAACTTTTGTAACTGAAACAAATACAAAAAATATTTACATACCTGAAAACTCCTCAAAAATAAATGCGTCAGAAATTTCGCTTTCCAGATTAGATTACCTTATTTATTGGAATCTGGTCCAAATTAATATTGAATGACATCAAAGTAAAGATAGTTTAGCAATGTTAATAAGCGCTATTGGCGTTTTATTAGAGTTACATGCAACGCTATGGCCTTGTATATCGATATGAAGGCAACTGAACAGTTTCATGGGGACAACTTTTATCTTCATTAGTAGATATCAGTTATAACTTTTATCAAATTTTAGTTGTATAAGAAACCTTGGTCATTTCTGAATTTTAAAGACAAAACTTGTTATTTTGTAATGAGTACGATAAAGAAGTTAGAATTATCAAATACCACTATTTAGAATAAATATAAATGTTAATAAAAGATATTGTGTATTGTAGGTAAAACTGGGGCAGTTTCTAGAATTACTGAGGAGTGAACATTAATAATCAAACAGTAGTGCAAAAAGTACTTTACTTTAGAGATAAAATAATTCACTTTTTTTTTTACTCTTGGAAACAGAACAAGTTTCCATGTAAAATCCAAAGTAACGGAAATGAATACTAAAAATATTTACATAACTGAAAACTCCTCAACAATAAATGCATTAAAAATTCACTTTCCAAATTAATTTACCTTATTTATTGGAATCTGATCCAAATTAATATTTGAATTACATCAATTTATTGATAGTTTAGCGATGTTAATAAACGCTATTGGTGTTTTATTAGCATTACATGCAACGCTATGGCCTTGCATATTGATATGAAGGCAACAGAAAATTCCATGGGGACAAATTTGACCTGAGATTAGTATAGATCAGTTATAACTTTTATCAAATTTAGTTCTATAGGAAAGCTTGGTCATTTCTGAAATGTAAAAGACAAAATTTGTTATTTTGTAATAAGTGTGATAAAGAAGTCAAAATTAGCAAGTACCACTATTTACCATATTTATAAATGCTTATAAAAAATATTGTGATTTGTAGGTAAAAGTAGGCAGTTGTACTATTACTGAGGAGTGAACATTAATAATCAAAAATAGTACTGCAAAAAAGTACTTTACTGTAGAGATAAAATAATTCAAGAACTTTTTTTTACTTTTTCTTGGAATAGAATAAATTTCGATGTCAAAACTTTAGTAATCGAAACGAATACAAAAATATTTACATACTTGAAGACACCTGAACAATAAATGAATCAGAAATTCGCTTTCCAAATTAGCTTACCTTATTTATAGTAATCTGGTCAAATTAATATTTGAATTATATGAATTTATTGATAGTTTAGCAATGATAATAATCGTTATTAGCGTGTTATGAGCGTTATATGCAACGCTATGGCCTTACATTGCATATCGATATGAAGACGACTGAAAGTTTCATGAAGACAAATTTTATATCAGATTAGTAGAGATCAGTTATAATTTTTATCAAATTTAATTCTATAGGAAACCCTTCGTCATTTCTAAATAAAAAAAGACAAAACTTCTTATTTTGTAATAGATATGATAAAGAAGTTAGAATTAGCAAATACCACTATTTACCATAAATATAAATGCTAATAAAAAATATTGGATTTATAGGTAAAAAGTAGGTAGTTGTAGTATTACTGAGGAGTGAACATTAATAATCAAACGAGTACTGCAAAAAATACTTTAATGTGGAGATAAAATAGTTCAATTTCTTTTTTTTATTTACTCTTGGAACAGAACAAGTTTCGATGTCAAAAACTAAAGTAACCGAAATGAATACAAAAAAATATTTACATACCTAAAAACTTCTCAACAATAAATGTGTCAGAAATTCGCGTTCCAAATTAATTTACCTTATTTATTGTAATCTGGTCCAAATTAATATTTGAATTACATCAATTTATTGATAGTTTAGAGATGTTAATAAGTGCTATTAACGTATTATTAGCGTTACATGCAACGTTATGGACTTGCATATGAAGGCTTTGAAGGCATATGAGGCATATGAAGGCTTGCATATGAAGGCATATGAGGCAATATGCTTGCGATATGAAGGCAACTGAAAGTTTCATGGGGACAAATTTTATCTCAGATTGATTGAGATCAGTTATAACTTTTATCAAATTTAGTTCTATAGGAAACCTTGGTCATTTCTGAAACTTAAGAGACAAAATTTTTTATTTTGTAATAAGCACTATAAAGTGGTTAGAATTAGCAAATACCACCATTTACCATAAGTATGAATGCTAATAAAAATATAGTGATTTGTAGGTAAAAATGGGTAGTTCTAGAATTAGTGAGGAGTGAACATTAATAACTCAAATAGTACTGCAAAAAAGTACTTTACTGTAGAGATAAAATAATTCAAGAATTTTATATTTAACTTATTCATGGAACAGAACAAATTTCGATGTCAAAACTTCATTAACCGAAACGAATACAAAATTTATTTACATATTTCAACAATAAGCGTCTTAGAAATTTGGGTTCCAAATTAATTTACCTTATTTATTATAATTCTGATCCAAATAAATATTTGAAGTGCATCAATTTATTGATAGTTTAGGCGATGTTAATAAGCGCTATTAGCGTATTATTAGCATTACATGCAACGCTATGGCCTTGCATAATGATACGAAGGCAACTGAAAGTTTCATGAGTAAAAATTTTATCTCAGATTAGAAGAGATCAGTTATAACTTTTATGAAATTTAGTTCCATAGGAAACCTTGGTCATTTCTGAAATTTTAAAAGACTAGAAAGTGGTTCGAATTAGCAAATACCACTATATACCATAAAATATAAATGCTAATAAAAAAAATTGTTATTTGTAGGTAAAAGTGGGCAGTTCTAGTATTACTGAGGAGGGAACATTATTAGTTAAACAGTACGTTACAAAAGTACTTTACTGTAGAGATAAAATAATTCAAGAACTTTTTTACTTACTCTTGGAATAGAACAAATTATCGATATTAAAAAACTTTTGTAACTGAAACAAATACAAAAAATATTTACATACCTGAAAACTCCTCAAAAATAAATTGCGTCAGAAATTCGCTTTCCCAGATTAGATTACCTTATTTATTGGAATCTGGTCCAAATTAATATTTGAATGACATCAATGTAAAGATAGTTTAGCAATGTTAAATAAGCGCTATTGGTGTTTTTATTAGAGTTACATGCAACGCTATGGCCTTGTATATCGATATGAAGGCAACTGAAAGTTTCATGGGGACAACTTTTATCTTCCATTAGTAGATATCAGTTATAACTTTTTATCAAATTTAGTTGTATAAGAAACCTTGGTCATTTCTGAATTTTAAAGACAAAACTTGTTATTTTGTAATGAGTACGATAAAGAAGTTAGAATTATCAAATACCACTATTTAGAATAAATATAAAATGTTAATAAAAGATATTGTGTATTGTAGGTAAAACTGGGCAGTTCCTAGAATTACTGAGGAGTGAACATTAATAATCAAACAGTAGTGCAAAAAAGTACTTTACTTTAGAGATAAAATAATTCACTTTTTTTTTACTCTTGGAACAGAACAAGTTTCCATGTAAAATCCAAGTAACGGAAATGAATACTAAAAATATTTACATAACTGAAAACTCCTCAACAATAAATGCATTAAAAATTCACTTTACCAAATTAATTTACCTTATTATTTGGAATCTGATCCAAATTAATATTTGAATTACATCAATTTATTGATAGTTTAGCGATGTTAATAAACGCTATTGGTGTATTATTAGCATTACATGCAACGCTATGGCCTTGCATATTGATATGAAGGCAACTGAAAAATCCATGGGGACAAATTTGACCATGAGATTAGTATAGATCAGTTATAACTTTTATCAAATTTAGTTCTATAGGAAACCTTGGTCATTTCTGAAATGTAAAAGACAAAATTTGTTATTTTGTAATTAGTGTACGATAAAGAAGTCAAAATTAGCAAATACCACTATTTACCATAATATAAATGCTTATAAAAAATATTGTGATTTGTAGGTAAAAGTAGGCAGTTGTACTATTACTGAGGAGTGAACATTAATAATCAAAATAGTACTGCAAAAAAGTACTTTACTGTAGAGATAAAATAATTCAAGAACTTTTTTTTACTTATTCTCATGGAATAGAATAAATTTCGATGTCAAAACTTAGTAATCGAAACGAATACAAAATATTTACATACTTGAACACACCTCAACAATAAATGGGTCAGAAATTCGCTTTCCAAAATATCTTACCTTATTTATAGTAATCTGGTCAAATTAATATTTGAATTATATGAATTTATTGATAGTTTAGCAATGAAAATAATCGTTATTAAGCGTGTTATGAGCGTTATATGCAACGCTATGGCCTTACATTGCATATCGATATGAAGACGACTGAAAGTTTCATGAAGACAAATTTTATATCAGATTAGTAGAGATCAGTTATAATTTTTATCAAATTTAATTCTATAGGAAACCTTCGTCATTTCTAAAATAAAAAAGACAAAACTTCTTATTTTGTAATAGGTATGATAAAGAAGTTAGAATTAGCAAATACCACTATTTACCATAAATATAACTGCTAATAAAAATATTGGGATTTATAGGTAAAAGTAGGTAGTTGTAGTATTACTGAGGAGTGAACATTAATAATCAAACGAGTACTGCAAAAAATACTTTAATGTGGAGATAAAATAGTTCAATTTCTTTTTTTATTTACTCTTGGAACAGAACAAGTTTCGATGTCAAAACTAAAGTAACCGAAATGAATACAAAAAAATATTTACATACCTAAAAACTTCTCAACAATAAATGTGTCAGAAATTCGCGTTCCAAATTAATTTACCTTATTTATTGTAATCTGGTCCAAATTAATATTTGAATTACATCAATTTATTGATAGTTTAGAGATGTTAATAAGTGCTATTAGCGTATTATTAGCGTTACATGCAACGTTATGGACTTGCATATGAAGGCTTTGAAGGCATATGAGGCATATGAAGGCTTGCATATGAAGGCATATGAGGCAATATGCTTGCGATATGAAGGGAACTGAAAGTTTCATGGGGACAAATTTTATCTCAGATTGATTGAGATCAGTTATAACTTTTATCAAATTTAGTTCTATAGGAAACCTTGGTCATTTCTGAAATTTAAGAGACAAAATTTTTGTTATTTTGTAATAAGCACTATAAAGTGGTTAGAATTAGCAAATACCACCATTTACCATAAGTATGAATGCTAATAAAAATATTGTGATTTGTAGGTAAAAATGGGTAGTTCTAGAATTAGTGAGGAGTGAACATTAATAATCAAATAGTACTGCAAAAAAGTACTTTACTGTAGAGATAAAATAATTCAAGAATTTTATATTTAACTTATTCTTGGAACAGAACAAATTTCGATGTCAAAACTTCATTAACCGAAACGAATACAAAATTTATTTACATATTTCAACAATAAACGTCTTAGAAATTTGGGTTCCAAATTAATTTACCTTATTTATTATAATCTGATCCAAATAAATATTTGAAGTACATCAATTTTATTGATAGTTTAGCGATGTTAATAAGCGCTATTAGCGTATTATTAGCATTACATGCAACGCTATGGCCTTGCATAATGATACGAAGGCAACTGAAAGTTTCATGAGTAAAAAATTTTATCTCAGATTAGAAGAGATCAGTTATAACTTTTATGAAATTTAGTTCCATAGGAAACCTTGGTCATTTCTGAAATTTTAAAGACTAGAAAGTGGTTCGAATTAGCAAATACCACTATATACCATAAATATAAATGCTAATAAAAAAAAAAATTGTTATTTGTAGGTAAAAGTGGGCAGTTCTAGTATTACTGAGGAGGGAACATTAGTAGTTAAACAGTACGTTACAAAAGTACTTTACTGTAGAGATAAAATAATTCAAGAACTTTTTTATTACTCTTGGAATAGAACAAAATTTCGATATTAAAACTTTTGTAACTGAAACAAATACAAAAAATATTTACATACCTGAAAACTCCTCAAAAATAAATGCGTCAGAAATTCGCTTTCCAGATTAATTTACCTTATTTATTGGAATCTGGTCCAAATTAATATTTGAATGACATCAATGTAAAGATAGTTTAGCAATGTTAATAAGCGCTATTGGCGTTTTATTAGAGTTACATGCAACGCTATGGCCTTGTATATCGATATGAAGGCAACTGAAAGTTTCATGGGGACAACTTTTATCTTCCATTAGTAGATATCAGTTATAACTTTTATCAAATTTAGTTGTATAAGAAACCTTGGTCATTTCTGAATTTTAAAGACAAAACTTGTTATTTTGTAATGAGTACGATAAAGAAGTTAGAATTATCAAATACCACTATTTTAGAATAAATATAAATGTTAATAAAAAGATATTGTGTATTGTAGGTAAAACTGGGCAGTTCTATAATTACTGAGGAGTGAACATTAATAATCAAACAGTAGTGCAAAAAAGTACTTTACTTTAGAGATAAAATAATTCACTTTTTTTTTTTACTCTTGGAACAGAACAAGTTTCCATGTAAAATCCAAAGTAACGGAAATGAACACTAAAAATATTTACATAACTGAAAACTCCTCAACAATAAATGCATTAAAAATTCACTTTCCAAATTAATTTACCTTATTTATTGGAATCTGATCCAAATTAATATTTGAATTACATCAATTTATTGATAGTTTAGCGATGTTAATAAACTATTGGTGTATTATTAGCATTACATGCAACGCTATGGCCTTGCATATTGATATGAAGGCAACAGAAAATTCCATGGGGACAAATTTGACCTGAGATTAGTACAGATCAGTTATAACTTTTATCAAATTTAGTTCTATAGGAAAGCTTGGTCATTTCTGAAATGTAAAAGACAAAATTTGTTATTTTGTAATAAGTGTGATAAAGAAGTCAAAATTAGCAAGTACCACTATTTACCATTTATAAATGCTTATAAAAATATTGTGATTTGTAGGTAAAAGTAGGCAGTTGTACTATTACTGAGGAGTGAACATTAATAATCAAATAGTACTGCAAAAAAGTACTTTACTGTAGAGATAAAATAATTCAAGAACTTTTTTTTTACTTATTCTTGGAATAGAATAAATTTCGATGTCAAAACTTTAGTAATCGAAACGAATGCAAAAATATTTACATACCGGAAGACACCTGAACAATAAATGGATCAGAAATTCGCTTTCCCAAATTAGCTTACCTTATTTATTGTAATCTGTCAAATTAATATCTGAATTATATCAATTTATTGATAGTTAAGCAATGTTAATAATCATTATTAGCGTATTATTAGCGTTATATTCAACGCTATGGCCTTACATTGCAAATCGATATGAAGGCGACTAAAAGTTTCACGGGGACAAATTTATCTCAGATTAGTAGAGAGAGATCAGTTATAATTTTATCAATTTTAATTCTATAGGAAACCTTAGTCATTTCTAAAATAAAAAAGACAAAACTTCTTATTTTGTAATAGGTATGATAAAGAAGTTAGAATTAGCAAATACCATTATTTACCATAAATTATAAATGCTAATAAAAATATTGTGATTTATAGGTAAAAGTAGTAGTTGTAGTATTACTGAGGAGTGAACATTAATAATCAAACTAGTACTGCAAAAAAGTACTTTACTGTGGAGATAAAATAATTCAATTTCTTTTTTTTACTCTTGGAACAGAACAATTTCGATGTCAAAACTAAACTAACCGAAATGAATACAAAAAAATATTTACATACCTAAAAACTCCTCAACAATAAATTTTTCAGAAATTTGAGTTCCAAATTAATTTACCTTATTTATTGTAATCTGGTCCAAATTAATATTTGAATTTCCATCAATTTATTGATAATTTAGAGATGTCAATAAGCGTTATTAGCGTATTATTAGCGTTACATGTAACGTTATGGCCTTGCATATGAAGGCAATATGAAGGCATATGAAGGCTTGCATATGTAGGCATATGAGGCAATATGCTTGCGATATGAAGGCAACTTAAAGTTTCATGGGGACAAATTTTTATCTCAGATTAGTTGAGATCAGTTATAACTTTTATCAAATTTAGTTCTATAGGAAACCTTGGTCATTTCTGAAATTTAAAAGACAAAACTTTTATTTTGTAATAAGTACTATAAAATTGTTAGAATTAGCAAATACCACCATTTACTGTAAATATAAATGCTAATAAAAATATTGTGATTTGTATGTAAAAATGGGTAGTTCTAGAATTAGTGAGGAGTGAACATTAATAATCAAATAGTACTGCAAAAAAGTACTTTACTATACAGATAAAATACTTCAAGAATTTTATATTTAACTTATTCTTGGAACAGAACAAATTTCGATGTCAAAACTTCATTAACCGAAACGAATACAAAAATTATTTACATATTTTCAACAATAAATGCCTTAGAACTTTGGGTTCCAAATTAATTTACCTTATTTATTATAATCTGATCCAAATTAATATTTGAATTACATCAATTTATTGATAGTGTATTAATGTTAAAAACGCTATTAGCGTATTATTAGCGTTACATGCAACGTTATGGCCTTGCATATCAATATGAAGGCAACTGAAAGTTTCATGGGACAACTTTTATCTCAGATTAGTAGAGATCAGTTATAACTTTTATCAAATTTAGTTCTATAGGAAACCTTGGTTATTTCTGAAATTTAAAAGACTAGAAAGTGGTTCGAATTAGCAAATACCACTATATACCATAAATATAAATGCTAATAAAAAATATTGTGATTTGCAGGTAAAAGTGGGCAGTTGTAGATTACTGAGTAGTGAATATTAATAATCAAACAGTACTGGACAAAAGTACTTTACTGTAGAGATAAAATAATTCAAGAACAACTTTTTTACTTGCTTTTGGAACAGAACAAATCTCGATATTAATACTTTTGTAACTGAAACAAATACAAAAAATTATTTACATACCTGAAAACTCCTCAACATTAAATGCTTTAGAAATTCGCGTTCCAAATTAATTTATCTTATTTATTGTAATATGATCCAAAATAATATTTGAATTATATCAATTTATTGATAACTTAGCAATTTTAATTGAGTTAAAAATTTGTAATCAAGGACTTTAAGGCAAATTAAAAAAATATATGTAATTTTTTTAATTTTAATATAATTAAAATTAAAAAATATTGCAGGTACAACATCCAAACTCAACGTAAAATGTACCTGTAAAATGAAGATGAGTCGTATCAGATAAGACATTAAAGCACAAAGGTTTAATAAGTTTAAAAGTAGAAAATTTCTTTCATTATTAATGACGACATTTTTTTTTCAAATTATTACTTTAACAATAGAGTATATTTCAAGTTAATTTACAGGTCTATCATCATACTTATTTCAATGAAAATATTTCAAACGTTTTGGTCTGCCTTCAATTTTCTTCGTATCGCATAAAAGGAAAAAAAATTCTCCTTCAAGTTGTTCAAGTTGTCAAATGTCATTTGTGCCAAGAATGATGTACATGAATTACAGATGTAAATTAATAAACTCATGCCTGGAGAAATCTATTCACATTTATTTGGTATTACGAGACAATTGAGTTTTAAGTTTCCATGTTTGTAATCTTACCGATTCTGAAAAAAAATGTTAAAGTAACTACTATACTACCAAGTAAGAATATTATAAATGTAGAAAAAAATAATGTACTTTACTAACAGTTAAATTTTATAAGTTTATTTTTACCCTCTGAGAACACATCTAGAAAAAAATTCTCCAAAATACACTAATGCCAGTGACCAAAGAGTTCTATGATTTTGACCTTCACCCTTTGTCGACTAGAAAGGGAATATGGAAAACCCAATCGTTATTGCCCTTTACTTTTATATATTGTTAAAATAGTTATTTCATAGATTGTTAATTTTTAAATACAATAAAGCCGCGAAGTCCCGAATTTTATCCCATAAGAAAATAATGGATTCTAAAAGTACAAATAAAAAATATTTTTTGAGAGACTTATTTATATTTTTTACGAAAGTCATCCAAACTATTTAAAGGGTGCAATTAGAGATACATCTGTTACCACAAACGAAAATATACGAAATAGATTTTACAAAGCCATGATATCACCTCTTTGTGTCTTAGGGGGTAGGGTTGTATCTCAAGAAAAATGTCAGTAAAAAATTGCAGTTCTAAAAAATAAATCCTACTTCAAACTCCATGGGGGTAAGCACTGGCAAAAATGTGCATTACATCCATTTGGAGCGTTTTTGGAGGACGAAAATTGTACGTTTTGAAGTCATCATTTGGCGAATTCTACGTTCGAACGCTTAGAGTTTAAAAAAGAAAAATGCAGTTTTGATAAATACTATCTACATTAATTCTTAGTTATCATTGCATTTAATGGTATACAAACTAGCTTGCAAAATTAGAACTCGATTAAAAATATTGAAATGAGAACAAAATTTTGTACACAAATATACGAAAACAGAAAAGATTCCTAGACAGAAATTTAGTACATTGTTAACCATAGAAACAACAATGATAACAGATATGTAACAATTAGTTTCTTATATAATATGCTTAAAGTACAGAGAGTGACCTGAATTTCATGAAAAAAAAGTATTTACTGCAAATGAATTCAATTACAGTAAATAAATAAATAGGTAAATCTGAAAATAATTATATTAGACTCATTCTTATAGCATTATATGAGCAACGTTAGTTGTTGGATGGATTTTTCAAACTTTTTAACAGATTTATAGATTTTTTATCACATTTATAAAACATCACACATGAAGCGTATGATGGCTTCATTTTCATACCATTTACTTAAAAATAAAATATGATTTTTTATATTTTTCTAATAAAACTATTTATAAAATTTTCTCAACGTTAAGAATGAAAATGACTGAAACTTCATTCTAGAAAGATACTTAAAACATATGTTAATAAGATGAAAGAATCTAAGAACAGAGCTAAAATATGAAAATACAACTTTCTAGTTATATGTGAATAGATGGAAATTTCTGTACTCTTTCGAAAAACTTTTTTCAGCCCTTAGAGTACAGAAAAGAGTAAATGCGTAAATCTTATCTCTTGTATTTTCATACTATTTTTCGGAAAACTGGAATTTTTTGCATTATCAGTTTATGATTCGGCATATGGAAAGTTTTTAGAGATGTTATGGAAAGAAGCATATGAGTGCTTCTACAACACCAAATGAAAAACGTAACGTATAAATTAAGTTCAATGTTGCCAAAGGAATGAAAAAATAATCACAACTCACATATTAAATATTTTTCTAAGCTTGGTAAAGAAATAATTCAATGTAAAGTATAGACTATTGCATGCATAAATAAAAGTTTTTCCTTGCAGTTTAGCAAAATTGTTAAATTTTTATTGCACATATTCATTAACTTTATTCATAAATTGATGATTTCATGCATTTGTTTCAGAAGTTTTTAATAATTATTTTGTTATCATTTGTATGATTTCTTGTAAACCAGTTTAAAAATTTTTTATAATTTATTTGACATTATGTCACAAGTTTATTTTTATCATCTGTATTTAATGTTAGTTATTATTATCTTTGGTAACTGTCAAAATCATGATTATGTATTTATTAATTTTTATTATTTTTCATTCTTTTATATTACAGATTATATATATCTAAAATATGAAGATAATTTAATTATTGGTGTTGAATCATTGAAGCAGATATTAATATCAAGATTAAACAACTTATATAGATTTCGTGTGTTGTGAAATAAATGAGTCTAAAATTATAGTTTAGTAATGAGATTACTTAAATAAATATTCATTATGCTTAAGGAAATCAGGAAAAATCTACTTAATTATTTTGATGCATGAATAATTTAATTTAAAACAAATGGTGCGCACTTAAAGTAAATTATTATTCAACAATTTATTAGAAGCCTTACATAAATTGTTTTATAAAAACACAATTTATTAATAAATTTCATATCATTACTTCCAATGTCTCAGAAAAGAGAATTACAAATGGGATTGTTGTACAAAACAACACATTTTAAAACACTTTGTTTTGGTATTTAAGCACATTCAGTGTTATTGATTTCCATCTTATTCCTTCTATAAGAAGATATTACTGTAGATTGTTTTTCAAGACCTGTTTAGTGACAGGTGGCTGTGTAGTAATTATGTCACCTTTCAGGTTACAACTTGTAAATTCAAAG
>CM063505.1:46649218-46678968 GCA_032207245.1 Pardosa pseudoannulata
GTGTGAATAAACTTTACAAAAATATCTCTCAAAGACTATTCATTTAATAATAAATACATGGGCTACTGGGCAATGATAAATTATTAAAAATCATTGCTTATAGAACGTACATGAAATAACCAAAGTACAACTTAAAATTTGACTGTTATTTAATTAAAAAAAAACATTTCTTCGTCAAGACATACATGAAATGATTTTGATTTAGGTTCTGCGCTTATAACACTGCACTGACACTCATGGTCTATTGTACAGAAAAAGATTATACAGTGCTACTCCTTTAAGCAGCCAAAAATTCGAGATTTTTTTAAACATAGTATGTACTATTTCTCTTTCAATTATTCTATTTTTTCAAAATTAAATCTTAAGTTTATACAATTTTTAATGCTATACAGCCCACCAATTGTATCTACACTTAAAACATGTTTAACATGTTATAACAAAAGAATATAAAGTATGTGTAAAAAAAATTTCATAAAATACTATTCAATAAAGATTAATTAAAAAAAAATTATTATTGCTACATAATCATTAACATTTATTTTTCTGTTGTACAGATATACGTCAATAGGCAATTTATACTTTATGATAAATCTACACATGTAAAGTTAAATTTTCGAATATATAAACTACTTAACATAGAGTAACAATTTAAAGTAATGTATTTTAATTAGTACAATATTAGAAGCACTATAAGCAAGCAAAAATTCTTGATGCGAATACCAGTAATTCTGGCTCTAGGTAGGTAACAAACGATTAATATTTAATATAACTTCATATAAATGAAATTTAAATTGATATTAATTGTGTCGAAAATTAAAAGACCATTTAGTGTTTCTTAAGGATTAATATAATAAAGCCTGCTAACCTAACACATATTAGTTCTAGAAATTTTGACAATACAAAACAGAAAATATCCATGTAGGTATTTACCATAAGTTAAATCTTATTAATTAATTGCTGTTACTATGTCATCAAGCTTCCCACTATCGCAGAAAGCTCAAAGAATTTACTGTATTCAATGGGTAATTCATCCTAACCTGTGGTCGGCAAACTTTTTAGACAAAGAAAAATATGAACATTACAACAATTTTAAAAAAATTGGATCCATCTGCTTGTTTAGTAAAATTATTATTAATGTTATTACTATTATAATTATTTAGTAATAAAAATATTCCAAAATATATTTTTTTCTAAAGCCACTAGTACAAAATTATTATCATTATTAAATTGATAAAAATAAAAATTTAAAAATATCTTTTTAAAAATACAATTTATTATTATATGTAACTGCACTAAAAAGAAAAAAAAATTCCACCATCAAAATAACAAAACTTTTAATATGACTAAAAATAGAAGAAAACTTCCAACATTGGACTAATAGAAGTTATCAAAAAAATCGATTACACATTTTGTATCGAACCACAAACATTATAGCAGGTTAAAGAAATCGTATAAAAATACCTGTAAGATGTGCAGCTAGATTAAAAATGCAACAACTTTTTAATAAGACAGGACAACGGCGGACACGGTAGATAAGACAAAACTGTTCACACTGCTGGTTTGTGATGCCAATTTGTACCCTTACTACTTTAGAAAAACTATGCGCGAATGCTTGTGGTACTTTTGTATCACATCGGAGTGCGCCGAAAACATACAAAAATTTCAGCTAGATTGTACATATTGTTTTAAGCTTACGAAAACTAATAACATTAAAATCGATGTTCGTTACGTATTTTTACAACGATATAAAATTTTAATTACCTATCTGTCTTTTGACTTAAACAAAACATTATACATGTTCTCGATTTATAGAAGAATATTTATTCGTTAAAATAAGATGTAATTTTTTTCGTACCAAGTTTTTTTCTAAATGAAAATATTATTGCGTCTTCTGTATATTGTAGCAGAGCCGCACTTAAGAAGCCAAAAACCCATGCGGCATGAAGCCACACTTTGCCGACATTGTCCTAGCCAATACATAGTACATATTGCGTTTAATGAAACTCAAAATATTAAATCCGTCAATGATAATATAAGTAATCATTGTATAATACAGCCGTAGGTGATATTGTATTTATGATCACTTTCTCGAATCTTTACATATTTTAAATATACTAGTTTACTGACCATGCATGTCTTCAGAAATGATTGAAATAAATAATTAAACAGAAATACATATATATTATATATTTAATAAAAACTTAATCTATGAATTAAACTCGTTGCTGTCCTGTGCATGACTAATACCTCCTGTATATATTGTATCAAAAGTACTTTCCCACGGTGGTCTGCACGTGCATGCACAGCCGTAGAGATTTCCTAGAGAAATTTAGGATTCAATTGTGCACGTCTAGTTTAGGGACCCCCACAGAGGAGGTAAAGATCACGGAATGGCAGCGTAAGTTATGGGAGCAGGGCTAAAAAAGTAATGTCAGCTGGCACAAAAGGAGCTACTTTAATGAGCCATGCACTCAAGCAGATGTAAAAATTTCACGAAAGATGATTGAAAAGGAAGAAAAAAATGGGCGTTAAAACCGAGGTGAGGAGTTTAACTAAGAGAGGAACTGAAGATGGCATCGAGAGAAACAAAATAGCACCAATCGTCCCTTGCGCCCGAACAAGACTACATGAGAACAGCCTCTACCTGATCGTACCAACTGAAAGACGCATAACATGAGAAAAGCCCTGCCTGCTTTGCCTTTAATGGAGGTAAAGATAAATAATATTTACAGTCACTTAACTTAGCATCTGTTAAAATTTAACCTGGTGATTATTATAGTTCACTATAAAGGAATTGTAGTAATATGTGTAAATAAAGACATAAATAATTGATGATTATGATATGTGATAACCAAGGACTATTTGTAAATGAACGTACAATAAATGTCTGAATCTCAATATAAATGTATTATATTTTACTGTGTTTCCCCCCTTGTAACCGAACACTGGTGTATATTTGTAGTACATTACAGCATGTATATTACATATGATAACACAATGCAAATTAAAATATAGTTAATTTAATATCATTTTATATGCAAAACATATAAGATTAGACGTGTATAAGTAAACAGGATAGGAAAATGGTTAATTAACCTCCTTTTGGGACACTTTCCTCGACTCTTTATTTTTTTCATTTTTTACAAAATAAGAAAGTTCCACACTACTTTCTATTTTTTACTATTTCTACTTTTCGTTTTTATTCCCAATTACATGCATTTGATATAAAAAATATAGGCTTTCACATTCAATTTAATTTCAGGGTACTTCACTCTGCCTATTATTAAATATGTACAGGTTTTGAACACTTAAGAGGTACACTATAGGTAACAAAAAAAAATCCATATTATATAAACTTAAAGATTTCTTTGAATATTTAAGATTGGTACATTTGAGCAGCTTTCCAAACTTTAAACTAAAATAACTATAAATACTAGAAAATAAGAATCTGATAAATCATCATATGCAAGTGGACTTTCTAAAATCTAACAATTATTCACTTAACAATTTGACAGTTCATTTTTTTAGAAATAAAAATTTTTTTTTGACTTTTTTTTGTTCATTTTCCATTTTAAGTAAAGATATGTTATTAAAATTAACATTTCTAATATTTATAAGCATTTCTATAACAATTTTTTTCTTTCTATGATCATCTTTTTCAAATAAAACTGAAGTTTACCTTTCGTCTCATCGATATCCAAGTTAATTTTTGGAATTCCAGTGAAAGCAAATCTAGGAGGCGGATCCGAAGGATTATCACAATTTTAAAATATTGTTTTGTTTGACTGAATCCATCTGTACTACTATCAGTCTCTACTATCCAGGTCATCTAGTAAACTTTCGCTACTATCATTTACAGATAATTCAGTTTCTGATTCCGAGTCACAGTTCGAATCGCAAGAAATTAGCTCCATGCGCTCTGAATTATCCATTATTTAAAAGTAAAAATATATTATTCAACTCTTACATCAATAAAGTTATCAGGCCCTTATAACCAAATATAACCAGAAAAGCTATATACTGAAAGATAACAATTAATCTTCTGATACAAAACATGCGAAAAAACCCGCACTTTTGAACCAGTTAGAGTAGAAAATACTATAAAATGCAGACTATCAATTACTGGATAACTATCGCATCTATACGAATAATTTGTTTCTAAAATTGGAAAAAATACGGCCAAAACAGTGCAAGAGAAATAGAAATCAGATTGTCCGTACGCTGTACGAGTAAATTAGTAAAGGCCCAAAAGCTGTGCCCGTACGGCATACTGGCAAAACAGGGAAAGGGTTAAAGGAAAAATTCCTGTAATTAAGAATAAAAATGATGGACGATAGCACTGATATTATTTGGATGTTCTTCCTTTACATACGGTTTAATCAGAATTATATAATCATTAATATCTGTGAGAAAGAAACGACAACATATTAAACTTTCAGAAAATTAAAGGTATTTTAATATAATCCGTATTTCTAATAATTTGTTTTCTATAATCCGTTCTATATCCGTTTTTTATAATGCCGTTGCGAAATGACTTACGAATTATTTTTATCTCTATTTTATTAAGTTGTTTCATGCTTTGATATTTTTAAAATAAACTAGTAGAAATAAAATACATTTATTGATAATTGGTTGCATAACCAATCTAATAGGAAAGTAATTATGTGGCTTCTTTATAGATATAAAAGTAACAAGATGAGAGATAATTCTTTTAAGTGTATTTTCCAAACAAAACGTTTTGATTAATTACAATGAATTTCTCGCTACTTCCAAATTTGGGCGAATGAGAGGTCCAATTAATATCTTTCAAAATTGCTGCAATTTATTCTTATGCAATAAAATAGTGTTCTTTAAGTATCTTAATAGGTAGTAAATAATAAAGAGGAAATTCAACACTTGGTATAAAAATAAAACTCTTAATGTGAGAGAAAGGATCAATTTATTTTTTACTTAAACCTGAGAAATAAGGTAGAGCAGTACACAGATTAACAATTAATTGAAATGACAGTAAACGAAAACAAGTAAGTTAAATGTATCGTATTTTAAAGCAACACACTTCATACTCTCTAATAAAAGATTTATAAATGGCTCGGATCATCTGTTTGCACTTTCCGTCAATGTTACGAAATGATTACCAATAAAAAGAAAAAAATATGATAATGAGATGATTAACAATGAGGAAAATGAGGGTTATTAATTTTAAAACTCGTGCCTAAATAATTTGATGTCTTCTCGCTTTATTTACATGACATCTTTTCACTTCATGACTCCTCGCTTGAATGCTTTACAATATATCCTGCATCTTGTCATAACAGTCAAGTATCTCAGAGTTGTAACTTTGCTTGAATAGTTATACAATTTATTTTAATAGCAGGGGTTTTGTTCATAAATACTTGGGATATGCATAAGATATTTATAAATATCATTGGCAACGAAAATAACTCATGATCATCTGCTATAATATTTCACAACTCTCTGTATGCAACTGATGTTTGAGTGTTAGTAATTTTCAGATCAATTCAATGCAACAGTGTAAAGTATAAGACTAATCAGGGTAAAACAGTGTTTCACTTAAATCTTTCGTAACATAATTGGGATATGCATAAGATATTTATAAATATCACTGGAAAACGAAAATAACTCATGATCATCTGTTATAATATTTCACACCTGTATGCAACTTATGTTTGAGTGTTATAATTTTTCAGATCAATTCGATGCAACAGTGTAAAGTATAAGACTAAGCAGAGTAAAACCAGTGCTTCACTTAAAGCGTTAGTAACATAATTGGGATATGCATAAGATATTTATAAAATATCTTTGGCAACGAAAATAACTCATAATCATCTGTTATAATATTTTCACACCTCTGTATACAATATAATGTTTAGTGGCGGTAATTTTCATATCAATTCATTCCAACAGTGTAAAGTATAAGACTAAGAAGAGTACAAAAGTACTGCACTTAAATGTGTGTACAAAAAACATCAAATATAACAGTAATCTATATATATATAAATGAATTTGTGTGTGTCTGTCTGTCTGTCTGTCTGTCTGTACTCAATAGACTCAAAAACTATGCATCCAATCGCCATGAAAATTTGGGAAATGTTTAGGTATATCCCTGGGAAGGTTTTTGTAAATTTTCAACGTTCGAAATTCATTCCTTCCCCCTTTTTCGAGCATTTCATGTCATTATTCCAAGCATTATTTTCCCCGGTTAAACGCAAACGATTAAGTTTTTAATTTATCGCATCATATCTAAGGGAAAGAAGCAATATTTCTAGCAATGTGACGTCATCCCAAGTAATTGTTTTAAACGCAGTTTTCCACGGTTAAAAGCAGGAGATTAAAATGTTCAATTCATCACATAATAAATAGGCGAAAATGATATTTTTCTATCATTATGACGTCATTCATTTAAATATTTCATTTATTCATTTCTTATTTTATATTATTTAAAATCGTCTGCTTAGTATCTATTCGATTTGAACTGAAATTTGAGATATAAAGTGATTCACTTTCATTTCTATGTGACGCAAATTATAGCATTTTTATATGAGAACTAATTTTAAATTTAATTCTTGGTTCATTTTTATGTTACAATGAAATGCATATCAACAATATTCTAAGTACAAAAAGTACAAATTTCAGTGACTCTCATGGCCAAATAAAACCTATCATTTTATATAGTTATCTTCATATTCATATGGTTGTCGATATGAATGTGTGTTTCTGTTTCATACAAAACTATGTGGTTTGTCATAAATTTCCTTAATTTTGGAAAACATTTATTACTACCAACAAAATTAGCACTGTTGCTGTCAAAACCTGTGCTTCCTATTCTATCACGTAATATGGCAAGATCTGTTAACTTTGCTAATCAACGTACAGTAGTAATACAGTAATGCAATTTAGGGTTAAGCTTATATTTTACAATAAAAAAAGTTTGAGCAAATTTAATATAAGACAAATTCGATTATAAAAACTGAATAATGTTATAATACGCTTATGATAGAAATATATAAACATGCCAATGACTCGAACTGAACTGTGACGAATTTAGAGAGTTATTCACGAAAAATAAATCTTTGTTTAAAAGTAATATATTAAGTTCACCGTAGCGAAGCACGGGCAAACTTGCTAGTTAATAATAAGATAATTTCATTGGTTTAATACAGACGATATCTACTATATTTATCTATAAATTCAGATGAAAATATGGAATTAGCAGAAAGACTGGGTTTTAAGCTTTTTGGATAAACGCTTTCTACAAATAATTCACTACTAAAACACTATACATAATTTACTACAATTACATTCTAGTAATAAAAATTTACTACGTTGAATTACTATTTACAGATTCTTTTTAGGATATCTACAGTAGTCACAGGAACATAGGACATTTGTCTGACTTCTTCCCCCTGCCCTTCTTTTGATCATTGACTCTGGGGATTCATACGCGTCAAGGAAGCTCTTTAGCTATCTTCTCAAAGCTCTTCAAAAATTTGTATTTTCCAGTCTTCAATGAGATAGAAGAGTTTTCCCAGGTAGCATCCATACTTGCAGCAAGTTTGATTTTTTCTGGATACTATTTTGTGTTAACAAATTTGACACGACAAAACTGCAGCAAAACTCCTGCCAGTTAGACGGAACATAAAGCGACCACTCCTTTCCAACGCTATTTTGCTGCAAAACTGTGGTAACCTTGTCACGACAACCTTGAAGCAAGCGAAAATTCATAGACTTGATAAAGCCTTGTTTCAAATTTCATACTTGTCATGCTGAACTTTCTGCAAATGTGAAGGCTTGCAAAGCAAGATTGCTGCAAACTAAATTTGCTATCTAAGACCATATGGTAGACCATATTCCATGTGCATTATATACTAGATTCGTTGCATATCGAAGAATGAGGCCACAAGTGCACACGACGTGAAGAATTTAAATAAGATTTTTCTAGTAAAAAAGTAGTATGGTAAACTGAAACACAAGGCCATACCTGTTGACTTTGCTATCAGTTTTGTTAAAAATAATTCAATCATTTTTATGTAAGTTAATACAGGTGAAAAATGAAAACTCAGTGTGTATCTTTCAACTTTCGAAATCGCTATAAGTTAACTTTAAGAAAACTTTAAATGCAATTAAAGAGCATTTCTCTATGACTTGTGGATTTCATTCTAACTGTAAAAAAAATACCAGTAATTATTATGTCAATTATTTTCAATTATATAAATTACACTTTTAAGAAAGACTCATTCAAACAAGTTAAGTTTGAGTATAATACTTTGATTAGTCCATAAACGATAAGAAATGTTTACTTTATTCACTAAGTATTAAACATTGCCAGTTTAATTTAGGATTCAAATACTAGCCTGATTCCATTACCTTTCATAAAATGTAGCTGTTACCCGTTAAAACATGACGGGAAATTTTCCCAACTATATAAATTGTGAGATAATTATTTTTCCTCGATCATTTAAATCCTACATTTTCTGTTTATTCTGCATCCATCAATATTAAATTTGCATGACCATCTAAGGTAAATATTGATCTATGAGATTCAACATCAACAATAAAAATTTTATAAAACTGCCAACATTTCGTAACTTCAGCTATTGCTTGCAATCAAAGTTGTCAATACATGTTTTCACTATCCTAAATACAAACTGAAAAATCTTTTCGTCACCTAATACCAATTTTCAGACATAATGTAGTGTATCCATTTAAACAAACTTATACAAATACATAAAAAGCACTCTGATCGAGAAAAATATACTAGTATGAACTCTGCAAGCCAGAGAAAATACACTTGAAGACGGACTGTCGCAATAAGCAGGGAAATGCACTATTACACTAAGCATGGACATGATCCCAGTTGTAATTCATAAGTAAGAAAATGTCTGTTTCAGTTGTAAATTGCCAGTAACTAATGACAAATATTTCAATAAAAACGAACATTTGTATATCTAATGAGGCGATCCAATATAAAAATGTATGTTTTGTGGATTAATTAATTGATATCTATTGAATCAAGCTTCATACATGTCAACAGTAATGATGAAAGGAGGATTGAAGAAGTATGATAAAAGATAAGAGTTTATGACTCTTCAGGGGGTCTAAGATTGCTAGACGGAGATAAGAACGTTGCCTGCAAGAATGACACCATGGGTGGGTAAGGCCGGGGAAAAATTTACAAACGGAGGCAAAAGCAAGAAAAGGAAGGAGAGGCGGTAAGAAAAATCGGTAATTTTATGATCATCGGTATAAACATGATCTGAGGCAGCAAATAAAGTTGCCGAAAAATGCCTATTGGAGTTTTCGAGTTCGGAAAGAGAAGAGTAATGAAGTAAATAAAATGAGTAAGCAGATAGAAGCAAGGGAAGAGAAAAGGAAGCAGAGAAAGCTGACGAAACAGCCCACAGAAGGTAGAGATTTTGGTTTGGTTTGGTGCGCTACGGTCTACTTTTTGCAACACGATAGCTAATGAGACGGGGACCTACTGCTTAATGCCGATTCTGAACGGCTATGAACATCCATGCCATAGTGGGATCCCAACCCACTAACTCCAGTTCCGCAGGACAGCACCTTAACCTTTCTGCCAACGTTCTACCGGAAAGTAGAGGAGATAAAACTAATTCTCTTCCTATTAGTAGTCAAGGGACGCATATCAACTCCACCAGCGAAAGGATGCCAGCGAGAAATCTTCGGCAAACCCAGGTTCCTAGCGATTACGTGATTACACCACTGCGCCCCTGAGCCCCAGCATAAGACACATATCCGGTCATATAAGCATCAAGGCCTCACCCAATGAGTTATCTACAGTCTCCATTCCATCTGCCAGTATTAGACTTCTTTTAATTTTGATTTATAATTTTTTTATAAATTTATCAGGGTACTTTCTTCAGAAGTAAAGTTATGAATTAGCAATTTAGAATCCTGATTATGTGTGTAAGGTTTGTGGGGGGGGAGGTGGGGGGGGGGGGGGGGGGGGGGGGGGGGGGGGGGGGGGGGGGGGGGGTGTGGGGGGGGGGTTAATTTCACAAATGCAGTTACCACTTAAATTGATGAGTAGAAATTAAACTGTAAACTGTAATAATCTTGAATATGGGTTAGCTATTGAATCAGTCTTTTATATTTTTTAATATCATTTGGTCCTTATATCATAAAAAAGTCTATAGCGTCTCAACAAGCTGTGGTCAAATTTTAACTTAACTAATTTACACAACGCAAACCAAATATTTTTTGTCTTGTAGTAACCAAATAAATGCTACTGTATTTGATCTCAGGTACTTAAAATACTTAAAATAATACTTAAAAATACTTAAAATATAATACTTAAAATTGGATATAATTGGATAAATTATATATAATACTTAAAATTGGAGAGCGCTATACGACACATATATATGAACAAACATTTTTTATGCAAAATCAAATTACAATAGATTTATGTAGACGATATATTATTGGCGGACTGTATACAGAAAACGTTTTGTATATTAAATATATAAATCACCTACCCCGTGTGATAAAATATTTTATTATATACTGGATGCTTCGTAGTATTTTTAAAAGTATATGACTGTACTCACACACAAAACAAAGGCAACATAAAAATAAAAAATATATCATTTAGACTTATTTGACTGTAATGATATCTAATAAGGACTTCTAGACCATTTTTGTTATCTCAACAGTTTAACCTGTCATGTTGTTTTTCTTCTAAGAATTCCCAGAAATCCAGAAGTAAATATGGCTAATTCCAACATTTTTTCAGGTACTTATATAATCCTGTCAAACTTGAAAGCTTATTTGAATTTTTCTTTCAGTATCGCGTTTCAGTAGTAATTTTAAAACAACTCGTACTCCTATTATACGCCATTTTTCCTCTGTGCTTGACAAAATATTTAAATACAGATTCCAGATCTCCCTCGGAGAACGTATCTTGTTACCATTTTCCTAGTAGTTCTGACAGGTTCACATTTCCTAACAAATTTTGAGAGGTTTGAATGAATCTCAACTTTCGATGTCACTAAACATGCCAGACATTTTTTGCTAATATACTTCTGTTAGAATATTTCAAATGTTTTTGAAAATAAAATATAATGAGAGACATTTTTACGATCGTACATTATTATATAAATTATCTATTGCAGTTTTTTTAGTTTTAGTCGAAAACCTTTTCTGTTAAAATCAAATTTCTCTAAGAAATTAGCATTCATGGTTGTTTTTGAATACAAGATCAATTAATATATAAACCGGTCTTATACATTTGAAGTTAAGATTTTTCCTGTTTTAAGGGAGTCTCAGGTACTTAAAATACTTAAAATAATACTTAAAAATATTTAAAATATAATACTTAAAATTGGATATAATTGGATAAATTATATATAATACTTAAAATTGGAGAGCACTATACGACACATATATATGAACAAATATTTTTTATGCAAAATCAAATTACAATAGATTTATGTAGACGATATATTATTGGCGGACTGTATACAGAAAACGTTTTGTATATTAAATATATAAATCACCTACCCCGTGTAATAAAATATTTTATTATATACTGGGTGCTTCGTAGTATTTTTAAAAGTATATGACTGTACTCACACACAAAACAAAGGCAACATAAAAATAAAAAATATATCATTTAGACTTATTTGACTGTAATGATATCTAATAAGGACGTCTAGACCATTTTTTTTATCTCAACAGTTTAACCTGTCATGTTGTTTTTCTTCCAAGAATTCCCAGAAATCCAGAAGTAAATATGGCTAATTCCAACATTTTTTCAGGTACTTATATAATCCTGTCAAACTTGAAAGCTTATTTGAATTTTTCTTTCAGTATTGCGTTTCAGTAGTAATTTTAAAACAACTCGTACTCCTATTATACGCCATTTTTCCTCTGTGCTTGACAAAATATTTTAATACAGATTCCAGATCTCCCTTCGGAGAACGTATCTTGTTACCATTTTCCTAGTAGTTCTGACAGGTTCACATTTCCTAACAAATTTTGAGAGATTTGAATGAATCTCAACTTTCGATGTCACTAAACATGCCAGACATTCTTTGCTAATATACTTCTTTCAGAATATTTGAAATGTTTTTAAAATAAAATATAATGAGAGACATTTTTACCATCGTACTTATTATATACATATCTATTGCAGTTTTTAGTTTCAGTCGAAAATCTTTTCTGTTAAAATCAAATTTCTTTAAGAAATTAGCATTCATGGTTGTTTGAATACAAGATCAATTAATATAAACCGGTCTTATACATTTGAAGTTAAGATTTTTCCTGTTTAAGGAGAATAAGAAAACATTAAGATTTATAGCAAATTTGTTGTTTTTGTTAAATATATCACAAATAGAGAATTTTTAATTAAATCAACTACATTTTACTCACAATTACAAGCAATTGTCTATTCGCACAATATATTTACTGAAACGTGGCTACAATTAAAATGCAGTTTTCTGTAAACTCTACAAAATATGCTTAACAGTTTCCAGAATAAGAGATAAAATTTGCCCTCGATAGCGATAAGTTTGGAGGGATTACTGAACTCACAGTCCTCATGCGGATAATTCATGTTACTCATATTTTATTTTTTATCCCATTAGCTTTCAAAGCTCGTAATTATGACTGAAAATTTATTTTTTTATCAAGGAGTAGCATTAAAGGTTTTTTTAAATGTTTACTTTATTTCTCACATTTTATTTTATATACTAAAATTATAGTGTAGAATTACTAATATTTTTTTAGCGTAAGTTAATTTCACTTTTTATGTATCCTTATCTGACTAATCTTTACATTGGAAAATTGGCCAGATGCCTAGAACCTCGCAGAATTGCATAAGCGAATGTGAAATGTTTTTGCATTAGAAAGCCTAAGACCTAACACGGCATATTTTTATTTTCAAATTTTGCAGTTTACTTTCAACACCGATGACTGCCGTTTATCCAGAATGGATATCAGTTGTTTTTGTTGTCCTTGCTTATGACACTTATCAAACCAAGCGCGATATGATCTGGATGCTACTCGATTTAAAGCAAGAGGTGGTTCTTTTGTTTCAATGAACACAACAAGGTTGAAAGTACGACTTATGCTCGAGTGGATCCTCATAATTTTGAAGCAGGTACTAATCAGAAGACCCATAGACTTGGATTGCCACCCACAGAGATTGATTGAGAATAAGAAGGACATTGTAACCACGAACCTATTTTTCGTGCCCCAGTCACCTTTAGCGAATACGGTGGATCTTAGGCCGGCTCGGGTTCGGAACCCATAACCTCTCACTTACGAGATCGTTGCCTTTGCCGACTGAGTTACAGCGGTTCATAGCAAATTTCATTCAATTGAATGGTAATGCATGTAAAACTAATAATGATAAAGATTTTATTAAACTAATTTGACTAATAATATTTTTTTCTTTTATATATTAGAATTATTATAATCTGTATTTCTTCAAAACAACAAATGTTGCAGAATGTGCTCTAAGTTTCTATACAAGGTTGCAATTCAACCAATGTGCATCAATTATGCTTATGGTAACTCTGCAAGAATCGGTTGAGAACATGCTTTCATTTGTTTTACCTATCGAGGACGAGTGGTGTTTATTTAGACCAAGACGTGAAAGCTTCTAAAGTACATTACATACATACTTGGCTGAAATATTGTTACAAATTACAAATACTTGTTTTGTATTCGTCTATAAATATTTCAGATAAATCTGAAATACTCAGTGTTGAGTAAAAATCAGGCTAAAACAGCATTTCCAGCTGGAAAATGGTGCCAATTCTTAGCAATTCTCTAAGCATTCGAGGCTTGGCGACCCCTTGGAGTTATTTGGTAAAAATAGATGTTTTTGAAAAAATCAAGCACCGTAGCTCTAGGACATTATTAAGTGAGATAGCCTGTCAAGTTCGAGAACTCTCAAGATTTTTCACTCCAAGTCGGGTATAAATACCACCATTCAGTAAACGACGCTCACTGTTGTTGTTCATTCTGGAATATAATGTGGCTATCTGTCTGAGGTATTAGAGGCCTGTATTTGAAAGCTGTTTTCTGTTGTATAAACCGAATTGGAGCTGCGTGATTGTGATTCGTGTTGCTGGAATTTCCTACATCTTCTAGATATTTTTTTAAATAAAAAAAGTCTTGGGGTTTTTAAGACTGTTTTATTGACTGTCCATCAACACGAACCATGAAAATGGGTACAATATATAACAAGGACATATTTCCCCAATTATCTATTACTTAATTTAGCTGCCATATGGACGAGTCACAGCCATAAATATCAACCATTTTTACTATCAATGTTATTATAGTAGGGTTAATTTTCCCTTTATTTCACTCCTCTAGCTTATACAGTTCCTGCTATGAGTTGACACTCTTCCTATATATATATATTTATATATCTTGTTCAAATTTGCAAACGTTAATATAGTACATTTATTCATCCACTCAAGTTCAAATCTACTTTTTTAACTTGTAGTGATTACAGTTGATGTTAATATAGTTTTTCAAATATTTTTCATTAATTAAAATTAATTAATTTTCATCAGTCACTGTGAACTTTGGCAATAATGGTGTGTTCACAGAAACAAGCCAATATCATTGCAATTCTCGGCCAAACGCAGCTATGGTACTGCTGAACGAAGAATGCTACCATTAATATTATCATTAGTATCAAGAGTACATAAAATGCAAGGTACCTTAGTAGATTATGCAATAATATATCTAGGACAAAAACTGTTCACATCTTGTCAAGCATATATAGCCTTCAGTCGAGTGAAATCATTAGATGAACTATTAATTGAAGACCTGGACTGCTCGAAACTCATTAACGTACCATTACCGTCTAATTACCCATTAACGTCCGAATACTTTTTATGAATACATATCTATAAATATTTAAGTCATTATGGACTCTTCAGAGTTTAAAAATTAACTTGAAATGTTACGGTATGCTTTCATTAGTGTTGAACTGTCATCTTACATATTATTAGACCTTATTTAAGGAGACAAGGTATCTTATATCTCACTTCTTAAGCTATATAATATTTTAACAATATTGTTTTCTAGAGAAATCATAATTATTTTTTTTGTTTCGTTGATAGATTTGGAGCGCTACGTTCAACTGTTTTGCTACACGAGAGCTGAAGATGTTTAGAAGAAAATTAATTTTATTTTGCTTTTGTTGTACAAATTTAAATGTCACTAATAAAACTAATTGTTTAGTAGAGGAAAAGCATTTATCAACTAAAATCCTATCTTTCTGTCCGAGAAATAGATACTTAAACCTCATATCAGTTTTCCTAATATATTAGTGTTTAGATTCTATTCTATATTTGAAATAGAAACAATTTCAGCAATAACACAGTTAAACATTTCATTTTCATAAAACGAATAATACATTTTATGTAAAATTTTATCCTTTCTGAAAATAAGAAACATAATGTAAGGAAATCATGATTATACAACGATAATTAACGATTTACACTTTCATTCGATTAAAGAATGTCTTTTGAGACTATTTAAAGTAAACTCGGGTAAAACGGCCATCTCAGACATACTGTGTTCATACTGTGTTCTCATGTTTGACATGTTTCCATTGGATGAAAATCTCGTTTCTGATTGGCTGTCCTGCGGCCGGCAAGATCTCAAACTTTATCAAAACTACTCATTACCTCTCAGGTCTTCGTCATGAGCGAATGTCCATCGCCACAAAACTATCGTGTTTTCTAATTTGTAAACTATTTCCTCTGTAGAATTTGAGTCATAAACTCACGAATCCCCCATTATCTTTCTTTTTAATAATTAGTTGCTTATTTTGGCTCTCGCTGGTATTCAGCTCATTGAAAGAAACTCAGGAGTGACAGGCTCGACTCATAGATTTCTGTTGACCCATTTACTGAAAGTATTGAACACTTTTATAAATGTTCTGCTTCAGTAATGCACAAAAAACCCTTAGTTGCACGAAGCGAGTTATAGACATTGGAGATTTTCCCTGTTAACTATTTCTCCCCTGTGCCCAATATTTAATAAACACTGTTTCAACAAATACCACCAACCCTTGCTTTACATTTTTAGATGTTTAATTTGTAATTTTATATAAAAATATACTTACTAAAACTAAACATATTTGTGAAAGTTACAGTAAAACATTATTAGTATTCTGCTGTTTATAGTGTTTGGTATCTTTCTTTGTAAAAATATCACTATTGCTTAAAATATGTCTATATAATAATGCCTATTAAAAATGGTAGGGAGGAGTTGTAGCAAAATAAGCGAAGCAGCTGTTCTTAAGTTAGTTTTAATTATAGATATAGCTACAAAGCAGGATTTTTGTTCATATACCGGATGAAAAAATTATTAAATCGATCGAAATGGTAGTATGGTAACAAGAGCAAATATTTGAAAGTTTGGGAATTTCTTTATACAACAGTCATTTTCCTTTACTAAATTCGAAAAATCTTTGTATGAAAATACAAAAATTCTATAAAACATTTTTAGATGTTTGCAAAAGAGACACTTTTCACTAATCTATTAATAACTAAAATAGACTGAAAACATACACTAGAAAGTACATTTTTGCATTGAAGCAAATTTTAAAGTCCTGTAGAAGCATATTTAACCCTTTAACGGACAGTGGTTTCGAAGCGAAACCTCCTATTAAACATTTTATCTCTAACTTTTGGAGAAATGTGAATTTTTTTCGAGTTTGTTTTTGACATTTAAAACTTACAATAAATGAACACAATAATAAAATAAATGACAACTTACAATAAATGGCTCCATAACAAGTTGTAGGCCACGCAATAAAGGCAATACAAAATAAGGATGTGTGTTAGCATGCGTGACTGATTTTACTATATATCATTTACGCCAGAGGCGTACCCAGGGGGTTGCAAATAGACATATGCACCCAAGATTTTTTTCTCGAAACTGATAAAAGAAGGGGGGAAAGAAATTTTGTTTTCATACTATCTCTATTATTTTTCTTAAATGGCCACATTTTTTTAAATTTATATAACCTGATAAAAATTATATTAGTTCATTAATAGTTTTACAACGGAGAAATTAGATTAATATACATTTATTTTTTCTTTTGAATTATATGTATTTATACTTGCTGTACCTGGAAATGTTAGATTAGATTGTTTTTTATTATGACCAAGACAAAAGGCCTATTGTATTCAAACAACATTTAAGTTAAAACTATTTATTTGTTTTACTTTTTTAAGAACACTTATTTATTGTTATTCCAATATAATTAAAATTTAAAAAAATATATCATACTCCCGCTGTACAAGGGGTGGGCTTGTCAGTTAACGCCTCTCAATTCCTCCAGTGGTATCCTCTAAAACAAACCTTCTAAGGATTGCAAAGAAAAACTTTAACTCTCCACCGGCCATCCCCACCTTTTTCCCTTTCAAAACAGTCACTTTTCGTAAATTCCAGACGGAACTTACCGTACCATACTAGAGTTGCCGGTTTAAAATTGTCAGACTTTTAAGTTATTTTCCTACAATAAAATTGTTACGCAAAATTAGTTTCTTCATTTTATTATTTTAATATTTTTTTTAAAAGTGTGTTATACGAGTGCAATAAAAGTCGACAGGTCCGTTTTCAAACAGAAATTCGCTGTAACCTCTCGACCTTTCAAAGAAAAACTTTAATACATTTTGCATTTATAATGTTCATAGATAATATTTATAAACTAATTTCATTAAATTCCAAAGAATTCATGTATATGACCTTTAAAGGGTTAATGCTATATCATTGAGTACTTCGGAAAAATTGAGTCTACAAATAACAAAACAATTGCTAAGAAAACACTTCTCCTTAACTAATACTGTAACAATTTTCCTTTCATTACGTTCAATTTTTTTATCAGAGTTCTTTTAAAACTTAAAGAAAAAAATCTTTATCCGAAGTTTTAAGGAAACATTTTTAGAAAAGCTTCAGACATTTAAATCACTTTGTAAATTTTTTCTTTCTTTCCAAATATCTTAATACCTAACACTCCATATTTCGACATCAGAGTTCGAATCAAGTTAAATTCTCCAAGGAATTATGTAATTATTTTAGTCGACAGAAATGTCTTGTGCATTTCCCTATGGACTGTATTCGAAAGGAAAACTGCAGATTAAATTTAATATAGGATTCCTTGGTGAATTTGATATCCGATATAAAATGTGATTCTGTTACTTCATTAATGCACTGTTTATAAGTTGCATTTAATGAAAGGCATTTCAAGAGAATGTGTTTTAGGATTTTGGTGTTTAATTTTACATAACTCATTAGTAATTATCTAGATTGTTAAGTTTACAGCTGTGCACTATTCGAATTATTCTGAGTATATTGAATTTAAATTAAAGGAACATGCCAAGTTCTTTAGAATATTTGATTCTAGTACCTTTGAAACGTTACGAATATCAAAAGATATATTTTCATTGGTCGGCATTATCAAAAGTTAATTTTATATTATAGCTAGCCTTTTTTAAGTTGAGATTGTTGATCGTGATGTGATGTCTGTGTCTTTGGTCTCCTATTCAGATCACCAAATTAAGGAAGAATTAGAAATCATTTTGTACTAATTCAAACCAGGCGATCAAAGACATCTTATTTCAACTTCCTCGAAACATGCTGGTTAAAACAGCCCTATCAAATTGAACTATGTGATGAATGTCAACTCCACTATGATTGAAATGTTACGAATATCAGAGCATATATTTTTCATTGGTCGGCATTATAAAAAGTTAATATTAAATTTTAGCTAGGCTTCTTTAAGTTGAGAATGTAGTTCGTGATGTGATGTCTGTGTCTTTGGTCTCCTATTCAGATCACCAAATTAAGGAAGAATTAGAAATAATTTTGTACTAATTGAAACCAGGTGATCAAAGACATCTTATTTCAACTTCCTCAAAACATACTGGTTAAAACAGCACTATTAAAGTGAACTGTGTGTTGTATGTCACACTGTGTGTTGTATGTCACCTCCACTATAATTGAAATGTTAGAAATATCAGAACATATATTTTTCATTGGTCGTCATTATTAAAAGTTAATTTTAAATTTTAGCTAGCCTTCTTTAAGTTGAGAATGTTGATCGTGGTGTGATGTCTGTGTCTTTCGTCTCCTATTCAGATCACCAAATTAAGGAAGAGTTAGAAATCATTTTGTACTAATTCAAACCAGGCGATCAAAGACTTCAACTTCCTCAAAACATGCTGGTTCAAACAGCTCTATTAAATTGAACTATGTGAATACCAACTCCTTATATCGTTCCTATTTTCTTGTTGCTATAGTAAATTCTGACATTAAATGCTGCTTTAATAGCATTGCACAGATTGAACAAGCAACCCACTTTTACGGTCGCAAATAATCGTACCCATAAAATTTCTTTTAATTACGTAAACTATTTTAATTTTTTCAAATACACTGAATTATATTTTAAAGAAAAATACCATGTTCCCTAGAATAGTAGTTATTTTGATATGTTACGTAATTCAGAATTGTTTTTTATTTATTGCCATTATTATTACTTTGCAATTATTTTAGTCGACAGAATGTCTTGTGCATTTCCCTACTGTATTCGAAAGGAAAACTGCAGATTAAATTTAATATAGGATTCCTTGGTAAATACCGATATAAATTTTCTGTTACTTCATTAATGCATTTTTATAAGTTTAATTTAATGAAAGGCATTTAAGAGAATGTGTTTTAGGATTCTGTGTTTTAATTTTACATAACTCATTAGTAATTATCTAGATGTTAAGTTTACAGCTGTGCACTATTCGAATTATTCTGAGTATATTAATTTAAATTAAAGGAATATGCCAAGTTCTTTAGAATAATTGATTTTAGTACCTTTAAACGTTACGAATATCTGAAGATATATTTTTCAGTGGTCGGCATTACCAAAAGTTAATTTTAAATTTTAGCTAGCCTTCTTTAAGTTGAGTATGTGATCGTGATATTTTTGTTTCTTTGGTCTCCTATTCAGATCACCTAGGGAAGAGTTAGAAATCATTTTGTACTAATTCACCAGGCGATCAGTCATTTTATTTCAAATTCAAAAATACTGGTGAAAACAGCACTATTAAGTGAACTATGTGATGAATGTCAACTGCACTATGATTGAAATTTTACGATTATCAGTATATTTTCATTGGTTGGCATTATCAAAAGTTAATTTTAAATTTTAGCTAGCTTTTTTTTAAGTTGAGAATGTTGATAGTGATGTGATTTCTGTGTTTTTGGTTCTTTGGTGTATGTGTCTCAGATCACCAAATTAGAAAAGATTAAAAATCATTTTGTACTATATCAAACCAGGCGATCAAAGACATCTTATTTCAACTTCCTCGAAACATGCTGGTTAAAACAGCCCTATCAAATTGAACTATGTGATGAATGTCAACTCCACTATGATTGAAATGTTACGAATATCAGAGCATATATTTTTCATTGGTCGGCATTATCAAAAGTTAATTTTATATTATAGCTAGCCTTTTTTAAGTTGAGATTGTTGATCGTGATGTGATGTCTGTGTCTTTGGTCTCCTATTCAGATCACCAAATTAGGAAGAGTTAGAAATCATTTTGTACTAATTTAAAACCAGGCTATCAAAGACATTTTATTTCAACTTCCTCAAATAATGTTCAAACAGCACTGTAAAAGTGAACTATGTGATGAATGTCAACTCCACTATGATTGAAATGTTACGAATATCAGAGCATATATTTTTCATTGGTCGGCATTATAAAAAGTTAATATTAAATTTTAGCTAGGCTTCTTTAAGTTGAGAATGTAGTTCGTGATGTGATGTCTGTGTCTTTGTCCTTTGGTGTCCTTGTGTTCAGATCACCAAATTAGGAAAGAGCTAAAAAATAATTTTGTACTAATTGAAAAACCAGGTGATCAAAGACATCTTATTTCAACTTCCTCAAAACATACTGGTTAAAACAGCACTATTAAAGTGAACTGTGTGTTGTATGTCACACTGTGTGTTGTATGTCACCTCCACTATAATTGAAATGTTAGAAATATCAGAACATATATTTTTCATTGGTCGTCATTATTAAAAGTTAATTTTAAATTTTAGCTAGCCTTCTTTAAGTTGAGAATGTTGATCGTGGTGTGATGTCTGTGTCTTTCGTCTCCTATTCAGATCCCAAAT
This sequence comes from Pardosa pseudoannulata, assembly GCA_032207245.1. Classification (NCBI taxonomy): domain Eukaryota; kingdom Metazoa; phylum Arthropoda; class Arachnida; order Araneae; family Lycosidae; genus Pardosa; species Pardosa pseudoannulata. Next base: position 46,670,412 of record CM063505.1, read on the forward strand.
TAAGGAAGAATTAGAAATCATTTTGTACTAATTCAAACCAGGCGATCACAGACATCTTATTTCAACTTCCTCGAAACATGCTGTGATGAGGCGATTTAGATCTGATATATAATTGTTTCATTCATAAAAAAAAGTAAAATGTTCGGGATCTAAATCTGACCTCATCACATCGTCAGAGATAGAGGACCATAATTTAACGGAATATTGTAGTCTTGTACGGGGGTCTGATTCCAGTCACAGATAAGAATCCTGTCTCCGTACTTGACGTTAAATAAGAATGTACCTTTGTGGAGTATTTATGAGTCCTAAGGGACAGGGCCAAATTAGGTGATAAGGTTACTCACGTTGGTGGTCTCAGGGCTTTGCTGAGACCAATGACTTTCTGGCAACGATCACGATTGGGAGTCAAGAAGAAGGAGGGGACTATTATTGAAAGAGAAGGCCTCAGAGAATTAGGACAAGGTCAAGGAAAGAGAAGTCCCCCACAGAATTGGAGGAGAAGGGCCCCAGAGTGTTTGGAGAGAAGGTCCCAGGGAGTTGAAAGAGAAGGTAGAGATATCGGAACCCCACAGAATTGGAGGAGAAGGGCTCAGAGTGTTTGGAGAGAAGTCCCAGGGAGTTGAAAGAGAAGGCCCCAGAGAGTATAGAAGGTCCCCGAACGAGAGTTGGATGAGAAGGACCCAGAGAGTTTGGTTAGAAGGTCCCAAAAGGAAGTTGCTGTATACTCCAGCCAAGTCCGCCAGAAAGTTTCCTGTAAAAGTTGTACGGTCGCACCCCAGAGACAACAGATCAACGGTTAATAAAAAAATTTCCCCCTCATACCTTTCAACCAGAAGTGTTCCGGGCCCATCACTTTAGACCCACAAAGGTACCCATCTTTTTGCATTACATTTTGAAATCGAGATTAGGTCCTCTCTCTCTACTTACAAAATTTTCCTAAATATATATAAATTTTGTCAGAGGTAATTTAAATAGTTTGACTAAGCTTAATTATTGACTTATATTTTTTTTTTGTAAATATATGTAAAAATGTTTTTTTATAATAAATCTATTTTTTATATTAAGCTAGTCACAGTTGCCATTATTTTAGAGGTTAGTTGATTCGTCATTTTAATGTCTGTAGTTGCTCAGAACCTGTGGTTAAATTGTAGTAAAACAAGTATTTAACACAACGCAATTTAAAATAAATTCCACTATACATTTGATAACAGGTTGTTAATAACTATATAACGAGGACTACACGACAATGCTGGTTCAAAAGCTCTATAAAGTGACTATGTAATACCAACTCCACTATCGTTCCTATTTTCTTGTTGCTATAGTAAATTCTGACATTAAATGCTGCTTTAATAGCATTGCACAGATTGAACAAGCAACCCACTTTTACGGTCGCAAATAATCGTACCCATAAAATTTCTTTTAATTACGTAAACTATTTTAATTTTTTCAAATACACTGAATTATATTTTAAAGAAAAATACCATGTTCCCTAGAATAGTAGTTATTTTGATATGTTACGTAATTCAGAATTGTTTTTTATTTATTGCCATTATTATTACTTTGCAATAAGCTTTTAAATTTCAGTTAGCTTACTTTAAGTTGAACATTCCACGAGATATATGAGATCAGTTTTAATATAGAGTTTGGTGTCTCATTCAGTTCTTTAATTCAAAGAAAAGATGGAAATATTTCTTTACTAATTGTTCTCTAGAATAGTAGTTATTTCGATATGATGCTCAATAAAAAGAAAGTTTTAATTTATCGTCAATATTATTACTTTGTAATAAGCTTTTATATTTCAGTTAGCTTTATTTATGTTAAATATTCCACTAGATATATGAGGTGAGTTTTAATATAGAGTTTGTTCTCTCGTTCACTTCTTTAAATCAAGGGAAAGATGGAAATATATCTTTACTAATTGTTCTCAAGAATAGTAGTTATTTCGATATGCTGCTCAATTCAGAATTTTTTTCATTTATAGTCATTATTATTAGTTTGTATTAAGCTTTTAAATTTCAGCTAGCTTACTTGACGTTAAACATTCCACGAGATATATGAGATGGGCTTTAATATAGAGTTTGGTCTCTCATTCATTTCTTTAATTCAGGGAAAGGATGAAAATCTTTCTGTACTAAATTAGACTAGGTGATGGTGATCTAATATGTACTATTTAAACTGCTACAGATTTTTCTGGTTTACAACAGCATTATTAGGGAAAACTTCATTTATTTAGGAATGACAAGTCTGCTATTAATCCCCTTTTTTTCATAATACAGTAAGTTCTGACAAAAAAAAAGCGCTGCATTGATTCCCCAGATTCAACAAGAAACGTAACATTTTCGTTCGTAGCAAACCCAAAACCTTTTCCTTTATTTAAACTTTGTGCACTATTTCAAATTCTTCGAGAATATTGAATTTTATTTTAAAGAATATGTCATTTTCTCTATTATAACCGATACTAGTTCTTTTACGCTGTTACAAAGTTCGGAAAATATTATTTCATTTATTGACATTATAAATATTTTGTAAAAGTTAAAACTTTAAAATTTTAAATAGCTTATTTTACTTTACATATTTCAACAGATATAGATTATCAGTTTTAATTTTGTTTTTAATACATTGTATGCTGGACACGTACTAAGACGTTTTCTGACGATTAATACTTGAGGGCGTGTCACGTACTACTACATTTTCTGAGTCTGATACTTGAGCGCGGGACACGTACTAGTACGGGTTAGTGTAACAACATGATTTGTTTGTGGGTACAAAAATAACGGTATATACAGGAAAACGAAGACGAATGTTCTTGTCTACTACATAGATTTTGTAAAAAATTAGACAATATAAAACTAATTTTTACATCAGTCGATTCGGAACTACAGAACAGGAAAAAAATTAAAACTACATACTACTATTTCTATTTGATTTTTCATATTTACGATACTATTTTAAATTTATACACTAAACAAATATTTTTTGTTTATAAAAAATCTGATGGTTGTTATTTATATATTTCCATTTATATATTTGTTTATATATTTCAATGTAAAATACGAAAAGTTGGTTAAAAAATTTAATAGTTTTCGATCTATTGAGATTTAACTGAATAACTAAATTTAAGCTTAAAACGCCCGCTCCCGGTACAATTCCGCTGCGAGATGTACCCACACAATGTGTTAATTACATATTCAATTCTTCAATCCAGAGAATAATTGGAAATCTTTCTGTTCCAATCAGATTAGGCGATAAAATACTTCCTATGTAGACAGTTTTTTGGCGACTATTGGCGAAACACGACTCCGCAAAGTCATGCTCCGAAATAGTCACCCAAAACAAGAAAATACAACAAAACAACAATAATTTTCAAAAATTTTAGAAAGACAAAAAACACTTTCATAAAATCAACAAAGGCATAAACACTTATTTTTTAATTCTCGTGATTCTTCATCTTTCCTTTTGCTGCCTTAATTTTAGGTGCATCGTGTTTGGCCGGCGGATAAACATCGCGGATTGCATCAAGGAATGTCGTAAATAATTTGGGATAATTTTCTTGATGTATCCGCCGCCACATAAATTCTGATAGTTAGGAGTCGAATTTTTGAAATAAATACGATTGAAGAGAATGCAGAACTTAACCACTCCACTGGTGAAAAACAGATTGAAATGTCGCAAGCTGCAAAACCGTTAAATTAACGGCAAAAGTGTTGAAATTCAAACTTACCTCCTACAACTTTTAATATAATTGGATCAAACAAGAATTAGATCATCATGACATCACATCATTTATTGCGCAAGTTACTCCAAAGAAGATCCGATAACGCACACAAACCAAAGGAGAGAACGAGGTTACCATCTTTTAACGGGAGAGAAAGGGTGAAGTTGACAAGGAGAAAATAAGTATCGCCCGAAAAATGGCGCCAAAATAGCGTACCGTACACTGGGATACAGCCATCTTTCTATTCCAAATCATATTAGCCGATAAAATACTTCCTATGTAGACAGTTTCAGAAGAAGCTGGTTTACAACATGAGAGTGAACGTTGTCATAAATAACAAATTTTCCCTCATTTCCTTTCTTCTGATACCGCAGTAAATTCTTGCAATAAAGAAGTACTGCACTGCTCGCATCTGACGGGCTCAACAACAAACCTGAGTTTCAATCTCAGAAAACTGTAACCTTCTTAAATCTCTCTAGTCTCTTTGGTGAGTTTTAATCATGTATATCACGCGTTATCAGAAACCTACACACCAATGAAACAAATGTTTAAAAAGTCATTGTAAATATACCGAAAACTTGTTAATAACTTGTAGAAATAGTTTAATATTGTCTCCCTCCTTGACTTTTACTAAGATAATAGGAATAAACAGCACTCGTACATTCAATAAATTTTACCTATTTTACACTTATTATTATTACTGTTATCATTATTTTAAGAAAAAATATACTGTTTAATAGCATTCTCTTAATTAGAAACTAATAAATCAACAATGCTATCAATTATTCGTTTTACAATTCTCAAGACCTATACAATTTACTTCTAATAAGAGATTAAAGTTTTATACAAATTCTTTCCCTTAATTACACCTAAGCCAATTTATGGTGTTATTTACAAAGAACATATTTGTCGATTAAAATATTATGCATATAAAGTTTATATATATGTTAAAGATAAAGAGTAGAAGTATTTCTATTTATTTAAGGAAAATTTATATACTAATTTGATTATAAAAGTACTTTTTTTTGTAAATTTGATTAATATTAACTTTCGATTAATTTAAATTAATATAAATATTCCAAATATATATATGAATATATACTAATATACTATATATTACTTGAATAATCTGGTTTAGGAACAATGTATATTACTATTATTAACTCATTATACTGTTAAAAGCACATAATATATTTGATAAGCAGATTAATATCAATCTTCTTGCAATATTTATTGTTAACAATCTGTATTTTCAAATACATTTTATATGTAGTTTTGTTATTATTCTGCATTATGTAAAATCTAAACTGTGTAATACAGTATTAACTGTGTTTTAATTACAATGGTACCACAAAACATATATAAAAGTGTTAAAAATTAAATTATGCTCAAACTATCTTAATTGCTAAAACCATAATAAATTCATTAACATAATCAATGAAATGAGATATCATAGAGATATTCCAAAACTGAAATATGCAGTTATTATTATACTGGGTTTTTATAAAAGAGAATGGTGAAAATTCAAATTAATGACATATAATGAAGTATGGGATTGAATACTTAAGAATATATATATATATATATATATATATATATATATATATATATATATATATATATTATATATATATATATATATATATATATATATATATATATATATATATATATATATATATATATATATATATATATATATGTATATATATATATACATACATATATACATATATATATATATATATATATATATATATATATATATATATATAATATATACATACATACATATATATATATATATATATATACAAATATACACATGCACATACACACACATACACATATACATACACATACACATACACATATACATATATAGATAGATAGATAGATAGATATTGATATTGTATCGGCTACCTCAAAGATTTTGCTTCTCAAAAGAGATTGAGAAATGTACTTCTCTTATGTGGGAACAAAGGTGTTTTACCTGGCATCACGGTGTCTAGAATTTTACGTCTTACAGTAGCGAAAGAACAAACCAGACAGATAGGAGACCAGACTGACAACCAGAAAGATGATTATCGGAACCACAATTGAATGTCGCGAGGTTGGATCTTTCGGAGACTTCCGGATTTTCGGCCGGTGATTGTTTATCCCAGACCAATCCAGTTTGTTGAAGGTGAGATCATCCCCAGATGATCCAATGATGAAATTGTGGGTGAGGCTCTTATCTAAGAGGCTCCATCCCTAAAAAAGATACAATATGAGATATTTTAAGGAGTAGTTAGTTAGCTAGAAACAAGCTAATTCGGAGGGGGCCTGGACCAGTCTCTCTATCGGAGAGTTTCTTTAGCGATAATCCCACCTTGGGATCACTTCTTTAGAGAGTTATCTAGCTGTCACCCAACTCGTTTTGACCAGTTTCTCCATCGGAGAGTTTTCTTAGCGAGATTCCCAATTTGGTATATATCTCTTTCTGAGATTGATAACTATACCCTGTGCCTTGGGTTTTCTTTGAATTCGATCCTCTTTAATATTGAACGTGTATTCCTAGGAATACTGACTTTGACTTTATCTTCTTCAAAGATACAAATTGCTACTTCAAACATTTTCGTGTAAATGAATGCATTGTCTACGTAATTACTACCGAGAACTTTTAGACGAAACTACCGAATTGTTATCTTCCGTCGGTTACTGAACCATTCGTCAGGGATCTTATGTGTACTTCTCTATTTAGGCCTACGTCTAGTGTATATCATACTTAACCTAAATAGTATTTTGTGTATATAGAAATGTGTATATAGCTGCAAGTTGTAAATAAATCACTTAAACACCTACTTCTTCATTCTGTCACCTAAAACAGGGGCCGGATACGTTACAATATCTAAACGCTCATATCTTGTCAAAATTTTCTATAAGGACATTCAGGTTGCCCATACCCTATTTTCTTTACATTACGTCAAATTAACAAGTGTTGTACAGACAAGAACATTTTTTGGCTATAAATATAGAGCAATAAGGATTTAATATATTATTACAAGATAATGCTTTGTGACAGTTACATAACATTGTGAAATCAGTTGCTTTTTTCATGTAAATGAGTAAAATAACTTTCTATTGCTTTTTTACATCACATTGAAATTCCCAAATGTGGTTTGATGATAGAAGCATTTTCGTGGCAATGTCCCTGTCCACGAAAAAACCAGTATAGTTTTACCATTCTATTATAATTAAATGTTTTATGGTAGTTTTGAATAAACAAATTTTTAATATGAACATAGTGATACAATTATTTCTAATTTTTTTTAAATGAAAGATTCATGCACATTATTAACCTTGATGGGCATAGTTTAAATTTTACCTTCCAATTATATTCAGAAATATTTTAAAAATTCTATACAAGGATTTTTTCATTGATATTTAAGATTGATAGTTTTTATTAATGTTATTAATTTATGATACTTAAATTCGATGAATTAGTAACACACTGGGCTAAACCCCTTTATTATTTTATAGTTATACAGATTAATTGTTTATTTACTGAAAATATACTTCAAATTGCAATTTTATGGGTGTGCAGACGGATTTATGAGGGATGCATAGTAAAGATTAATGTGAGTTGAACTTATTATTATAACAAATGTATTAAACGAATTGCATAACTTTAATCAGCCATATATAAAACTGTAAACTGAATCATTTACAAAAAGATAAATGCAGCCATACATACACACATACACATACACACACACACATATATATAAATAATATATATATATATATATATATATATATATATATATATATATATATATACATATATATATGTGTGTGTGTGTGTGTCAGTGTGTAATATTAAAATCCCTTATTTACATATTTTATTTAATATTAATTTAATAACTTTTGTTCCTAAAGTATGCTGGGGGTTTGCGCGGTAATTCTGATTTTTCCCTCCAGACACGCTATAGACTTAATTCAGTCTCAGTCTGTACTACTTTAGCCAATAGTTAGCTGGTTTCTTTTAAACATGGGTATTTTTTATCACGTGATCAATTGTGCTTAGGGATTATTCGTAGTCTTTTTACCTGAGAAATACCTACTTGAAAAGTATATGTGCAGGAATTCATGGTCTGTGTGCACGATGTTGCAAAAGTACTTGTCTGTTGTATGGATTTCATAGATATCACCAGAAATAAAGTGTGTCGGGGTTTTGAATGAGTCTTGCCCATATTACACACACACACACACATATATATATATATATATATATATATATATAGTAAGCATAAACCCCAATATAATTTTTATAAGAATAATTAAAAGAAACGTCAATTGTTTATTCAAGCAGAATAAAATATTGTTCATCTTTTCCTTTACTCCAAATGGCAATTATATGTTTCTACGTACATGATTATTTTCATGACGACATAAAAACTTTTAATATTAGTTTACTAAACAAATATAAATGACTATATTTTAAAAAGGTCCATAACATGAATAATCCATGGATTAAACTGAAATTAATCATATATAAAACTTTGAAATCAGTCAAATATAAAAGTACAATGAACTATAAATTGTTTTATAAGAATACTTATATGAAACATCGTTTATTCACCCCAAAGCGTAGCATAATGAAATAGAACATTGGCATTTTAAAAGCCCATTTATATCAAAATTCACTTCCATTTCCCTAAAGATCGTTCACTGAAACTTCCAATATTTGTAAACATATGGAACTATAATAAATCACTCCTACGATTTCCAGTATGTTATTTGCAGTAACATTTATCTTCATGTTGCATAAATATCAAATAAAAGGCAAAGTGTCTTTCT
>CM063505.1:46679068-46689068 GCA_032207245.1 Pardosa pseudoannulata
ACCTTTCTTAATAATCTTCGGTTTATCACTTATGTTGGCAATTCTCACCGGTATGGCTTCTTTTGAGAAATCTATGAGTGTTGAAGCTACTAAAACCCCTTTTGGAAAATTCCCGAAGTCAGGAAATTCGAGGAGTCCAAGTCGAAAATTCTTCTCTTCGTCAGAATAGCCCTCCAATATTAATTCTTTCCTGGCTGGTATGGTGAAATCCAATGGAGCAATTATTCGATAGCAGGATTTGATTTCACTAACTTCTTTCCGGAACAGTGTTACATCTTCTGACGTAGAGTGTAGAGAATTATCTTTAAAGTCTAATATAAAATTGTATTTCTTTAGAAAGTCCAGTCCGAGGATAAAACTGTCCGTAATTTTTGCCACATACACAGTATGAAGGTACGAGTTGTTTCCAAATGTTATTTTAATATTCATCTTGCCAATAATCGGAATTTTGTCACCGGTAACAGTCTGGAGAGTAACGCATGGCGGCGTCCAGATAATCTTCTCATTAAGTTGTTGAGCAACATCTTCATTCATGATGGTAACATTGGCCCCTGTGTCGATGATCATCCGGCAGGATAAATTATTTACATAGGCTTCAATAAAGAATCCATTTCCGTCACCACTTTCTGAAGAAATTTGGAAAACCTCAAAATGGGGCTCTCTATTAACTGGCAATCTCCGCCCCACGAGACAGCCATGTTCTAGTTTTCCTGTTTCTTGGTTCTAGTTACATTATCAGCTCGTTGATCTTGGCGAGCTTGGCAGCTTCTTTGTATATGTCCTTCGGCTCCGCATCTCCAGCACATTACATTCTTCTTTTGTGTGTTTCGATTGGATTTAGCATTCAGGGATAACACAATATCACGCAATTCCTTCAGAATTTCCGCCATATCAACATCGCTTACTGCTGCTCCTCTCACCTGATGTCTGTCCCTTCTCGAAGCTTGTTGGGCAGCTTCGTATTTCAAACCGTACACTAGGGCCGATTTCAAATCTTTTAACTCCGCTAGTCTGAGGGCTTTCTGAATTTCGGGATCTTTCACACCATCAATAAAATATTGCAGGGCCAAGGTATCCCGTATGTCAGCTGGGTAGTCGTTAAATGCAAGATGGGAGAGCCGTTCTACATCTGTCGCCAAATCTTGGAGAGTCTCATTTTGTCTTTGTTGGCGGGATTTTAATTGCAGACGATTAAAGTCCTTTAAACATTTTTCGCCGAAACGTAGCTCTAAGGCCTCTGTAAGTGTTTCAAAATTTACTTGCTGTTCTTCCGGGATTGTTCTTAAGACATCTGCAGCCTCCGCTCGTAATGATGCAGCCAATTGGCGAGCTTTGGTAACCGGATCCCAGCCATTTCCATCGGCCACAATTGCGAACTGGGTTTTATATACCTGCCAAGATGTTTTCCCATCATATGTGGAGAGCTTGATATTCGGCTTGGCGAGAATGGGTTGATCTTGGCTGATTTCTGTTCCACGAATATTGTCTACAGCAAATTTGGATTTTTTTTAAAGATAACCCAACATTCATTGCTTCTTTTAATTTCTCAATCTCTCGTTCCATTTTCTTTTCAATTTCGCCATATCTACCTTCATTCTTCTCGATTATTTTTTCCATTTCGCCAAGTCTTTCCTCATTTTTTTCCACTTTTTCTGAAATAATGTCTACTTTAGGGTTTAACACGCTTACGATGTTAGCCTTCATTTCTTCAAATCTTTCTTCTTGAATTCTCTGACCTGCCTTTATTTCTTCCTGTCCATTTTTTATGCTTTGCATAAGTTCAAAAAATTGTTTCATCTCCATCTCAGCCATCGCTCTTGTCTTCACCATTCAATCCCACTTCTGACACCAAATTGTTACGAACTTCCAAAACTAAAACTGCTGGGTTCAGGGATTGAATGGACTTTAAGCAAGCAAGCAAGACTGCAGCACGAAGACAAATACTTTATTAGCCTTCAGTAAATACACACCGTCAAAATCTCCGCGGAACAATTTTGAGCCCGATGCCGTCGGCTCACGCAAGACTTTCCGCATCAAGCACAACACACCGTGCGTACTTCTCTTAGACCGAGATATTCTCTCAACGACTCTCCTCTGCATGGGACTCCGTCTGCCTTATATAGGCTCACAGAAACTGCCAGAACACTCCAGAAGCCGGAACCGGAAGTGGCCACGTGACGCTACACTTGGCGACATTTGGCGACAATTGGAGATGAACTTGGCGACAAAAATAGGTTGCCAAATCCATCGCCAACGAGCCTATATCTCGCCAATTTGGCGAGATACCCATAGAGTCCCATGCTAAACTCAAGCAATTTTCGCAAATTCGTAACATTATATATATATATATATATATATATATTTATATATATATATTATATATATACATATATACATATTATATATATGTTATATATATATATATATTATATATAAATATATATATATATATATAATATATATATATATATATATATATATATGTATATATATATATATATATATATATATATATATATATATAATATATATATATATATATATATATATATATATATATATATATATATATATATATATATATATGTATATATATATGTATATATATATGTATATATATATATATATATATATATATATATACATATATATATATGTATATATATATACATATATATATACATATATATATATATATATACATATATATATATATATATACATATACATATATATATATATATATATATATATATATATATATATAAAATATATATATATATATATATATATAATATATACATACATATATATATATATATATATATATATATATATATATATATATATATATATATATATATATACATATATATATATATACATAATATATATATATAATATACATATACATATATATATATATATATATATATATATATATATATATATATATATATATATATATATATATATATATATATATATAATATATATATATATATATATATATATATATATATATATATATATATATATATATATAATATATATATATATATATATATATATGTATATATATATATATATATATTTATATATATATATATATATATATATATATAAATTTTTAATATCACTTTTCAAAAATATATGTTGGTTTTTAGTTAAGTAATAAAATATATGTAACTATCATTCTTCTTCCCCGCAGACCCCTTTATTTCCCATTATCAGATGTGATATACCTATTTTCACTGTTGTGAGCGAATTTGACTCATAAAATGTATATGAAAATAAATAAATATAGTAACAAATATAGCATAAAGTAAATATAAAGTATAAAGTATATTAAGTATAGTATAAAGTAAACATAGAGAAGAAGTCGAGAACACTTTCACTCCAAAGACAGAAATTCATGCTACTGCCGCACGGAAGAATTCAACAATCATGCAAAAGAAACAGATGTAGAAACCATTTTGTTAAATGTAATAGAAATGTTTGAGGAAAATGTGTTTCAAAAACAGATTTTATACGTTAAAAAAGTGTTTTCCATGAATGTTTTGATAATAAACATTTCATTTAAACTAATTTGGAACTATTTTTCTTGCAAAAACTTCAATTTCCTAGTATGAGTCAAATTGGTTCACTTCATTAAAAATAGGTACATGGTCAATATTCGTAAATCTAGTGTTAAGCTATTGAAGATCTGTAATACGATCAAAAACATTCATGTCTGTAGAACACCAAGAACATTAAATTTCAGTTTTAACACCATTTTTATTAATAATATATAATAATCTTACATGTAACATGGACGGACAGTTGTCAACGGCAAAGCCCATGTAACTTTAGCATGAGGATTCGGAACCCGAGACGGCCTAAGATCCGCCTTGTTTGTTAAAGGTGACATGGGCATATAAAATATGTTCATAGTCATAATGTCCTCCAAGTTCTCAATCAATACCTCTGGGGGTAGTAGGCCAAGCCTATGGGTCATCTGCTTGGTCCCTGCTTCTAAATTATGACTAGCCACTTGGGTATAAGTCGTACTTTCACCCTAAATAGGCTAGTTGAAATGAAAGCAGCACCCCTTTATATTAACAGGAGTAGGGTATAGCTCAATAGTGCTTGGTTTGACCAAGTGACATCAAAAACAACAACAGAAAAAAGATTTCGATTAAAATCCGAGACTACTGTATAAAAATTGAGTGGTCCGACAATATTTATTTTTAAAATATTCCTATTGCATAGCGTACTAACTAATTGCTAACTATTTTCTTCATACACAAACAAAACTAGACGTCTACTTACGTTATTTACTATAAGAGAATTACTTAAAGTTACTCAATACTTTAGAAACTAATTTTCGAAGACACTGTTTCCCAATTAAACCCAATGTAATTCAAGAAAAGGCTTTACGATTTCAAAAGCAAACAAAGTATTGAGACAAACACATTAATAGAGAAAATTTCCATAAATTTGAATAACAAATACATATAAGTAATGCAAATGAAACGTTTCGAATTTAATAATTCAATACAAAATTCTTCAAACTTAAGTTTAAAATAAGGATATTCTATAACAAAATTGGATTTCAGTGCAGTAAAATAACATGTTGTGCAGAAAAATGTCTTTTAGTAAAAATACATACTCCTAGCTTGATTATTGTACAACAGTGTAAAAATAATGTTACGTTGGCCTAGTGTTTGAGAAAGAAGAAATTAAAACTCATTAAAAACACATGGACAAATATATCTTGATTAAATGTTTTTATATATTAGTGGCTAAGGACTACGACTGGAATACAAGATATCGAAGACTCCTCTGGACTCGGCGTCGGCCCTAAAAAATGGCGTTTATTCTCCTTTTTCTCGTGTCGCTCCAAAAAATGTAGAAACCCGCAAACAGAGGATGCCAGCAGCGTTCACCGTCTTCTCTCCTCTGGTAACAACCTTGTCCTCCAAAAAAATCAGACAGCATCAAGGAGAATAAACAGGGGTTTTCTCAAGAACGGAAGGGTCAGAATACCGCAAACCGACAGGCCCTTCTATTGCTTGGGAGAAGTCTGAAGTTTCTTTTTAGTTCAAGCAGGTACTGTTTTGTAAGTCTTTGACGAAGTCTTACGAGAAGGTGTAAAAAAAAGCTAAACCGAATGTAACTTATTGTTACAAACAGTTATATTAAATTTATGGTCGAAACTTATCATTTTGAAAGTCCCTTGCCCTTTAATTCTGTAATATGCAAAAGAGGGAGATAGATTTTTGAAAACAAAACTGAGATAATGAAGACATACTAAGCCTATTTGAAAAAATGAATTATAATCAATCAATACTTTCAGCATGAAATACTTAAAGTAATATTGTCCATATTTGTCAAAATACACATTTCACTTTAATATTTTATAAAGATTTACAATAATTTTAAAATATTAAATTTAAAAGTATGCTTTCTATTCTGTAAAGAAATTTTAACGTGAATCAAACAGAATATTTACGATACTAAATATTTTAACCATAAACAATATACTATAAATTTCTTTGTGTCTAAGAACCAAGTACCTACAAAAAGATATAAATATACATTGAAATAAACTTATCGTTAAAAGTTTTAACCCCAAAAATCCAACAATACGGAAGCTGTTTAGAGATACTGTCCTCTCAAGTAATTCAGTGAAGCGTAAAAACGATTTCCGATAAAAAGAATTCACATGAATTCGGCTTATATCGACAATAATCCTTTTCCTTTATACTTTCAAAGACTCAATTTTTAATTCCTTTATGATAGGCTTTACAATTTTTAGCTTTATTGTTTAGCCTATTATGAACAGGCATACAAGAAAATAAATGAATTTTTTTTAAATGAAATCATATTTAATACCCATTTTACATCCTTATTAGATTCATTAGCATCATGTAGCCTCAAATATGAAAAAACATACTTTTATTATATAATAGTAACAGAAATACCCATTTCTTATCAAATTATAATAAACTATCTTTAGTTACAGAAATGTTTAACAAAACTTTAAAAATATTTCTCTCAATTGCAAAGGTCGGTCTACACATTTTTTTTTCATTTTTCGCGAATGTTCATATTTGTCAGATTTATTCTTTTCAATCAAATATTTCATTAAATATTTATACATTATGAAAATCAGAAGGTATTCTAAAACCATATGTATACATACGTAAAATTGTATGCATATAATACATTGTTTGAAAAAATGTTACTTTAGATATACACCGAAGAGAAATTATTTTGACCACACTCCATTTATAAAAATAGGCTCGCCAAGAAAAAAACCACTGCTCATGCGCGTCTAATGTTGAAGTATATAAATCGGCAATGGATTGTCTTTCCACACATATAACGATTACTAACATAATGGGAGAACAGCTGATTTCTTAGACATCGATAAAGGTAAAATCGTTATGGCTTGATGACTAAAAACATCAGTATCAGAAACTACTCATTTGGTGGGCTGTTAACATACAGTTTCTGTGAGCACATATCGAAAGTTTATGGATGGTAAAACAACAAATCGACGCTCAGCTGTCTACCGCACATTGATTCCAGAGTAGAGCGTATATTGCTACGAATTGTTCGCTATGACCGAAGAGCTACAACATCCGAAATCCCCACCAAAAGAACAGTGGCGTAGTCACAGGCAGTGTTTCTCAACATACTGTGCAGCGCCTACGCAGTCGGAGGCCAAAGCATGTACCTGCACTTTAAGGCACATTATCACCAGCTGCGTCTACAAGGCATCAAGAAACATCGAAATTGGACTTTACAAAAATGGAAGAAAGTTGCGTGGTCTTGCGAAGCACGTTTTCTGGTCCATCACATTGACGGGTGTTTGCAAATAAGCCGATTTCCAAAGAAAATCCTGGCTACCGTTCTCACAGTTGGACGGAGATAGGGCAGTGGTGGGGGTATAAAGGCGAGAACAATGTTTTCATGGAACATATGCGGATCATTGATCCCCATAGAATCATCCTGACGTCTGAGTTCTATATGAACATCGTTTATTTTACATGAAATATAGTTTATTATATTGGTAACCATCAAGTAAGAAAATATTAGAGATAGCATAGTATTCTACATAGATAAGCGAATTATTAGTTAAAAGAAATTTATCGTTATCAATCACTGTAGCTGTTATTTGAAACATGTACATCCCTTAAACTTGAACACTTCATACATATTTTACCATCATTTTTTAATTAATTTAACAAGATTAAAGTTTAAATGTATCTTTTTTTCTTAAGTTGGTTTTAAAGTGGTTGCAGTAAAAAAAACTTCAACTTAATTATTAATTAGACTGGAACTCACTGCTTTAAGCTAATTTCAAGCGTTTATGAACATCCATGCCAACAGAGGGATTTCACTTTTAGAGGTTTGGTAATACAACACAATCTTCTGTGTTCCATAACAACAGCCGTTTGTTAACTCTATATATGTGCATTGTATTAATATTTTATAACTTAACTGTCCGAGGTTTGTCGTTAAACACGAATTATTGGATTGATCAATATATCTCATCAATTTGCTCAACAGTTCAATTCACCTTTAGTTTTACTTTTTTACTATCTCTGTTCTTAAATTTTTCTTAAATTTTGTAAAATCTTTACTTTTCTGTAGACTTTGTATCATAGGGTTACATATTTGAAACATATCTTCCTAACTTCATACCATAATCTTAAAATCTTGCGGTATGAAGTTGTTTTTGCTGATTGCAGCTATTTCGAAACTCCACATTTGAAGGTCTTTCTAATTAGAAACATCAATTTTGTTTCTCCATACAGAGTACGACACAATTTCATCATTGTCTTAATGCAACCATTTTAATTCAAACCCCATAAGCTTTAAAAGATACTTTTGTTGATTGTAGTTATTGGGAATTTTCACACTTGCTGTCTTTCTAATTTGGAAAATTACTTTGCTTTCCCCCATTTAGCTTACAACACAGTGAAGTCTGACGTAATGCAGCTATTTTATTAATATGAAAAATGAATGTTACGATATTAATAACTTTATAAGTTAGTTTTGTGGACTGTTCTACCTTGAAAGATGCATTTTGTTTTACCGTAAAGAGTACGACACTGTGACATCATTTACGTAATGCAGCTTTTTTATTAGTAAAAGTTTAATTTTCTTATCACGGTTTCATTTGGCATATAATTCAATATTTGTGGTTATTATTATAATAACCTTTGATTTATTAGATTAAAAATCCTATTGGAAAAATCACAAATAGAATCTCACAAAGTTAGTTTTAAATTTCTTATGTAAGGTTACAAGAATCACATGAAATTTGTGATTTTGTTCATGTAAAATAAATACACTTTTTATATTTATTTATAAATTATTTATCATTAATTATTTTTATATGTTTCACCCTTTAAAGATCACCAAAATAAATTCATGGGAATTTAATGTAATTTGTTTTTAAATGTTATCTATAAGCCTTGTATATGTAAAATATATAAGTTTTCTTTACATTCCTTAGAAGGGTTTGCCTTAGAGAATACCAAATTAGGGTTTAAGAAGTGGTTTAACTGACTAACCCCTACCCGTGTACAGCTTGAACATTATGCCTTTTTAAAGTTTAACTATAGTGGAAGAACTATAAATGATAATCCTTAAATTGGTATAAAAAATAAACAGCTTAACAACTTAAAAGTGCTGTTTGTATAGATACTTTTATTTGAGGTCATAAGTAAGATAAATTGAATCTGACTTCTCAAGTACAGAAAGTTTAAATACATATATTTCAATAGAAAAAGAAATAAATAAGTTAAACGTAGAACTATCATTTGTTATATATTTAAAATATCAAAAATATAATTGTATAAAATGTATAATATATATATATAAATATATATATATTATAATATATATATATATATATATATATATATATATATATATATAATCGAAAACTCATCCATATCTCCAAAAAGTTTTTTTTTTTAATTGCAAAAGCTCTTGATTCTACATCATTGGCTTCCATATATCACACATGTATGAGATTGGAGCCGTAAATAATTATAAAAATGATAAAGTAAAGTAATCCAAAAAGTAAATTTTAAGAAAAAAGATGTTTAATAGGTGGTTTTGCTACGAAACAACTTTCAGTTAAAGGGTTAAAAAAAGGAATTCTTACGTTTTAGAAAATATTTTTAATTTGAAATTTTAAAATATAAAACGATAGAAACATAAAATATTCTTTGAAACATTATTTTTGCTGTTATACTCACATTATGCATGAAAAATCTTATAAACCTTATCATAATTTTAATGTAGCAGTATTCCTCAGTTTGAATCATCTTACAAATTAATGACCTATTATATACAAAGGTAATCGTAATTTTTATATCAGCATCTCCGAAGTTTAAAATTACACACTGCTTGGAAAAGATAAAATAAGAGTTTTTAAGCAACGAAATGAAAAACATTAACAAATAAATTCATTTATCTGTTCAAACAAATTCAAAAATGGTTACCGTGAAACAAAAGTGGCCTTTTTATTTCCTCTGAAGTGTTAAATTGCGCCTTTTGCTGAGAGCACTATTTTACACAGATGTCAGCGTCATGTGACACCAATAAACTGGAAAAACTTCTATTTTATATTTTAACTCTGTTATTGGACTCATTTTAGAGGGTGTTTCAAGAGAGTTTTCCAAAGCAAAAAAAAATATTCTTCATAAAAAAATGGTTTAGATAAAAGAAAAATATAATAAATAAAAAATGACAAATATACTTTCTCGTAAAACAAAGTACTGTCTAGTTTCTTTAATAAAAATTCTTTTCACGGTAACAAAATAGAGCTTATTATCGAAAGACATACATGAAAATATATAAAACTGTTTGAATAGGCAGAAAAAAATTTATACTATACTTTATACAAAAACGTAAAAAGAAAGATGTACTTCATGAATTTAGTCGACATAATATAAAATTACCTGAAGAAAATATAACGTTATAACTGTAAAAA
>CM063505.1:46696568-46704068 GCA_032207245.1 Pardosa pseudoannulata
AAAAGTTTAGTTGTTGAGATGTTTTTTTTCAAATTTACTAAACCGTTTTATAGATTTTCTATCACATTTATACGCATCACACAGTGAAGCTTATGATGGCTTCATTTTCTTACCATTTACTAAAAATAAAATATGATTTTTTACATTTTTCTAATAAAACTATTTATGGGAAAATTTTCTCAACGTTAAGAAATGAAAATGACTGAAACTTCCATTCTAGAAAGATACTTAAAACATATGTTGCAAACTTCACGATGAAGAATCTAAGAACAGAGGCTAAAAATATGAAAATACTACTTTCTAGTTATATCTGAATAGATGGAAATTTCTGTACTCTTTCGAAAAACTTTTTTGGCCCTTAGAGTACCAGAAAAGAGTAAATGCGTAAATCTTATCTCTTGTATTTTCATACTATTTTTCGGAAAACTGGAATTTCTAGCATTATCAGTTTTCATGATTCGGCATATGGAAAGTTTTTAGAGATGTTATGGGAAGAAGCATATGAACGCTTCTACAACACCAAATGAAAAACGTAACGTATAAATTAAGTTCAATGTTGCCAAAGGAATGAAAGAAAATCACAACTGTACACATTTGAAAAATTCATTCTAAGCTTGGTAAAGCAAAAACATTCAATGTAAAGTACAGACTATTGCATGCATAAACAAAGTTTTTCCTTGCAGTTTAGCGAAATTGTTAAATTTTTATTGCACATATTCATTACACTTTACTTCATAAAGCACGATGATTTCATGCATTTGTTTTCAGAAGTTTTTAATAATTATTTTGTTATGGTTTTATATGATTTCTTGTAAACCAGTTTAAAAATCCTTTTATAATTTATTTGGCATTATGTCACAAGCTTATGTTTATCATCTGTATTTAATGTTTAGTTATTATTATCTTTGGTAACTGTCAAAATCATGATTATGTATTTATTAATTGTTTATTATTTTTCTGAAAAAGTCTACCTTTTATATTACAGATTATATATATCTAAAATATGAAGATAATTTAATTATTGGTGTTGAATCATTGAAGCAGATATTAATATCAAGATTAAACAACTTATATAGCTTTCGTGTGTTGTGAATTAAATGAGTCTAAAATTATAGTTTAGTAATGAGATTACTTAAATAAATATTCATTATGCTTAAGGAAATCAAGAAAAATCTACTTAATTATTTTGATGCATGAATAATTTAATTTAAAACAAATGGTGCGCACTTAAAGTAAATTATTATTCGACAATTTATTAGAAGCCTTACATAAATTTTTTTATAAAAACACAATTTATTAATAAATTTCATATCATTACTTTCAATGTCTCAGAAAAGAGAATTACAAATGGGATTGTTGGTACAAAACAACAAAATTTAAAACACTTTATTATAGTATTTAAGCCTATTCAATGTTAATGACGGATATCTTAGATTTCTATAGGAAGATATTTCTGTAGATTGTTTTTTAAGACCTGTTTAGTGACAGGTACCTGTGTGGTAATTATTTCACCTTTCAGGTTACAGCTTGTAAATTCAAAGTATTTAGTCTTGAGTTGCATAAATTTGATATAAATTACGTTTTTGATTATATATTTTTCTTCTTGAAAGCTCATTTCTTTATTTTACTGAAACACCATACAGGGACATAATCAAAAAGATTACTGCAATTAATTTCTTTCTAAAATAGCATGATATTTTTCTTGTTTATTGCAAATCAGTTATAGAGTTGGAGTACTCCCACTTTACATATTAAAACTTTCCAGACTATTTCGCATTAAATTTATAGCGTGTACATGGTTACCAACGGAAAATTACATTACCACGAAATAGGCTGAGTTTTGCTAAAAACTTGAGGAAACTTTTGTTCATAAATCTGTATTTTAACAATGCTTCTTGAGCGCATTCGTATATGTAGAGCAGCGGGAGCACTGTATCTATCAGAGATAATCTTTGCTTTATATAATTTCTGTTTATTCGTTTTATTTCAAATCTTCTAATTTTGTTTATTTTATGCTTAAGCTGTCATAGCAGGACCTACATTCCTCCCATTTTAAACAAATTGTTTAATCAGTTATTTATTATTTATACACACCTTTACATACAGTATGTCTCATTAAGTCTAGAATGAGACTATTAATGCAGATGAAAATAAAAAAAGAGAGAGTTTTGTATAAACTAATCCAACATAAAGATTTGCTCGTATGAAATAATTTTATACAAATAGTATTCTTTACTACGCTGGTAATTGTGCACATCCTGTATTTATTGTTCGCTATTTTGCAATTTACTATACAAACATTTAGAATTATTATCCTGTTTTTATACATGATTTGAATTAACAGTTATTGCATACTATATTTCGAAGCTTGTTTCGAGTAGTTCCTGTACGTTTTATAAGTAGGTAAAAGAAAAAAGTGTTAAAAGAGGGAGTATTTGTAAACCCCTCCAAAAATTTAACAGTCATCAAGAAACAAAATGGCAAAACAGCTTTACTGAATCTGCCTAATTTACAGAAATCATTCCCTTGAGTTTCAATGATACGTATCATTATTCGGTTGTTATCCACTTGAACTTCGAAATTTATCTTTCAAGACTTTGAGATGTCTAACTTAACATAGTGTTTTGTACAAAATAATGTAACATAAAGATTTGCACGTATGAAATAATGTTATACAAATATTTATCTTTACTACGCTGGTGATTGTACATATCCTGTATTTATTGTTCGTTATTTTCCAATTTGCCATACAAATATTTAAAATTACTATCATGTTTTTATACATTATTTGAATTAACTATTATTATATTCTATGCTTTCAAGCTTGTTTCGAGTATTTTCTGTGCATCGGTCAAAGAAAAAAAGAGTTAAAACAGGAAGTATTTGTAAACCCCTACAAAAATTCAATAGTCACCGAGAAACAAAATGGTAAAACGCCTTTACTGAAACTGCCTTATTTACAAAGATCAGTCGCTTGATTTGCGATGATACGTATCATTACTCGGTCACTATGCATTTGAACTTCGAAATCTATCATTCAAGACTCTGACAAGTCTAACTCCTAAGAGCTGTTTCCGTCAAAGTTCTGAAATAATATTATTATGTTCCACATTTGCTTCACTCGTGCATCGATTCTGATTTGTTTACGTTGTCCAAGATACCCCTACCTTCCGACATTCTCAACAATGCGATTAACAGAGTTGTAATATAATATCAGTAAAACAAAAAGAAACACTTTGAAAGCAGTATTCAATCTAGCAGTTATTTTGCACGGAGAAGGTTGCAGTATTTGACGAGTCTGGCAGACCCTTATTATCCTTAATAACAAAGACGATACTGTCGGTAAATTAAATGTTATACATCAATCCCAATTTTAAAATTTTCTTCTTTTTTTAAATTGCACACAACACTTTAACTGTAACAAACTTAATAGTATTATCCGGACGCATAAAAATCCGAATAGAAAATTATGTTAACATCAGGTTCACATTCTCCTTCATATAAAAATAAAAGTGAAATTTTATCTCTATGCATACAAAAATAGTTTTATTCATACACATATATATATATATATATATATTCATATATATATATATATATATATATATTATGTATGTGCTATCCGTATATATATATATGTATGTAACTGTATATATATATATATATATATATATGTATATATATATATATATATATATATATATATATATATATATATATATATATATATATATATATATATATATATATATATATATATATATATACATATATATATATATATATATATATATATATATATATATGTATATATATATGTATATATATATATATATATATATATATATATATATATATATATATATATATATATATAATATATATATATATATATATATATATATATATATATATATATATATATATATATATATACATACATATATACATATATCCGAATATAAAATGATGTAAATATACTCCTTCACATTCTCCTTCATATAGAAATTAAAGTAAAACTTTATCTTTATGTCAAGAAATTTGCATATTTTGATGGCATACAAAATTAGTTTTATTTATAAGTTGTATAATTAATCAATTCATAAATTTTATAAGCTTTAAAGTGCTATCCTGTAACTCTTCTACAAACTGTTTTAACTAAGCATTTTCACTAACTCTATCTAGTCCCTGCTGTATATTCACTCTCAAACTGATATAAAACGTGAGAGAGTCCATAAACAACTTCGGAATTTTTCTCATCTATTCTGTTTCACTTCCCATTGAAGTACTTTTGAATTCAACCATCTTTACGGCTTAGTGAAAAAAGCTTTTCAGATTTAGTTTTAGATTTCCAATAAAGCTTTCGAGATTTCGAAAATAGTTGCCAACCTTATCACCGAAAAAATTCGAAGGCAAGCTGCAGTTCTTGATTTAGTAAGACTGTTCGCCTTGAATCTCGTATAAAACATGTTTGTTTTAGATGTCCAAAATTTATTCAAGTTTATCAAAACAGAGCTTAAGTATTACATCTAAAGTATGTATATTTAAATTTAATTTTGTACTACCTCTGTTAAAGTAGAAGAATAGAAAAATTATAAAATCACAGAAAATTCAGTTATCACGGTTTAAAGATTATATATAAGTAATCCATTTTTTATAACACTCCTTCGCAAGGAGAACAGCTATAAGTAATGAGACTGCAGTCGGCTTCATATTTAAGAGAAATCAGAAGTCTAATTTTAAAACTTTATTTCAGAGCGGCAACACCACACATCTATCCTTTTGGACAATATACAATCAAAAGCCACCGAGTTCACTCTGCTCTGACACAAGTACACCCAAGAGCGCTGACAACAAGAATTTTCCCACAACAAAAACAGCTTAATAAGAGAATTAAATGCAATATCAGCAAAACGCGAAAACATGCTCCGCCAACACCTGGGAAACTGCTGCATAGACAGAAAGTTTACAGTTTTATGACAGAAAGGAATGTTAAGTGGAAAATTTTTCGTTGATTAAACCAATTAGAGGCTGATAAAGATATTCAAATGAATTAAAATTGGAGAGAGGAGGCTTTTGAAGAAATATTAAAGTTAAATAATTTTGATATATATTATATATATATATATATATATATATATATATATATATATATATATATATATATATATATATATATATATATATATATATATATATATATATATATATATATATATATTATATATATATATACATATATATACATATATATATATATATATATATATATATATATATATATATATATATATACATATATATATATATATATACATATATATATACATATATATAATATATATATATAAATATTTATATATATTACATATATATATATATATATATTATATATATATATATATATATATATATATATATATATATATATATATATATATATATATATATATATATATATATATATATATATATATATATATATATATATATATATATATATATATATATATATATATATATTATATATATATATATATATATATATATATTGGTGTGTGTGTGTGTGTGTGTGTGTTTGTGTGATGGTGCTGTTACGCACTGCAAATTAAGAGTAGTATAGATACTCTATATTGGGCATTAGTTAGATAAGTAAATTTTAAATTTAAACAATCTGACTTAGGCGGCCACTCGATAAATATTTGTTTATGTAATTATGTGAGGTTGCAAGTTACCTAGCCAATCAAAATGATAAAATTAGTTATATGATTGATAGAAAGTTATATATATATATATATATATAATTTATCAAAGAATAAATTGGTTTTCGAAGATTATCCCAAAGGCACAAAGATTTTATCCCAAATGTTGCAATTTTGGTAATAAAACCCACAGACATTTTTTACAGAATATAATTATATTTAAATTGGTTATGATTAAAATATAATTACATAATTTGGACTAGGGCTGAATCAACCGTGAGTAGGCTTTGCATCTAGGAATATGTATAATTAAACTTGACCTCTAAAGGATTCGTACGTCTGTATCTCTTATAACAGGGGTGGCCAACCTTCGACTCGCGAGCCACATGCAGCGCTATGAATGATTATTTGTGGCTGTCGATAAATGTACCTAAGTTTCCTATTATTATTTTTGTGATATTACATTTTAAATTATTGTTATCTTTCCGTATATGTTTCAAAATGTCCTTTAAATTACTGAAAACAGATATGGAAGACTAAGTGCGACGTTGTAACAAATTTCATTTCCGTCGAAATTAAGAATGATATGACTCATCGAAAACTCCGAGAATGAACATAAGCAGTGGCGTAATCATCCATAATTGACCAACTCCAGACCGATTTTGCATTTGTAATCTTTCATTGCAACGGACAGTTGATATTGTGTTTTGGAGGAAACAATTTGTATTACTTTTGCTATTGATATAATTTGTAATCCGAAATTTTTAGTGAATTACCTATAATTTGTTTCGTAGTATGTAACACGTGTAGTTAATGTTTTAATAACACAAAACTTGCATTTTCTAAATTTATTTATTTATTTCCAGTTCTTTTAAAAATATGACGACAGAGAACGAAAATAAAAAAAAAGAAAGTACGAGCAAGAAGACAGAAGTTTTAATAATAAGTAAGAGGAGAATTAGACAATAACGGAAAAGCGTTGTGATATTTGTAATTCTACGGTTAAAAATTATAAAGCTAACAATTTTCTTTGACATTATAAAACCAATCATCTTCATATTTCTAATCAGTATCCACTAATTCCAAATTATGATCAGATAAACTTGCTTCTTTAAAATCAAATTTAAAAACAATAAATTTAATTTCTGCAAAAAAATCACTTCAATAAAAAGATTTCAGGAAAAATTTAATACATTTTTTGCTTACATTTTAAATAGTATTTAATTGTGGCTCGCATTAATTTCAAATTTTGAAAAGTGGCTGGGACTATCAAGGACCTTGGTTACCCTTGTTTTATAACTATAAAGCAATAAGTCTTATAGGGTTCTTAGAGGAAGACTACAAATTCCTCACACCTGTAATCATACTAGTTTGATGTTAGCTGCAAACACCAAAGGGGAGTGGGGTAAACTAAATCTACAATACTTTCAACGTGCAGCCAAGCAAACTGAACCGTAAAAACAGAAGAAATGAAAAGACTTTGGCTTGTATAAATAGCAGAGCTGTTAAATATGATAAATAATTACTGTTTTTGTTTGAAAGAAATTCAAATTTTTATGCATGCCTTTAACAAACTTTAATGACAGGAAAGGTTCTTTCTTATCTTAATTCTTTCTTGTTATACATCTATATGATTAAAGATTTTGAAATAAACTATACGTATATAAAATCCCCAAAAATAAGATAATGAACTGAGTATTATAAAATACAGTTCTAAATGCAATAAATTATGCATCCTATTTACTAGAAAAGTTATAAAAACATACACGGCCAAGCAAAGAAAATAAGTTGTTATGAT
>CM063505.1:46709068-46741568 GCA_032207245.1 Pardosa pseudoannulata
ACGATAATTAATGTTTAATTATGAAATTCATCACACTGTTATATAATCTAGTTGAAAATAAAAATGTATGCTGTATTTTCGAGCATTTCATAAAATAAATAATTATTAATGAAGTAGTTATGATATAAATTACTACTTATACGAATGTAAAATTATGTTTTCTCATAATTTCATCACACGGGCTATGCTAATATTTCTTAATTGTATTTACTTTTAATGTCCGATATATTTGGATTCACTTATATTGTCCTAGTTTAAGAATTACGCTCATGTTAATTTTAACATCTGTAAATGCTTGCATATTAATACTTATTTTCCATATTTTGGCATCATTAGTTAACTACTATTATAAATCGAAAGTCTTATTCTAAAACATGAGACATTAACGGCTGTATTCACCAGCACCAGAGTTAAACGAAGTTCTAGTGTTACCATAGTTTTAAACTCAAAAATAATATTCACCACACTATAAACCAAGCATTACTTCATCTTATATCCCATTGAATCTAATCTTACGAATTGGCGAATTTGGTTTGGTTTGGAACGTTACGGTCTACTTTTTTGCAGCACGATGACTAATGAGACTGGGACCTACTGCTTAAAGCCGATTCCGAACGGATACGAACATTCATGCCCCAGTGGAATTCGAACCCACTATTTCTCGTTCCAAACTTCAAAGCCCTGACCATTCGGTCATCGTTTGGCAACGAATTGGCGGGAAATACTGGGTTTACTTATCACTGTTGCCCATATTGTCTTACCATACCGTAAGTAGATATATGCATGGTTAATTATGAAATTCATCACACTGTTATATAATCTAATTGAAAATAAAACTGTATGCTGTATTTTCGAGCATTTCATAAAATAAATAATTATTAATGAAGTAGTTATGATATAATTACTACTTATAAGATTGTAAAATTATGTTTTCTCATAATTTCATCACACGGGCTATGCTAATATTTCTTAATTGTATTTACTTTTAATGTCCGATATATTTGGATTCACCTATATTGTCCTAGTTTAAGAATTACGCTCATGTTAATTTTTACATCTGTAAATGTTTGCATATTAATTTTTATTTTTTATATTTTGCCAACATTAGTTCATAGAAGATTTTAATCAAATACCTTTTATGGATGTAAACGTAACTCAACGTGTCCATACACTAACACTTATGGGGTGTTATCTAGGAGAAACTTAAGTATTTTTGTAATATTATAATTTTTCTTTTGATTTCAAACATTAGAATGAAAATTAGAACGTAAAATAAGATCGTATTCGTAATTTATTACTAGATCTCAAATGATACCTCTCGATGTTGCAGACTAAATCTAGAGATCTTTTGCGTGGATCCGGCTTCTAAATTACCAGGATAAGATTTCAGTAAAATGTCATACTCTCGTCAGTGCTCTTCAAAACAGTATTTTAATCCCTTAATTCACAGGTTTTTTTAAAAAGGCCGGCCAAAAATTATCAATTAGTTTAATGTAAAAAACACATGTTAGAACGTTGAATTTAGAAAAAAATACATATATTTTATACTTAAATAAGTAAGTGTTATAGCTTACAATCTCATGCAAATGACAAATATCAATAAAACAATTGGTTTTTTTTATCTATTTGTTTTCGCATAGTTATTTTCAATTCACGATTGCATTCGAGTATGAAAACTTACAGCAACATAAAGTACAACGCCGCTCGAATTAACTCGAGTGTGCACAGTTTGGCCAGTTTATCAGGCTCGTGTTAACTCGAGCATGCACGTTAAGGGGTTAAAAATTTTTACAGTCTAATTTTAACTTTTCACAGATATAATATATCATCTGCATATATCATCTTATAAAGGATTTTATTAGAAAACGAGCATTCACTACATCAACAATTCTACTTGAATAATACTGAAGCAACATTTCAATAATACAGACCAACAAAATTGGAGATTTACATAACTGATGTTATTACCCCCTCACAAAATTAACTCAATAATTGCAAACAAAAGAATTTAATGACAAAGATATCTTATGTATCTAATTTTATGGTTATTAACATATCATGAACTAGCGGTTATATGACGTATTTTCAGTCATTATTAAGTTAGCATAAATGTCTCAGGAATTTTGCAATTTGTCAATAAATTGATAACCACTGCTTGCTCCGATGCAACGATAAGAATGGAGAAATAGCATAAAAATAGAGATTACCGCGGAACAAAGTTTTAATTTCATGTCTATGCAACAAAGAATTTGACAACCTAACATTAACTTTTCACAGATATAACATATCATCTGCAAATATCATTTTATAAAGGATTTTATTAGAAAACGAGCATGCACTAATCAGCCATCAGTCAACAATTCTACATGAATAATACTGAAATAATACTTATATAATACCAACCAACAATACTAGAAATTTGCATAACTGGTGCGATTACTCCCTCGCAAAATTAATTCGATATTTGAAAACAAAAGAACTGAATAACAATGATATCTTATGTATCTAAATTTAAGGTTATTAACATATCATGAACTAGTGGTTAGAAGACGCATTTTCAGTCATCATTATATTAGCATAAATGTCTCAGAAATTTTGCAATTTGTCAATAAATTGATAACGACTGCTTGTAGTGTATCCAGAGCAACTATAAGAATGGAGAAATAGCATAAATTTCGAGATTACCGCGGAACAAAGTATTAATTTCTTGTCTACGCAGCAAAGAATTTGACAGCCTAACTTTAATTTTTCACAGATATAACATATCATCTGAAAATATCATTTTATAAAGGATTTTATTAGAAAACGAGCATGCACTACATCAACAATTCTACTTGAATAATACTGAAACAATATTTCAATAATACAGACCAACAAAATTGGAGATTTAGATAACTGATGTGATTACCACCTCACAAAATTAACTTGATATTTGCAAACAAAAGAACTAAATGACAAAGATATCTTATGCATCTAATTTTAAGGTTATTAACATATCATGAACTAGCGGTAATATGACATATTTTCAGTCATTATTAGGTTAGCATAAATGTCTCAGGAATTTTGCAATTTGTCAATAAATTGATACCCACTGCTTGTAGTGTATCTAGAGTAGCGATAAGAATGGAGAAATAGCATAAAATTCGAGATTACCGAGGAAAAAAGTTTTAATTTCTTGTCTATGCAGCAAAGCATTTTACAGCCTAACTTTAATTTTTTCACAGATATAACATATCATCTGCAAATATCATTTATAAAAGATTTTATTAGAAAACGAGCATGCACTAATGAGCCATCAATCAACAATTCAACATGAATAATACCGAAATAATACTTCAATAATACCAACCAACAATACTAGAAATTTGCTTAACTGGTGCGATTAAACCCTTACAAAATTAACTCGATATTTGCAAACAAAAGAACTGAATGACAAAGATATCTTATGTATCTAATTTTAAGGTTATTAACATATCATGAACTCGTGGTTATAAGACTCATTTTCAGTCATCATTATGTTAGCATAAATGTCTTAGGAATGTTGCAATTTGTCAATAAAATAATAACCAGTGTTTGTAGCGTATCCAGAGCAACGAAAAGAATGGTGAAACAGCATAAAATTCGAGGTTACCGATGAAGAAAGTTTTCATTTCTTGTCTATGTAGCAAAGAATATATCAAATGCTACTTCATACTGACGATTGCTTAAATACCCCGATATTAAATACATTTTGATAATTTGTACGTCATTTTATTATAATTAGTGAAATTCTAATTTTTGAGTACCTAGTCTAGTAATTTACAGGTTATAATTTAAAAATATTCTCTTAATTAGACATTTATCATTTAAACTAACATATAAAATGTCACTTCAATACCTAATATTTTACCTCTATAAATGGTAAGCGATTTTAATCTGAACAATTTAAATACAGATTTAAAAGGAAAAGTGTATATTTCTTTTAATATGGCTTATAGCTTGCAATTACTGAGTTATCGAACTTTTTCTTGCTATTTGCTATACAAAATTACACACACACACACCACATATATATATATATATATATATATATATATATATATATATATATATATATATATATATATATATATATATATATATATATATATATATATATATATATATATATATATATATATATTATATATATATATATATATATATATATATATATATATATATATATGTCAGGATTTAAAATATAGAGTAATTTAAGAGATTTTAAATAGGGATTATTTTAATGGGAGTAACACGCCTCGCGTTACTAGTCACATAAATACGGCTCACGCGCAGTGATATTGGCAGAGAGCGATAAGCAATTACTATAGTCGGACCTTTTGGCTCTCGAAGTAGTGAATACTGCCTTTGTTTGCAGTTGGGCGCCAGAAAAGAGACGCCATGTTGAGTAACGTGTGAGATGGATTAATGAAGGGAAGAAAATAATGACTTGAGAGTGGTCTGATTTATATATTGACCAGTGTGTTTACTCGCATATATTATATATATATATATATATATATATATATATATATATATATATATATATATATATATATATATATATATATATATATATATATATATATATATATATATATATATATATATATATATATATATATATATATATATATATATATATATATATATATATATACATATATATATACATTTATATATATATATATATATACATATATATATATATACATATATATATATACATATATATATATATATATATATATATATATTATATATATATATATATATATATATATATATATATATATATATATATATATATATATATATATATATATATATATATATATATATATATATATATATATATATATATATATATATATATATATAATTGGTTATGGACAACACAAATTAACATTATGTATAAATATGATATTTAATGATTTAATGTATTGTATTTTAATCGGCAAAATTAGAAAAATTAATTATCAACATTGATATAAATGCTGTACATTGTGTACTTTAAATGTTGCTATAAATTGTATTTATATTTTTTAAAGAAAATATTTTTCTGCAAAAATCGCATGTTTTAAAAAATATTGATTTTTTTTTAGAGTAACCTGTTTTACAGACAATAACCTCGGCACATTAACAATAGAATATATGTCTCTTGCGTGTTTTTATAATATAACTATCATTTAAATATCTCATAATTACAGCCTTATATTTACACTATTCGTTGTGTTTTTTTTAATTTGAAATTTGAATACATTTAGTAAATAAATAAATCTAATTATTCTTTAAAAGATTTAGTTTCTGCAATACTCTATCTTGTTATTCCCGCTTTTACTAGATATTTTTAGCAACTTAAATAAGTGATGAGAGCTACATTTTGTAAAGGATATTTCGCCAAGACTTTATGTAAGGTGGTTTTAAGTAATGCATATTATTTATGCTTATGAAGCTGCTAAATGACAAAAAATCATAAAATAATCTGATATTTGAATACATTTAATAAATAACTAAATATAATTAAACTTTAAAATATTTAGTTGCTGCAATACTCTATCTTCGTTATTTCCGCTTGGACTAGATAATTATTTTTTTATTTAGCAATTTAAATAAGTGATGAGAGCTACATTTTTTAAAGGATATTTCGTCAAGACTTTATGTCAGGCTGTTTTAAGTAATGTATTTTATTTATGCTTATGAACGTGCAAAATAACAAAAATTCATAAATTAATCTGATATTTGAATACATTTAGTAAATAACTAACTTTGATTACTCTTTAAAATATTTAGTTGCTGCAATATCCTATCTTAGTTATTCCGGCTTGGAATAGATAATTTTTTTTTATTTAGAAATTTAAATAACTGATGAGAGCTACATTTTTTAAAGGATATTTCATCAAGACTTTATGTAAGGCTGTTATAAGTAATGTATTTTATTTATGGTCATGCACGTGCTAAATAAAAAAAGTCATAAACTTTAATATACAAATTTAATATATTAATTAAAAATTTCATTAAATATATTCAAATACATATATAGATAATTACAATACTATATTAAATGAAACTTAAAATTTCATTTATTTGTAAGATACTATGCACAATGCTCACTACTATACAACAATTTCATTTTAACAACCGTAGTAAAATAATTTACTTCAAGCCACTTTACTTTTTATGAGCGGAGATTTTAACTAGAAAAGAACTTTGATTACAGAATCAGTTCATTTTCTGCTATTCATTGGAATATTTCAGGAAAATAACATGATGTTAAAAAGTATTTCATTAGCTTTCGTAAGACCAAGAGTACTTCCAGCTTCATTAAAGGACGTGATTAAAATTAGAATTACTGTACTTAAGCTTACAATTGCGGAGCATTCAACGATGTAATGTGTTTTATAGCTACGTGTAGGATTTTGATAAAACGTAACTTTAATAAGTAATTTACATTGATTAAGCTAGCAAATAACGATAAAGGGACTTTTACAATTGTAATAAATACAATTTTTAACAATGGTAAACCTACATGATAAGACTTATCTCATAAATGGAAATATTATACTGGTATGTTTCATATAGATATTTATCTGTATTAAGTGACCAATATATAAAAATTGTATTTTTATAAGTTCACGATATTGTTTTCACAATGAGGGTGCTTTGATTTTATTAAAGTCAATACTGATAAAAACGATATTTGCAAAAATAAATCTTTTGAGGAAGATTAACTTCCGGATATATTACAGTTTACAGATAAATGGAAATATTATATCAGTGTGAACGATTTAGGCATGTATCCGTATTAACCCGTTGCCTGTTTTGCACGTATGCCATTCGGGCTCGGTTATCGTGTCTTTAATGATTTGCCCTTAAGGCGTACGTGCAATATGATTTCTTTGTAGTTCTCATTGTTTTGACCATATCTTTTGTATTTTTAATGTCAAATTAGCCGTATAGATTCCTGTATAGATGTGTAGTTTTCGAAGTGCATCCTCTTTGGTTTAAAAGAGCTGACTTTCTGATAGGTTTTGCATTACTGCGCTAGTTTTTATCTTTGAGTTTTTGGCTTGACTTTGGCTTGAGTTTTTGGGAGACTGACCAAGAGAGATTTTTAGCAGTTCCACCTACAGACAACAAACTAAAACCTGCAAACCAGTGCCATGTGTGTTCACTAAAGAATTAAAAAAGAGACTAGGTACTTTTGTGCGACTGTGACGTTGGACTATGCCTCTTGCTCTCTTTCAAGTCTTATCGCACTAAATCTGATCTTTAAAAAACATGTTAAGTAAATGCACTTGCAGCATTTTCATTCGAAAATAATTGTGTAGTAGTTGTAATCGAAAATATTAGTATTTTTTCAATTCAACTGAAATGTAACTTTCCTGTCTGGCGTACATTACAGAGAAAAATCAACTTCCGTGGAAAACATGATTTTATTTCGTATAAAAAAGTTGTTATACATGCTTAAAATAATTAAAAATATTACTTTTAATAACATTTTCCAGCTCACAAATGTTAAATAAACAGATATATAAAATTTAAAAAATGTGATTTTTTGTATTGAATTCGTGAAAAAAAATGAAATTGTTAAGGGGTTAAGGGATAAAATTATAAGCTCCTGATATTGGTTCTTACAGTAGTTTGGTTTGGTTTGGAGCACTACGGTCTACTGTTTTGCACACGAGGGCTAATTAGACCGGGACCTACAGTTTAAAGCCGATTCCGGCTACAAACATCCATGCCAGCAGCGGGACTCGAACCCGCGAACTCCGGTTCCGAAGAGCAGTGCTCTACCATTCGGCCATCGTTCGGCGGTTCTTACAGTAGAGATAATACGTGTTGAACATATAAATACGTTGCTGATAAAAACAGTAATGAATGCAACATTTACAAAACTTCAATTTTTGTCAAATGTCAATTTACATAAATTACATTTATATCATATGCAGAAAAATGATACAAGTTTCTATGGTTTTGGTAGTATGTTAAGAGACAAACCTAAAAATTTGTATATTTACGTACTCGGTAATTGGTTCTTACAATAGAGGTGCTATATGTTTTTATGTGAAATGATGATAAAAGCAATATTTAGGAAAATATAAATGTTTTCTAAGCTCAACTGATATAGATTACATTTATCTCATGAATAAAAATGTTATACCAGTTTGTATGATTTAAGTATGCATCGGTGTTAAGGGAGAAAATTATAATATATTATATAATAGTATATTTATTTACAAGCTCGTGTTGTTAGTTTTACAGTAGTAGTGCTATGTATTTCTTCTACGTTTATTATTTTTCTTTAATATTTAAATGTATGGTTGTAACAAAAAGTTACATCATAAACTCATCTCTGGCTACCGATGGAGAAGCTAAATGTTTAAAGTCCCCTCCACAGTATGGTCCACTTCAAGACATTACCACCGTCTGGAGGGAGTATGGCTTAGCGTGGTCGATGGTGGCAGACGATAAAATAGCCTTCGGGGAGGATGGCTTAGGAGGTGGTTTTTCTCCAAAGATTAAAGGCAGACATATGCGCAACTACAGTGCGCAGTAGACACTATGGACGAATCCACGCTCGGTTCATTTAGTGGTCCAGCGTGTGGATGAAATCCTTGAACCATCGTTCAAGGTCACTATCAGAAAGTGGTGAACAATTTACCATAGTGTGGATTCTACAAAAAGCGTCCCATCTTGTTCCAACCTGGCTGGTCAGATCGGGTTTACCACCCCCACTCTCTGAGTTATGGAGTGGGATATTTGGGGTATTTATCTCCTCAGCACAATTGGCAAAAAGAATGATAAAGAAACAAGAATCAGCGTAAGGAGAGACTGACTACACTATTTTTAGTAATCCTTGGATGCTACCTTCTCTAACCCCATGACACCAAGCAAGCAATATCTAATCAAAAACTAACACTACGTAGACTAGCAAAATTAACAAAATTTTACTCTTAGGCATGTTAAGTTTTAATCTAAATTTAAAAACATGTCGTCACCAATGGTAAGTCTTCTCTCATTTATAACTTCGCGTGTCTAGTTTACAATCATATGAATATTTTATCCCAACATACTTGGTACAAATAGTGACATGTGCAGTGTTGTATGATTGCGTTTTTATTCTTTTATTTGTCTTCCTCACACGATGAAATAGTAAGTACATATAGTTGTGTTTCAGTATACCATATAATTCCAAAATGCATATTATCCAAAAGGCTATTCCAAATGCATAATACTTTCAGCTTTTACTCTCTATACTTACGTAAATATTTTCCAAAATTTATTTAGCTGCTAAATTTTTTTTATAAAATAAATGTGCTTGTTTAGAAACAATCAATATTTTAAGCTTAGTCTTACATTAACACAAACTAAGTTTAATAAATTATTTTGCAATTTTTCAAACAAGAACTACAAATAATTCTATACTCATTTAAGCTCTATCAGAACAGTTACATCAGGGAGTGTAATAACGTTTACACAAAAAATCTAAAATGATAACTACGAGATTTAAATAGGAAAATATTACAGAAAATAAATAAATAATGAAATCTTCATGGTTAACTTCTTAATGCCTTGAACATTTTATTTATTTCAAATCAATAAATGCATTATTTTTTTTTAATTAGAGAGCATGCATTTTTAAAAACACATAATTTTTAGTACAGTGCTTTTAAAAAGAGAACTTTGCATAAAACTTGGTATTCATTCATTAATATATTTATATCTAAAATATAAATATCATTTATTTATATATTTTTACAAGAATAAAATCATTTATTAATATCTATTTACCTGAATAATGAAAATCCTTTATTAATATTTATTTATTTTAAAAATGCTTCCTTAACATTTATCTAAAAATTAAAAGTTTATAATTTCATGAATAAAAGTAGTGTGCCCTCTTTTATTTATATAGACAACTTAAATATATTTTATCACCTAGGTATTTAAAAGAAAGTTACAATCTCATAATATCATACTTTCAGATTCTAAACTAAGTTTATTTGTAAAATTTCTTTTAATTCTAACAACTTTGTGTCGTATTAAATCTTCATTTTGAGTAGAGTCCTGCTAAAAAGGGAACTTTACATAAAACTTGCTACACATTTATTAATATATTTATATCTAAAAAATAACTATCATTTATTTGTATATTTTCATCAAAAATAAAACCCTTTATTAATATATATTTATCTCAATAATAAAAATCCTTTATTAATATATATTTACCTAAATAATAAAAATCCTTTATTAATATTTATTTTCTTTAAAAAATGCTTCCATTAATATTTATCTAAAAAGTGAAAGTTTATACTTTCATGATTTAAATGCAGTGTGCCCTCTTTCATTTATATACACAACTTTAAAATATATTTTGTCATCTAGGTCTTTAAAAGACAGTTGCAATCTCATAACATCATATTTTCAGATTCTAAACTACATTTATTTGTAAAATTTCTTTTAATTCTTAACAACTTTGTGTTTTATTAAGTCCTCGTTTTGAGTAAAGTGCTTTTAAAAATTGAACTTTATTGCTATACATTCATTAATATATTTACACCTAAAAAATAAATATCATTTATTTATACATTTTTATCAAAATAAAATCTTATATTAATATCTATTTACCTAAATAATAAAAATCCTTTATTAATATTTATTTACTTTAAAAAATGCTTTCATTAATATTTTTAAAAGAGTAAAAGTTTATACTGTCATGAATCAAAATAGTGTGCCCTCTTTCATTTATATACACAACTTTGAAATACATTTTATCATCTAGATCTTTAAAAGAAAGTTACATTCTCATAATATGATACTTTCAGATTCTAAACTACGTTTATTTGTACTTTCAATCCTAGCAAATTTGTGTCGTATTAAGTATTCATTTTGAGTAGAGTCCTTTTAAAAAGGGAACTTTACATAAAACTTGCTATTCATTTATTAATATATTTATATCTAAAATATAAATATCATTTATTTGTATATTTTAATCAAAAATAAAATCCTTTAATAATATCTATTTACCTACATAATGAAAAATCTTTATTAATATTTGTTTACTTTAATAATTATATCCATTAATATTTATCCAAAAAGGTTATATTTTCATGAATAAAAGTAGTGTGTTTCTTTCATTTATATACACAACTTTGAAATATATTTTATCATCTACGTTTTAAAAAAAAATTTACAGTCCCCATAATATCATACTTCTAAACTACGATTAACTAAACTACGATAAACTATCATCTAGGTCTTTAAAAGTAAGTTAAAATTTCATACTGTCATACTTTCATATTCTAAACTACATTTATTCGTAAAATTTCTTTTAATCCTAGACACTTTGTGTCGTATTAAGTTTTCATTTTGAGTAGAGTGCTTTTAAAAAGGGAACTTTACATAAAAATTGCTATACATTTATTACTATATTTATTTCTAAAAAATATCTATCATTTATTTATATATTTTTATCAAAGTAAAATCCTTTATTAAAATTTATTTACTTAAAAATACTTAATAAAATACTTTAAAAATGCTTTTAACATTTATATAAAAAGTAAAAGTT
Source organism: Pardosa pseudoannulata (assembly GCA_032207245.1). NCBI lineage: Eukaryota > Metazoa > Arthropoda > Arachnida > Araneae > Lycosidae > Pardosa > Pardosa pseudoannulata. The sequence goes on from CM063505.1 coordinate 46,720,659, forward strand.
TATACTTCATGAATAAAACTAGTGTTCCTTCTTTCATTTATATACACAACTTTGAAATGTATTTTATCCTCTAGGTCTTTAAAAGAAAGTTAAATTTTCATAATGTCATACTTTCAGATTCTAAACTACATTTATTTGTAAAATTTCTTTTAATCCTAGCAACTTTATGTCATATTAAGTCTTCATTTTGAGTAGAGTGTTTGTAAAAATGGAACTTTACATAAAAATGTCTATACATTCATAAATATATTTACATCTAAAAAATAAATATCATTTATTTATATGTTTTTATCAAAATAAAATCCTTTATTAATATTTATTTACTTTAAAAATGCTTCCATTAATATTTATCTAAAAAGTAAACATTTATACTTTCATGAATAAAAGTAGTGTGTCCTCTTTCTTTTATATACACAACTTTGAAATAGATTTTGTCATCTAGGTCTTTAGAAGACAGTTACAATCTCAAAACATCACATTTTCAGACTCTAAACTACGTTTATTTGTAAAATTTCTTTTAATCCTAGCAACTTTGTGTCGTATTAAGTCTTCATTATATCTTGTTGTCGCCATTTAGTCTTAAACATAGTAATGATATATCGTCAATAAAACTGCTTTTCAAACACGTACCAAACTTTCTTTCAGTTATTTATAACAACTCTCCTGCCCGAGCTAAGTAGCTCAATGTAAAGGTTTAAAGTTTTTGCCGATCAATTTGTACTTCCGAAATTTAAGTTTCTCACCAACGGAGCAATTTTAAGTCTCGGGACTCTAATCACTTCGGAGGAACTTCCTTCCGAGTTAAGAGGTTTGAAAGCGCAGGAAAATCGATCGCTTCGAACGCTGCTTTGTACCAAACGATGGCAATTATCCGGCCCTTAACTATAGGAGAACTAATTCGTGTTCGCAAACGGTCAGTAGGCATCCTGTTGCTCTTTTCCAAACACGACGAAATATTTGGACTTGTTTGCTTCGCTCCGGATAGCTTTTCAGGAGTAATTTAATTGCAATAATTGAATTTAAAGTTTCGCTATATTAATATTTTCAATAAATGAGTGCGACCAAAATTTCATTTCATTAATAATCTTTATTTATTTCAAAATAAATATTTTTAGTATTCTATTACTTTTATGAAAGTTACTAATTTCCTGTAAGCACGTTCTAGAATTTACTTGAAAATAAAAGCTTCTTGTATCTTTATACGTTAGTAATAATGGACGAGTTTAAAGTACATTTAATGAAAATACGAGTTCAAGCTTTGTAATGGAAGAAAGCACTAATAATTTATTTTAAATTTGAAAAAGTTCTATTTTCAGTGAATGAACACTATTAATATTTCATTTCATTAATAATCTCAGTTTATTTTTAAAAAAAACTATTTTTAGTAGTCTATTACTTTTATGAAAGTTACTAATTTCCTGTAAGCACTTTCTAGTATTTAATTGGAAACAAAAGTTTCTTTACAGGTTAGTAACCATCACTAAGTTTAAAGTTTTGGACAGATAGCTTTTCATTAGTAATTTAATTACAATGATTGAATTTAAAGTTTCGAAAAGCTCTAGTTCCAGTAAATGAACTCTATTAATATTTCATTTCATAAATAATCTTAATAAGTATTTTTAGTGTTCTATTACTTTTATGAAAGTTACTAATTTCCTGTAATCACGTTCTAGCATTTACTTGAAAACAAAAGTTTCTTGTATCTTTATAGGTTAGTAATAAAGGACGAGTTTAAAGTACATTTAATGAAAATACGAGTTCAAGCTTTGTAATTGAAGAAAGGATTAATAATTTATGTTACATCTTGTAACTTGTTCGCAACGCCATCTAGTGCAAACGTCATTTTGTGTTAATTTGTCCCCAGACCACATGTTGCTCTTTTCCAAACACGACAAAATGTCTGGACTTGTTTGCTACTCTCCAGATAGTTTTCCATGATTAATTTAATTAAAATAATTGAATTAAAATTTCAAAATGCTCTATTTATGTTTTCAGCAAATGAACGGGATTAATATTTCATTTCATTACTAATCTTAGTTTATTTCCAAAAAACTATTTTTAGTATTATATTGCTTTTATGAAAGTTACTAATTTCCTGTAAGCACTTTCTACTATTTACTTAAAAACAAAAGTTTCTTGTATCTTTACAGGTTAGTAATAATTAATGAGTTTAAAGTACATTTCATGAAAAAACTGGAATATAATTTTCTTTCAAGCTTTGTAATTGAAGAAAGGATTAATAACACAGGCCTGCGAAATTGAAATTTTTGAAAAATACATGAGACGTTTTTCCTTATTTTTCAGTTATTTGATATGCTGATTTCGAAAATGACCTCCATTTTTTTCCATCACGTCAGGATTTTTTGTAAAATTAATATACATATTACTGGTAATGTCCTATATGGAAAAAATGATCTCGAACTGTTTGCTTGTACTAACTGGAAACAGTGGGTTTTATCTATTCATGTGAGTTTCTTTAATCTGTATATGATGAGGCATATTAATTTTTAAACAACAATTAAAATTAAAAATGTATACATTTTGTATATAAAGAATAAAAACCATCTCAACCAGAATGCATGAGCCGCACTAGGGCGAGACAAAAAGTTCCCCCGTTATTAAATTTATACATTAATTTCATAAGAAAAACACTCCTAGAAAAACCCTAATGACCTGTTTTTACGTTTTATTAAGGTTTATAAGTGAAATAAATGTAAGTTTGAAATATATTTGATATTTAATACGAAACAAAGACATTTAAATTTAGTTACGTACATTTTTTTCCTTTAAAATTTCTTTTTGACGTTCTTCTCTTTTGTTCAATCTTATCTTCATTTCTTTCTAACATCCAACAATAGTCGGCAAGCATATTCCTATTCCACCTACCTTGATATTTTCTCTCCATATCCTTGATGTCTTGGTGGAACCTTTCTCCATGTTCTTCAATGACGGATCCTAAATTTTCTGGGAAAAAGTCCAAATGCGATTGGAGGAAATGCAATTTTACACTCATGGAACAGCCCAACACTTGAAATTTGTCTAGCATTTTGCCAACAATTGTTTTAAATTTGGGATCTTTGTGATTGCCCAGAAATTTTCCCATATCTTTGAAGGCAATCCAAGATTCTCTTTCCTTTAATGTCACAGATGTCTCAAATTTGTTATCCCTAATAAGTTTTCGAATGTCTGGTCCTACGAAGACTCCTCCTTTCAATTTGGCTTCAGATAATCCAGAAAACTTTTTGCACATATATTTAAAGCAATCACCATCTTTTGGAATAGCCTTAACAAACTGCTTCATAACATCTAATTTTATGTGCAGGGGTTTAATAATATTTTTTTTTATCAACCAAGCTTTCTAAAATTACATTTTTGGTGCCTGGCACAAGATTTTGCCTTTTGGGCCAATCTTTTCTTGACCCAATGTTGTGTTTTGTCACGGCTGTTCCACTCACAAATAAAACACGGAAAGTTTGTATACCCGTGTTGTTGACCAAGAAGCATGGTGATGAATTTTAAATCACCACAAATGATCCAGCCGTGGTTGTCATATTTTATTTTGTTGTGAACGAGAGCTAGGTTTTCATACCTTTCTTTTAAATGCACCGAATGTTCAACTGGCACAAACACCCTTTGGTTTCCTTGATGAAGTAGGACGGCTTAAAGGCTCCTTTTTGAAGAATCTATAAAAAGTTTCCATTCATCTTTATTGTGGGGAATTTTAAATTTTCTCATTAATGTAGGAACATTAGAGCAATAAACAAGGTTCTCGTCTTCATCAAAATAATGAATAATATTCTTTTCACGATTCCTGTACCAATAAAAAGAGATTCCTTTGGCCAATAAGTTTTTTATTTCAATCTGCAGCCTAAGAATTGAGCTGCCTCTTTAGAAAGGCCCATATCTCTAATCAAATCATTATGTTCAACCTGAGAAAAAAGCCTAGGGGAGTCGTCTTCAAAGGGGTTATATTCTGTATCGGATTCTTTAACTTTGGGGTGTTCAGAGTCAGAAAATTCGGAAGAAAAAACTGGTAATTCTGTCGGAGGCAAAGGCACTGGCACATCAGGTCCATGAGGAACGGGGCGTATGGCCGAAGGAATGTTTGTAGGGTACGATATTAGCTTGAAATTTTTTCTATTATATCCACGGTTATGGCAAGAACAAAAGTAACAGTCATCAAAGTGGTTTTTTGGCTCCCTCCATTTCAATTCCAAATCGTAAGGCAGTCTTCTTTCCTTTGAACCATGAACTTAAATCATTGACACACTGCATACAAACTTTATGAGGAGCCCAAGATTTGTCTTGGTCTCCGTTTCATGCCAAAATATGCAAAATAAAGCCGTAAAATGTACCCTGTGATGTTGCTCTTGCGATTTTTAATGACATTATATTCGCTGCAAATGTAGCAAAAGTCATCAGGAATATTTTCACAGCTTCTCGAACTTCAAGCCATTTTCACAGAGTAAGTACTGGTGTTTACATGAGGTCACTAATAAGGATTCGAGCGTCGCTATAGGTTGACAGCGATTTCAACGGGAGGGAGGGATGATGGAGAGGGACATTGCGCATTCCTAGGCTCGCGTGCCTCCGGGAATCTGTCTAATTGGTGATCTGGATCAACATTGAAGCTTTAAAAGCCCTAAAATACTAACTGCGTTTTTGTAGTTCCAGTAAATGAACGCTATTAATATTTCATTTCATAAATAATCTTAATAACTATTTTTAGTATTCTATTACTTTTATGAAAATTACTAATTTAATATAAGTATTTTCTAGTATGTAATTCGAAATAAAAGTTTCTTGTGTCATTACAAGTTAGTAATAATCAATAAATTTAAAACACCTTTAATGAAAAATACGGGAATATTACCTTCTTTTGAGCTTTGCAATGGAAAAAATGACTAATAATTTATGTTACATCTTGTAGTGTGTTCGAAACATCATTTAAGTGCATAACATCATTTTACGTCATGTATGTGTTAAGTGGTCAGCAGACCAAAGATTCCACTTTTCTAAACAAGACAAAATATTTGCAATTGTTTGCTTCACTCCGGATAGCTTTTCAGGAGTAATTTAATTGCAATAATTGAATTTAAAGTTTCGAAAAGATCTAGTTCCAGTAAAAGGAAGTCGATTAATATTTAATTTCATTAATAATCATAGTTTTATTTAAAAAAAAAAACTATATTTAGTATTCTATTACTCTTATGAAAGTTACTAATTTCCTGTAGGCACTTTCTAGTATTTACTTGAAAAAAAAACTTTCTTGTACCTTTACAGGTTAGTAATAATGAATGAGTTTAAAGTACATTTAATGAAAATACGGGAATATAATTTTCCTCCAATCTTTGTACTGGAAGAAAGGAATAATAATTTTATGTTGCATCTTGTAACGTGTTCTCAACACCATTTACGTGCATAACGTCATTTTACGTCATTTATGTGTTAAGTGGTCTGCAGATCACCGGTTGCTCCTTTCTAAACACGATAAAATATTTGGACTTGTTTGCCTCGCTCCGGATAGCTTTTCAGGAGTAATTTAATTGCAATAATTGAATTTAAAGTTTCGAAAAGTTCTATTTTCAGTGAATGAACACTATTAATATTTCATTTCATTAATAATCTTACTTTATTTCCAAAAAACTATTTTTAGTATTCTATTACTGTTATGAAAGTTACGCACTTCATGAAATATTTTCTAGATATTTACTTGAAATCACAAGTTTCTTGTAATTTACATGTTAGTAATAATGAATGAGTTTAAAGTACTTTTAATGAAAATACGGGAATATAATTTTCCTTCAAGATTTGTAATGGGAGAAAGGACCAATAATTTATGTTATATCTTGTAACGAGTTCGCAACGCCATTTACGCGAATAACGTCATTTATGTGTTAAGTGGTCAGCAGACCACAGGTTGCACTTTTCCAAACACAACAAACTATTTGTCCTAGTTTGCTTCGCACTAGGACATCCGGAGAAAATATCTTAGTTGTTTTCTCCGGATAGCTTTCCAGGATTAATATAAGTGCAATAATTAAATTTAACATTTCGAAACGTTTTATTTGTTTCCAATAAATGAACGCGATTAATATTCCATTTCATTAATAGTCTTCGTTTATTTCAAAATAATTACTTTTATTTTTTTATTACTTTTATGAAAATTACCCATTTCCTGTAATCATTCTCGAGATTTTTACCTAAAACCAAAAATTTCTTGTATCTTTACAAGTTAGTATAAATGAATTAGTCTAAAGGACATTTAATTAAAATATGGGATTCAGATTTTCCTTCAAGCTTTGTAATGGAATAAAGGACTAATCATTTATGTTAAAACTTTTAAAGTCATTTTCGTGCATAACGTCATTTTACGTCATTTATGTGTTAAGTGGTCAGTAAACCACATGTTGCTCTTTTCCAAACACTAAAACAACATTTGGACTTGTTTGCTTTTTTCCGTATAGTTTTCCACGGTTAATTTAATTGCAATAACTGAATTTAAAGTTTTCAAAACACTCTATACATTTTCCCAATAAATGAGTGAGATTAATATTTCATTTCATTAATTATCTTAGTTTATTTCAAAACAACTATTTTTAGCATCATATTACTTCTATGAAAGTTACTCATTTCCTATAAGAATTTTTTAGATATTTACTTAAAAACAAAAGTTTCTTGTATCTTTACAGGTTAGTAATAATAAATGAGTTTAAAGTACATTTAATCAAAATAAGAGAACATGAGTTTCAAGTTTTGTAATAGAAGAAAGAACTAATCATTTTTATTACATCTTGTAACGTTATTTATGTGCATAACGTCATTTATGTGTTAATTGGTCAGTAGACTATATCGTGGTAATTTTCAAACACTACAGAATATTTTAATTTATTTTATTTGCTCTGTACAGCTTTAGAGGATATATTTAATTGAAATAATTTAACTTAAAGTAGACAAAACAATTCATAACTCCAAATAAATAAACGCATTCAATATTTCATTTCATTAATTTCCCATGTTTATTTTAAATTAAATTTTGTAGAAATTAAAGCTGTACTATATGGAAACTTACTTTTATAAAAAGAACATTTGAGAAAATTAGTTCTAGATGTTTATTTAAAAGCCAAAGTTGTAAATCCGAACCTTAGTAATTAGACATGATTTTAAATAGAATTAAATCTAATAACTGGAAAAGTAATTTTCCTACAAAATCTGTAAGGACATAAAAGATAAATGTAACTCATCTTGTATTCGTTATTTATGTTAAAGCATTAATTTAATCTTTGTGTTGCTGGTTTAAAGCGTGGAATATGCTTATTTATCATGTAAACAAATTTTGAATATTCAGAAAATGAAACAGCAACGTAGAAACTAAGATTTCGTTAATGAAATTCCTGGGTACTGGTATAATTTTGCTTAAATTAAAAGTTTTAGAATGCATCTTCAGACTGTTTCCACATGTGCATTTGAATTACTTTTCTGATAAAATATTGATTTGTGTATAGTGCTTTACTTTTCATTTTCATTCGAGTTTCTTCTTCAACTCTTTGCAACACATACTCAATTAACCCAAAGTTACATCGCCTATAAAATTATTTTATAATTTTTCTTTATCTGCAAGCGTAAAAGCTATATTTATATCAATACAGAGGCCTATTTCTGGTTGAATGTAACTTCATGGGTTGTATACACATATATTACTAAAAGCTAAAATAATTAGTTCTTAATACTGTGTATGCAAAAATTTCTTAAAGAATCATAATTATTTATTTTCATATACATTCAAGATGATTTTGAAATCAATCTTATAAAAAGAAGTTCATTCAATTTCAATCCCATACAAGTATTTTGCTCACCAAAGAAAATGTATATGTTACTGTGAAAGACCGAAATCTGGAGAATGTCGACTATCACCGGCGAATGTCAACATTCACGCAGTCGTTTGATGTATGTCCGAAATATTTTCTAAATATCCTTATTTCTGACTTACACCGGTAAATGTCGATATTCACTCTGCACTAATAGTGAATGTTTAAAATGTCGGATATTTATATTTTCTTCTTCATAATTCTGTCAAATCTATGGTACTATCACATGTAACTGTTGAACATTTCTTTTTGCAATGGCAGCGTTTATAGCCATGCCCTCCACTTTTCGAATTAGTTGCAGCAGCTTCTCTCAGCGACATTTCTTGAGAAGAAATCTCATCTATGGAGAGTAGCTTTTCTTTACAACATATAACCTGATTACGGGTATAAAGCTGCTTGAGGGTATCAATTTTTGTTTAATTTATAAAAGTAGGAGTCTTCTATTCCAACAACCGCCAATACATTTCATGCATCTGTACGACACGGTCGACATCAGAGGCTTGTAATCGCACAGTATCATCTATTTGAGCAGGAGAAAAGTTTATTTTTTAAGTTTGTTACATTTCCGTTGCATTCATTGGAAGATTACCTTTTGCGGCCGCTCTTTTAATAGAAATAAATTTCTGCTGTCAGGCTTGGTAGAAGACATAGTAGTTTGAAGCTCCTCTTCGATATTTTCCTTTGGAATGGACACAGATACTTTGGAGTATTCCTTCTTGGTATGTGCAGCTTTAACATATATCATAATATGTTTTAATAATAAAGTATGATTTAAAAACTTAAAAATTTTTTTAACATTTAGCTTGAAATGGCTTCTAATGTACAGCTAAAATCCAATTTATTTTATTTTTTTCTTTTATCTTTTGAACTTGAAAATACATATAATTTGTTACCGATTTTAACGCATGCTAATTATTATTTATAGAAGATTTATATATTTTTTATTTAATATGTACCAGAAACTACAGTTAAACAATATTTAAGAACCTATCTTTTGTTTTAGAACCTGTCTCCTCAACTCGAAAAAACACTTAAAAAATTTTTTTAAAAAATTTTCTTACACATTACCAGACAATCTCCAAAATTTCGAATAAGAAGTATATAAAATAAGTGCACCTGCATCATTTAGAAATTACTACTTCAGTACAAAAATTGCCAAATTGAAAAATATTTATTTCATTTGAAAAAAGGGTTGTATAAAAGAAAACTTGTTTAATACCAGTAAAATAAACGCGTTATTAAAAAATATATTTTGATAATGAAGCGTGTACATAATTTGACACTTTAAGAAAAAAAAATCATTTTCAAATTTTGGTTGGATTTTTTATTTTTAATGCATTTTTTCAATTTAACCATAGATTACTCGTAATCAATTAATTCATATTAAGTGAATGTTCATTGTAGGGTTAAAGAAATAAGGAAAAAATATGAAAACAATAGGCGTATATAGGTCAATTACAACAACGTTACCAATATACCTTAAAAATTCTTCTGCAAATGTGAAATTTTAAAGATGCAATTATGATACATGTTGGTATATTTAAGAAATTTCTCAGAAATGTTTTTCTCCTCCAACTGAGTGAAGCTAATAAGGAGTCTCAAGAAATCCAATATTCACAATAGCAGATGGTTCAAAGTTTCGTTTGAAGATAACAATACAAATTTATAAAAACATCAAAGGTTACACTTTTACCCTATTTTTAATGTATAAATTGTTTGATGATAACATTCTATATGTACAAATTAATACGGATTATCAAAGAGGATACTCACTTTCAATACCCTGAACAAAGTAGAAATTCAGAAAACAACTCGTTGAAGAAATTTCATGCAAGAAGTCATTATATATTGTTACAATTTCACTGCTGGGTTCGGGGATTGAATGGACTTTAAGTAAGACAGCACAAAGATAATTATTTATTGACAGTTAGTTGGAAGAAGTACAATGTCAGAAAGGCGCCAAGATTACGGTACTTCGCACTCGTACCAAGAAAAATCATCGGTAAACAACTCGAGGAGAATGCCGTAGGCCGGTAAAACACAGCACACTGTGCGTACTCTGTACACTGAGAAATCAACTTAACGACTCGACTCCCCGTTTGGGGCTCAGCCTAAATTATATAGGCCCGAAGAAGCTGCTCGAACATTCCAGAAACCGGAACCGGAAGTTGTAAAATATCATCACATTTGGCAACATTTGGCGACACTTGGCGGTATTTGGTGACGAACTTGGCGACAAAAATAAGTTGCCAAAACTGTCGTTAACGAGCCGGTATCTCGCCAATTGGCGAGATACCCGTAGAGTCCTATGTTAAATACAAGGTTCACTAACAAATTCATAACAATATCATATTTCAAAGCTTAGAAGTAGTTTTAAATACATTGTCATCAGTTCACTTTCGTTTTAAGTATAATGACATTTTTCTTTCATCATTTTATTCTTCCTAGAATTTAATGCTGATGTTATATTTTCTCAACTTATTAATTGTTGTTTCGTATTTTATAAAAAAAATTATTTCCATCTCTTTGTGAACATTTTCATACGTACTATATAATCTTCTACTACAATTTCTTTCATTCTTAAATCATGCTTTTAAAGACCTTAGCGTTGAATTTATTAAACACGTTTAAAAGATTTTTTATCGTAACTGCTTTCAAAACGTATATTTTATACACAGAGTGGGTCAAGTATTCTAATTTAACACATTTAACATTAAAAAGCATGTTGGTGACTCATGAAACAGAATTAAATATATTTTTGAGTAAACAATACTGTTATTGCTTAAAACTTGCATTGTATAAAATTGAAAACTTTTATATAGTCTATGTCTTTGATTTTACCGTAGTAGTTATTGAAAATTTAATTTTGTTTCACCTTTCATTTCATACAGAAAATACAAGTTGAGTTTCACTTGTAGTTCAAAGCTAATTTATTGGCAATGTCTGTCGAAAAATTTCGATTATTGGAGAATTTCAGGTTCTGGACATTTTGAAAGGAATGCTTGATTTTCGCCAAAAGCTATAGATTGAACACAAAATTGAATTCTTATCCGAAATAAATATTTCAATGGTTGAAATAAATATTCTTAAAAAAATAAATTCCCACTTTAAAGAATTTAAATGCTAAACATTTTTCTGTCCTTGAGTGAAATTCATTTTAAAATATTTTATAAACATAGAATTAGAAATATCTAAACAATAAGCTGCCATACCCAAATATTTTCTGTATTGCTTTTATTAAAAAATTCTGTACTGATAAATTCTAAAAGTAACTGTATTATAAATTGCAGATATAATATGAGTTTCAGTACTAAATAAAAATGGGTAAAATCAATATCTCTTCAGATTCTTCAATAAAAATATGCAATAAACTTAAATTAGTGTATCAATTAGAAACATAAATTTTCTATCTTTATAAATTATGAAACTTTCGTACTGAGTGAAACAGATTTTTAGAAAAATTTACAAGACTCATATTTTATGCAAATTCTTATTAGTTTTAAGTGTGAGGTATTCGCTGTTAAATTTATACCAACTAGAATATAAACAATAGAATTTGTTCGCTTTAATACGTGAACTGTTTTTATTCTTATATCTTCACATGCTTTAATGCAAATAATTCTGAAAAATTAGCACACAAAATGCGTAGAAAATTCAGATCAAAGTAATTCCATTTTTTTTATCTTTATGGTTTCTCACAGAATACTTAATAGCCTTACTTAAAATTAGTCTCATCATGATAAAAGCTTAAGGCAGAAGTTAAAGACATAAAATTCGTGTTTAATGAGCCTTTGAGTACAAGAAAATTGTGTTAAACAGCTAAATAAGGGAAAATATAATAGCTGTTCTTTAAAAAACTAAGCTTTTAAATATAAAGAGTGTGGAGAACAAATAATTAGTTACTTTTTAGAATTTCCTTTAAATGAATGCTTCTTGGCTTTAGAAGCATTACAGTTAATATAACTTGTAACATATAATGGAATGTATAAGTTCTGGATGTTTAAAATTTTATAAAAATTCTTTAAACTTCAATTAAAATGTTTAATTTTTACGAGGCTTTGAAAGTACATTTATGGTACTTTTATCGCGAATTTAATTATACATTTCAAATATAGTTTTTTGTTATTAAAGGAATTATCATTAAAAGGTTAAATTTATAATAAGAAACAATGTTTTAATTGTTATTTCATGGCTTTGGCTACCAAAATGTTAAGTTCCATTTGAATATTTTATTTTTTATGAAATTGCGAGAAATCAAAAATATTTTTAATCACTATGCCTGAAACTTAATTCTATATTATTTTTTAACTGACGAAATTAATGTCGAATCTCAAACATAATCCGATATTTAAATTTATTTAGTGACTAGAGATAATAAATGCTGTATATAAGAAAATTAAAATAAAGGGTATATACCAAATTTTGAAAACATATTGATAATAAAAAGGAAAGTAACAGACTAGAAAATAGATTGATATAAAAAGAATCACTGTACTGATACATGCTTTTTCTGTCGGATAATTAAGAGAATTAATCTACTAGGATGACTTTAAGTTTCGCAGTTGGCTGAAGACACACTAAAGCGCCATTATCGGACAGTTCATCTGGGTGAATGTATAGCTAGAGTTAGAATTTTGTGTGTGGGAGCATGGTTGAACAAGTATTGTTAAGTGAAGGAACTCCGGTCCAACAACAATTTTTTGGTGAAACTCTCAGGCAATTCAAGAAATATTACGGGTTGTTTATGACAAAATACGCTAAAAAGAAATCAGCTCTATTCAAGTGGGTCAAGAGTTTTAGTGAGGGACGTAGAGATGCCATTTGAACTTCTCTACCGACCCGTTAAATATTCCGAAAACTACTGATCAACTTTATTCAGAAAAATCCTCTGTGTACAAATAATTTGCGAGGGAAGGATAGAGGACTGCTGTATGCTCTTGTGTGTGCAGCAGTGATTGTTCACGGGCTTCTAACCTGTGTTTCAATTCCCTTCCCTACTCACCAGACATTTCCTTTGGTATTTTCTTTTATTCCTGGAGTGTAAAATTGTCATGCGGGGTTTGCAGTTGGAATACATGGAGATGATAAAATATCCAACGAAAAGGCAACTGATGAACCAGACTTCTAAAAACTTCCAGGAAACTTTTCATCAATGAATACGGTAATGTGATCAGAGTATTGCTTCAATGCGAAAGTACTTTGAAAGAATTCATGATAGGGTAGATTTCAGTTCTAAAAGTGGCATAAACGCTCTCGCATTATTCCAAAACTAAAAGTTGATTTATATTTAAAGTAACACTAAGAAAGAAAACTTTTATGCATAAAAAATATAATTCAACCTTTTTATACCGAATCAACTCTAAAATATTGTTTGTTGTGTGCTGTGATATTTCATTTATGCTGCCTCGAGAAAAATTTTGAGTAGTATTATAATTTTGTGTCTTTCTAAACCCCTTATAAACGTCAACATGTATAGGGGGGGAAATCAAGATATTAAGTTTATGAATCTTTTTCCGATTAAAGTACACACGGCTTTCTCGTCTGAGAACGAAAAAAATTCAACCGACAAAGGGAATTACCACACATCAAACTGAGCCAAAATAAATTGGTAAATTATTTTTGCAAAAAAAATCTACATATTTATGGGCAAGTTTCTTGTATTAAGGCAAAAAATTTAATGACATTTTTTTTTGGTTCAGGTTCTCGTATGGTGAGGTTTATAATCAGTTAAAAATTGTTCGCGTTACACAAAAAATCCACGTATTCCTCAACGGGAAAAATATTCTTAAACTAAATCTGTTTTCAACATGTATGTGTTGACATGTTATTTTACGGTTCCTTTTACTGATGAAAAATGTGCAAATCCCTTGTGTTACAGCAAAGCATATTCAATGCATTTATTTAAATTTAGTTAACTAGGCATGAGAACTTTTATTGGCTTATTTTTTTCCAATCCTACTATTTACGCATACTTCGAAGAAAAAAAAGGTCCTAAAATAAATCTGCTGATTTTTTTAACAATTACAAGCTAACGTGTGTTAAGGCCTTTATGTTGGTTTGATACTGATTGCTATTACTTGGAGGAAATGTTTTTATCTCACCTAAGTACTTTCCGTTTCGTTAGGTACAGATAACTTCATTTAGGTTATTTTCCTATTCTTAGACAAGCAGTCTAAAAATAGTACATTTGGCTTACTTGTGTCACACCGTAATAAAAGAATAAGAACTTTTAGAAGGATATAATTATTGGTAAAACGGTAATTGAAAAATAGAAAAATAAATTAGCATTAAGGAGAATACATACATATTAAAGTAAATAAAAATATATTAAAATAAATAAAATTATATAAATAAATAAAATTATATAAGTAAATAAAATATATGAAACTATAAAAATATATTTTAAGATGTCTTCACAAGCACTATACTATTTAAAATATTAACACATATACAGCATTAGGTTTTGTGAGCTACGATCTACTTTATGCAACACGAGGCCTAATGACACCTGGACTTACTATTTAAAGCCGATTCCGAACGGCTACGAACATCCATGCCCATCCATGTCAGTGGGATTCGAACCCACGAACTTCGATCCTGAACGCCAGCACCCTAAACAATCGGCCATCGTTCGGCTATACAGTATTAGGCAAAATATATAATCGGTAATACACTCATTCAAAAATAGGAAAAGCATTTTGTTACATCTTAGCACTACAAAAGAAATAAAAAATATGTTAAGGTTATCTTACACTATTAAATCGCTTTACTATTTCAAATTTGAAAATTAAAATAATATGCAAAATATACAGAGTATCGGAGATAAATTCCATTTACCAAATAAAAATGAATCTTAATCATACTAAAAAACAACTTTCCTGTTTCTTTTTCTTTCATTTTTTTGTTCCACCATTACTACACTATTTTATTAAAAAGTAAATTGGATTCATTGAATTTATTTGAATTTAAATAAACTTATTAACTTCAAATATAAAGCAATTTTAGTTCATAAAAAGGTATTGATTCCATTTTTATGACAAATAGGATAATAATTTTCAAATGGCTCTCAGTTTTAAGGTTGAAAACAAGTACTAAACGAATTACCATATTTTAAACTTCAGAGCAAATTGTAAAATATAAATCCCACAAAATCCATTTATCCTGTTTTTACACTTCCAAGAAGACATTAACATATTTAAACAAAAAACTACATTAAATGCATAAAAAATTCCCAATGAGGATTAGATTGAAAAAAAATGTGTTGGGAAAAGAAATGAAAATTTCAAAAGACGCTTTCTATTTGTAGGGAAAGTAATGAATACTTACCTTGATTTTTATTATTACTTAATTATTAAAGGAAGTCATTGTATACTAGAATCTTTATTCTAACTAAAATGTTTATTGTGTTGATTTAATTTTCCCATCTTTTATCATATGAATCAGGACTATACAAAGAGGATATTACATATAAAGTAATAACAAATGAAAAATTCTTATTCCTTTATATGCCTAATATTATTTAAATGAATGGGTATTTTTCCATAAAAAATGAGTTTACAAAAGAAATAACAATAAAATTATTAATAAGAAACATGTAATAAGAAACAATACTTGACTTGATTTTTTTATGTATATATATATATATATATATATATATATATATATATATATATATATATATATATATATATATATATATATATATATATATACATATATATATATATATATATATAACATATAATATTTATATATATATATATATATATATATATATATATATATTATATATATATATATATATATATATATATATATTTATATATATATATATATATATATATTTATATATATATATATATATATATATATTATATATAATTTTTATTATTATATATTTGGTATATCTTTTGTTAATTATTAAAGGAAGTCGTATACGAAAATCTTTGCTGTATACTAGAATGTATATTGTGTTGATTTGATTTTCCCATCTTTTATCATATGAATCAGGACTATACAAACATGCTATTAAATATAAAATAATAACAAATGAAAAATTATTATTCCTCTATATGCATAATACTATTTAAAGGAATGGGTATTTTTCCATAAAAAATGAGTCTACAAAAGAAATACCAATAAAATTATTAATAAGAAACATGTAATAAGAAAAAATACTTCACTTGATTTTTATTATTACTTAATTATTAAAGGAAGTCATTGTATACGAGAATCTTTATTGTATACTAGAATGTATATTGTTTTGATTTAATTTTCCCATATTTTATCATATGAATCAGGACTATGAAAACAGGTTATTAAATATAAAATAATAAAAAATAAAAAAATAATATCTCTTTATACACATAATACTATTTAAAGTAAAATAAAGGAATGGGTATTTTTCCTTACAAACAAATAAGTCTACAAAAGAGATACCAATAAAATTATTAATAAGAAACATGTAATAAGAAAAAATACTTCACTTGATTTTTATTATTACTTAATTATTAAAGGAAGTCATTGTATACAAAAATCTTTATTGTAAACTAGAATATATATCGTGTTGATTTAATTTTCCCATCTTTTATCATATGAATCAGGACTGTACAAACAGGCTATTAAATATAAAATAATAACAAATGAAAAATTATTATTCCTCTATATGCATAATACTATTTAAAGGAAAATAAAGGAGTGGGTATTTTTCCTTAAAAACAAATGAGTCTACAAAAGATATACCAATAAAATTATTAATAAGAAACATGTAATAAGAAACAATACTTGACTTAATTTTTATTATATATATATATATATATATATAATTTTTATTATTATATAGTTTGTATATCTTTTGTTAATTATTAAAGGAAGTCACTGTATACGAGAATCTTTACTGTATACTAGAATGTATATTGTGTTGATTTCATTTTCCCATCTTTTATCATATGAATCAGGACTATACAAAGAGGATATTACATATAAAGTAATAACAAATGAAAAATTCTTATTCCTTTATATGCCTAATATTATTTAAATGAATGGGTATTTTTCCATAAAAAATGAGTTTACAAAAGAAATAACAATAAAATTATTAATAAGAAACATGTAATAAGAAACAATACTTGACTTGATTTTTATTATTACTTAATTATTAAAGGAAGTCATTGTATGCGAGAATCTTTATTGTAAACTAGAATGTATATCGTGTTGATTTAATTTTCCCATATTTTATCATATGAATCAGGACTATGCAAACAGGCTATTGAATGTAAAATAATAAAAAATGAAAAATTAGTATTCCTCTATATGCATAATACTATTTAAAGGAAAATAAAGGAATGGGTATTTTTCCTTACAAACAAATGAGTCTACAAAAGAGATACCAATAAAATTATTAATAAGAAACATGTAATAAGAAACAATTATTGACTTGATTTTTATTATTACTTAATTATTAAAGGAAGTCATTGTATACGAGAATCTTTGTTGTATACTAGAATGTATATTGTGTTGATTTAATTTTCCCATCCTTTATCATATGAATCAGGATTATGCAAACAGGCTATTAAACAAAAAATAATAAAAAAGGAAAATTTATTATCCCTCTATATGCATAAAACTATTTAAAGGAAAATAACGTAATGGGTATTTCCCCTTACAAACAAATGAGTCTACAAAAGAAATACAAATAAAATTATTGATAAGAAACATGTGTAAAATTTAAAAGAAATCTCTGACAAGCGGTTTGATATCACTTTTAAATTAATATCACCAATGCAGTAATTAATCAAAAATAAATAAGTGTAAAACTTAACAAAATACTAAGAATTTCAAACAAATACAAAAAAAAATTTAAAATTAGTTTAAACTAGTTTCAGTTCATGTAAAAACAAATTACACTATCCTTTTTTAACACTAGATTTACGGACAGAGCCAATTTGACTCGTTAAAATTTGATCACCATATATATATATATATATATATATATATATATATATATATATATATATATATATATATATATATATATATATATATATATATATATATATATATATATATATATATATATATATATGTATATATATATATATATATATATATATATATATATATATATATATATATATATATATATATATAAAACTTTAATATCACTTTTCAAAAACATACGTTTGTTTTTAGTTAAATAATAAAATATATGTAAACTTTTATTCATCTTCCGCACAGACCGATTCATTGCGCTTTATCAAATGTGTTATACCTATTTTCACGGTTGAAAATAAATAAATATAGTATAAAGTAAATATAAAGTATAAAGTATATAAAGTATAGTAAAAAGTAAATATAAAATATAAAGTATATATAGTATAAAGTAAATATAGAGAAAAAAGTCGAGAACACTTCCATTTCAATGACAGAAATTCATGCTACTGACGCACGTAAGAATTGTGAAGTTCAACAATCATGCAAAAGAAAATGATCTAGAAACCAGTGTGCTTGGTTTGGTTTGGAGTGCTACGATCTACTCTTTGCAACACGAGGGCTAATGAGTCCGGGACCTACAGCTTAAAGCTGATTCCGAACAGCTACGAACATCCATGACACTGTGGGGTTCGACCCACGAACTCCGGTACCGAAGGCCAGTACCCTTACCAATCGGCAATCAGTGTGCTAAATGTAATAGAAATGTTTGCGGAAAATGTGTTTCAAAAACAGATTTTATATGTAAATAATGTTTTCCGTGAATTTTTTATAATAAACATTTCATTTAAATTAATTTGGAACCATTTTCTTTGCAAAAAACTTTAATTTTCTTGTATGAGTCAAATTGGCTCACTTCAGTAAAAGTAGGTATATGATCAACATCTGTAAATCTAGTGTTAAAATATGTTCTTTATTTTAAGTAAATTTTTGAGCGTTTTAATGACAGAAATAAAAAGCAGGTAGTATACCTTATATCTTCTAAACCTTTTAAACTGAAATGTTATATCTCATAAATTTGCATGTAACAAAATTAAAACAAAATTTAAAATAATTTATCTACAGAAAATTTATGATATATTTTAAAATTTTATATGCTCAAAGGAATTTTGGCAAGGATTTTAGATGTTGTATTGTTTTTAGAAATTAAAAATATTTCATTTACTACAAAGTGATATTTTACAAACAATATATATTTTACAGTACACAGTATAGGACCTTGTACGTTTATATATGAATAAAAATTCATATGCCTTACTGTTAAATATTATTTCAAAAAATTTTATCAATTATATTTTTAATAAATTATTTAATACAAATTATTAAAATTTATTTAATACATAGTATTATCCTCAAGACTATTTATTATAATTTTATAGTATTTAATATAAAAAAATTCCAATAAATTTATTCAGCTAACTTTAAACGCACTCATACTTTCAAAGTTTGTAATGTAGAATAAATATTAGAAATGTATTACTAAATATTCACTAATGCCCAACAAAAATTCACTGAGCAAGCATATTTATTTGTTAAAAAAATCAAGGGTAAGCATAAATTTTTAGTAGCGCATTGTGATTTAGGAAAGAAAGATATGCATAAAATTTTAGTAATAATACGAAATCTTAAATTCACTTCCTTCATATATCTATAAATTTTACTTTTAAATTGGACCACTGAAAAAGAGGTGATTAATATTCAGTAATAAAAATTCGAATAAATTTGAATTTCATTTGATTTCATTCTAAAAGTTTCTCAGCTCAAATAGTATTTTAAATATTTCAACTGTTATTTGAACAATTAAATCCCCATACGGCCACTTAAGAGCTTGGATAAATATTTATAAAAGCATATTTACCCAGAAGTAACTGTCAGTGCTTTTTATCGCCATTTCCTTCAAATTAAAATCATCCAAGCATTTTTCTTTCTACACGCCTCTCTCCTGAGATTTTTTAGCAAATAAATTTCTAAGGTATTAAGAAAAAAAGTATAAAAGTGGATGATTAAAACGTTTATTTACTTTAAAAAGGAAGAATATTAATTTGATCGTAGGAATTGAGTATTCTTGTATATTTTAGGTGAGTGACTTTTAAGTTATAGCTTACGAAATTCACTTTTTACAAATATTGTGATGTGAGTTGAAAATATAACAAAAATGTTCTATGTATGAAAAATATATATTAAATTTCGATGTGTATCTATTGTGTAATATAATATAGTATAAATTGTGTATTATATCTATATGTACTTTCGCTACACATTTAGAAACAGGTGGATTAATATTAATGGAATTATCGCACGATAATCCAAAAATAATCCTGAAAAGATTTAGACATGTCAAACTAATCCAAAGTCAAGGACTAGTGGAGTTATAGCGGGTTTTTAGCATATGGTCCTCGTAAATATGCCGAACTATGGCTGAATGATTAGGGTGCTGGTCTTCGGAACCGGAGATCGGGATTTCGAATAAAACTATGGTATGGATCTTCGTAGATGTTCTGAATCGGCTTTAAGCAGTATTTTCCTGTCTCATTAGCCCTCGTGTTGCAAAAAGTAGATTGTAACGCTCCAAAACCAACCTAGTAAACATATGTATAGTAAATTGTACTATACATAAAGATAGTCCAGTGTAAATGAAAAGTCCAGGAAAATACTATGTACAAAACTATGCGTAGATAAATATTGTCTAGTAAAGTACCATTTGAAAAAATTCTACTATAATTCTTGGTGAATTGCATTTATTTGTATCATCAGCGTTAGAATCACACTAGTCATGTTAGTTTAATAAAGCCAATTATGTTATCTATTTTTATTAAATTTCCCAGTTATATATGTATGTGTGTGTGAAATGATAGACAAATCGGACTCACATTTATAAGGGAAAACATTAATTATGGTTAGTTTAATCACACCAGTTATGTTAGCTATTTTAATTAAATTTGACAGTTATATATAACTGGAACAGTTTATTTCTGGTGAGATACATGAAATCCATACAACATGCAAGCACTTTTACAAAATCGTGCACCCAGACAATATAATCCTGAACAAACAC
>CM063505.1:46751568-46784068 GCA_032207245.1 Pardosa pseudoannulata
TGACCTATCCGAAGATATACATCAGCAACTAATGATGACCGTACCGTACAGTGACTCCATAATGGCTACCAAGCCACCGCTGACCTACGAGAGGCCCGTCATGGTCCAATTTTAATGTGGTCCAACCCGGTAAGGAGCAAAGAAGCTCGTTGGCTACAGAAGTAAGATCGTGACTACTAGTAAGAAAGTTAGGAAAAGATCACTTAGGTACCCCTGTATCGTGAACCACGTACACACCTAAAGGAGGTGTACAAATATGTAAATAAGAGATTTGAAAAAAAATTTTCAATTTTACAACTCCTCTTCAACCTCCACTCAAAATACGTGTTCTGCAAAGATCGGTCGATTTACTTGAAAAATTGAAATAAAAAATTTGTTGAGTTACGATCCTCTCGCCAGATTTCAAACGCCACGCTGCAAGCACGCCAATTTCGCCAAATGTGGTTGAAGCACCAACAAGATCCATGATTAGAAACAGGAGCGTGGGCTAAGAAGAGGAGTTGAAAAAACATAGCGAGGGGGAGGAAAAGACACGTATTATCTTAATTGCTTTATTTGAATTAGGGTTATCTGTAATAAGATATGTACTAACAATAACTTATAAAAGAAACTACAAATCTTCATTTGAAAATATTCAAAAAAATAAACTAAGAAATATGACTTTTTTGTCAATACTGACGCCCTGTGTTCATCCATAAATAAAATAAAAAACTATTGAAGCAAATATATTTCAGAAAGAATATTATTTGTCAATTTCAAACCCATCTACCCCAAAATGATCGATAATTGAATTTTGAATCAGTTATCGTGTCAAATCTAGTTGACACTTCCGAACGAATTTACGGTAAGTTCGATTGGTTTTTCTTTAAATAAAAAAAAGATACTTTAAGAATACCTTATAAAAGAACTTACAAGAAAACATATAGAAAAATAAAGCAACAAAAGGGAATTTTCTATTTACCAATTTTCAATAATAAAAGAGAAAACCATTGACGCAAAGATATTTCAGAAACAATATCATTCGGCAATTTCAGACCCATTGAAAATCTCCCCACAAATTGGATAAGGATCGATAACCGAATTTTGAATCAGTTCTCGTGTTAAATCCAGTTGACACTTCAAAACGAATTTAGGTAAGTTCGGGTACAAATATTTAGAAAGAGATTTGTCCGCTTGGTATTTAAGTTCGCGAATATCTGCCAGATTCGAATGAAAAGTCTCTAAAGAAAGTCTTTTAAAGGTAAAATCTCCTGCATTTAATTTCCTGGCGATTTCTGTTCCCCGGCTGTCAAACTGCGACTCGAATTTCATAAAGGATGGCTTAGAATAAACTGTCAGTGACGAGGGAAGGCGATGAAATCGGCCCAGCACGATTAATTAGGTAGCATTAGAAATTCTATCATAATATTTTGTTATTAGCTACCTCATTTTTTTAATAAGTGAAGAAACATTTAGGTTAATTAAATATATTTGAATACTGATAAAAAAACCCAATAAAGCTCATTAAAAAACGATTATTGCTATTCAATGCATTCTAAAAAGGCATTCTTTAATTTGTAGTTTGAGTAAGAGTAATTTATAATTTTAAACCAATAACGCGTAACGTTTTTGGTTTCAAATTAAAATTGGTTTAACCCTTTAGCGGACAGTGGTTTCGTAGCAAAACCACCTATTAAACATCTTTTTTTTATTTTACTTTTTGGAGTACTTTACTTTATCTTTTTATAATTACTTACGGCTCCAATCTCATACATCACAGATGTATGAAAGCGAATGATGTAGAATCAAGAGCTTCTGCAATTAAAAAAAAACTGTTTGGTGACATGGATTATTTTTTGATTATATATATATATATATATATATATATATATATATATATATATATATATATATATATATGTATATATGTATATATGTATATATGTATATATGTATATATATATATATATGTGTATATATGTATATATGTATATATATATATATGTATATATATGTATATATATATATGTATATATATATATATATGTATATATATGTATATATATGTATATATATGTATATATATATATTTTATATATATATATATATATATATATATATATATATATATATATATATATATATATATATATATATATATATATATATATATATATATATATATATATATATATATTATATATATATATATATTATATATTATAACAGATGATAGTTCTACGTTTATCTTTTTATTTCTTTTGAAATATATGTATTTAAACTTTCTGTACTTGAGAAATCAGTAATTCAATTTATATTACTTATGACCCCAAATAAAACTATTTATATAAACAACACTTATGAGGTGTTAAGCTATTTACTTATTATACCAGTTTGAGGATTATCATTTATTGTTCTTGAAATATAGTTAAAGTTTTAAAAAGGCATAATGTTCAAGCTCTACAAAGTTAGCGGTTAGTCAGTTAAACCACTCCTCAAACCTTCCTTAGGTGTCCTCTAAGGCAAACCCTTCTAAGGAATGTAAGGAAAACTTATATTTTACATTTACAATGTTCATAGATAACATTTATAAACAAATTACATTAAATTCCTATGAATTTATTTTGGTGACCTTTAAAGGATTAATTAGGTTTCAATGAATAACGTCTAGCGTTATGGGTTACAACCTAATTTATATTTTTAAAATTAAACCATTTTTTTTGTTTAAACCAACAGCGCCTAGCGTTATTGGTTGAAATCTTACCTTAACCGGGTTTGTAATTGTCATTACGAATCCGTTTCTACAATATCAAAACATATCATCCTAATAAAAAGTCGCCGAAAGCTGACCGATTGGTTAGAGCTCTGATCGTCGACCCACAAACTTCCGGAGTTTGTGAGTTCGAATCCCACTATGGCATGGATCTTCGTTGCTGTTCGGAATCGGCTTTAAACAGTAGGTCCCAGTCTTATTAGTCCTCGTGTGCAAAACAGTTGACCGTAGCTCTCCAAACCAAACTAATAAAAAGTTAGTAATTTGCTCTTATTTCTTTGTGAATCCTAAACCCAAAATCACTCATAATCAAAATTTGACTAACTGCTTTGAATCACTGTAATACTAGACTGAAGACTCGAGTTGGTGTTACATGGGCCCCTGGTTTTTTGTGTTTTTTTTCGGCGGCCGAAGACGGATACCGAGATCGGGTGGGCGAGCCCTGTTCCATGCAGGTTCTACAGGAGGGGGCAAGAGATGCGACCCCGCCCACGCCAGCTTCGGAGAAGGACATTTTCCCGTGGAGGCGAAAACTTGACCGAGGGGGGGATGCCACCCCGGCCCCTCGCGAAGAGGAAAGGAGAGATGCCCGGTCGGAACGACGGAGAAGGGACATTTTCTTGTGAACGGAGCTGAGACCGGAGGAGGTGTTTTCCGCTCGGCACAGTTTATTTTTGTCCTCGGTCTTATTTGAGCCCTGTTCGAGTATGAATTGAAGTGTACTTATGTTTTTTTAACAAATCTTCTTAATAATAAACGTTTAGTCAAGAGTTTTGTCGCTGCTGTTATTAATTGTCGGCCACATAGGCTTTAATCGAAGATACCTGCTCCAGTAAAAATAGACGGGCAGGTATAGAACGAGGCGTGCAGACTTCAGAAAGTGCAGCCGGGGAAGCGCGAGGCGTTGACAAGCACTACTATCTATTTGGTACTACACGAGCCAAGAGAAACTTATTGGTTAAAAGGCAATATCAAACAGTTACGAATATCCATGTTAACGGGGGATTTGAACACATAAACTATGGTATCAAGGTGTCAAATTAAACCACGCTACCCTTTTAGTCATCACTCTAGAATTAAATTTGTTGTGAATATAATGATGAGCTGGTATTTGAAAAATTATGCTATAGTAGTCATAAATATAAGAGTCATTTAAAGAAAATTATTATTTCTTCCAATCTGACACGACATTTTTAAATTTATAATTTTAATGGAGGAATTAATAATTTTTAACCAATAACTCCTAGCTTTATTCTTTGAAACCTTATGTTCCGTATACTGGTAAGAATTACTCATTAAGTTAAACTGAATTATAAGAAATTGTAATTCGTAATTACGAAATCATTTGTACAATCTTGAAATGTTTCAATCTGATGAAATGCTAATAAATTAAACGCGTGTGTGTGTGAACTCTAAAAAGGTATTTAATTCAAAGTCATATTTTAATTCTGAAGCATTGCTGTCTTTGCTATCACCAAACAAGAGCTAGGGAGACGGGAATCTACTGCTAAGTCCGAACCCTAAATATCTTATGTCAAAGAGCAGTACGCTACACTTTTGGCTATATTTAAAATTTGTGCGAATAGAATGATTAACTATTTAAATATGTGTGTTATACAAATAAGCTAAACATTGATTATAATGCTATTTTCTTTGTAGCGAAATCTTTTCTTTTTAAATACTCGATGTTTCTTTCGTTAGTTCATAACCAATTTTATTTTTGTCTATAAAAGTGATCAATAATTAAATGTTAGTATTAGATAGCACATTAATTAAATGATATATATTAATAATATATTCCAATTGGAAATTTAATCTATATTTAAATTCATAGTTACAATTTAATCCCTAGAAAATTTTAGTATTAATAAAAAATATATTTTCATCCAAATCTTGATGTAACGAAAATAATTAGACAATATAAGTAAGTTAAAAAATAACAACCAACAGCATTAGTAAAATTTCTATACAATTTCTTTAATTCCTTATGAAAAAAAACTAGACAAAAGGTAAGCTTACTAATACATTAAGACTTTCTATAAATAAGTGAAAAATAATATCTCTTAATCCGGTAATTAGGAATATACAGGAATGTAAAAGATTTAATCTCATTAATTATTGTTTTTATGTATCTGAAAAATACTACTGTCATCGAAAAGATTTTACGTTTTAAGACATTGTATTCATTAGTATTACTTTAAATATATTCAAGATTTTTTACCACGTGTTAAAAAGGCCTTTTAAAATGTTCTGCCTTAAATGTGCAGTAAGGAAATTTATAATGCTGCACTTAAGTAACTCGGTCTTTTCTCCCATAGAGCTCGAAAGCAGAGAAATAATTTACAGCTTTTGAGATAAGAAAAATAAACTGGATGGACTCATAACTTTAACTGGAGCTTTACTGTCATAACGTTGGATTTAAGCTGCCAAGATACCCCGCAACAGTATTTTTAATATGAAATTATGTTAAATTTTACTTAATGAAGCGAGAAAGGGAATAATTTATCAACACTTAAAAGGAAACGTAGTTTTTCAAATGTTACAATTTCAGTAATGTTTCCAACACAAGTTCTAAATACTTTTACGAAAATATTTTGTTTATAATTATAGGCTTGAATCTGACATCTGTGAATAGATTGCTGGATATCCTGGTACGTGCGCTGAAAGGTAAGCAATGTTTTGGTATTTTCCTGTTTAAAAAATTTGTTAAGATGTTAAAGCACCTTATGAGGTGTATAATAGGTGTCTAGTACAACGACCTATTCTTGGTTCATTATCAAATAAAACGTTAAGGACTATTTAGAATAAATGTTTTTTCTGGATCATAAATAAGGGTCTAAATTTTTTTAAATATACAAATATATGATATAAAGTAATGCATTGCTTACCGTTTTATATATATTATATATATATATATATATATATATATATATATATATATATATATATATATATATATATATATATAAAGCGTAGAAATTAAATGACATTGTGACTAAATTTTAAAATTCGCGAATTGGAATACATATATACATATATATACATATATATACATATATACATATATACATATATATACATATATACACATATATACATATATACATATATACACATATATACATATATACACATATATACACATATATACATATATACATATATACATATATATACATATATACACATATATACACATATATACATATATACATATATACATATATATACATATATACACATATATACATATATACATATGTACATATATACATATATACATATATACATATATATACATATATACACATATATACATATGTACATCTATATATACATATATACATATATATACATATGTACACATATACATATATATACACACATACATATATATATATACAAATATATATATATATATATACATATATATATATATATATATATATATATATATATATATACATATATATACATATATATATATATACATATATACATACATTATATATATATATATATATATATATATATATATATATAAAGCGTAGAAATTAAATGACTTTATGACTAAATTTTAAAATTCGCGAATTGGAAAACTACTTTTATCAAACAGAAGATAATTATCTTTAATATTCTAAGAACATCAGGGATATTATAAGGGAATTATATTTTGTTTACATAAGGTTTTTTTAAGTTTTATACTAGGTGCCTTTATCATACATCCTGTACATCACATTTTATACACATGCAATGCAATGTATGCTTGTCACATATGATTTACATTGAGCTATATTTTATAAATACCATTATATATTTTATATTTTGTATTACTGTGTATCACATGTGATACACAAGTGTATAAAACATTTGACATGTATTCCATATATGATATTTAGGACAGACAAATAATTAAAACTTTGGTATACAAAATAAAATAGCTTTTGTCTTCATTTGGATCAATAAATTTTGTTACAAATTTCAAAGGTTATCTTGAGAGTTTGATAATTTGGTGCACATTTTACTGTTAATTAAAAAAATTATATGACTTGAAGATGCAAAAATGAAAAATGATATAAAAATAATACTTATTGAAGAAGTTAGAAAAATTAATCATTAAAATAGCAAAACATTTTCTTTTACTTTAATTCCTGAAAACTCGTACTATAAGGAACGTTTTAAACCACAAAAGATATTATATGTTTACTTAAAGAACGTATAATATATATTTTGGGGAACATATAATATCTTAACACCTTTCAAATAAAAAATTCGTCATTGTAATCTTCTTTATTTAAAATACAATATCATAAAAAGGTTATTGTCATAAAAGAAATTTTTAATACCTTATTTAACACTTTGAAGCCAGAATTCTTAATGGACGACAGTAATACCAAAATATGCAACACTTTTATGTTTAGTTAGTTTGAATTTTTTTGTTACTTCAGTTAAATCTTAAAAAACGATACTTCAAATGTTCAAGCGTCTGATATGTATAATTTCGTCATCTACATAGATAGTTTATGATTTTTCGAGCTACAAAGACGATTTTACTTTTTCAACAGGTAAAATAACTGAAATAATGACAAACAACTGAATTTGTTATAAAAATTTACTGTACTTTCTTTACAGATATTAACAAATAAATATTTTCGACGATTTTATTTTATAAATGATAAAATTTTCTTTTATCATTTATAAAAAAAAATTAATTTTTTATAAATGGTTTGGTTTAGAGTGCTACGGTCTAATTTTTGCAGCACGAGGGCTAATAAGACCGAGACCTACAGCTTAAAGCCGATTCCGAACGGCTACGAAAATGCATGCCACTGTGGGATTCGAACCCACGAACTCCGGTACCGAACGCAAGCACCCTAACCAATTGGTAATCGTTCAGCCTTTTTATAAATGATATCCTATGGTCTTTAAAATTAATAGCTCCTCCCTAATTAAAATAAGTTCTAATATACCAAGTTGATTTAACTTCGAAATTTTCTTATTGCCTGGCAAGTGTTCATAGTAATTTTAATTTCAGATATTTATCAACAAATATATTACAGGAATTACTTAGGCATTACATATTATTAAGACTAATATTAAAATTATATTTAGTTTTGTATTTCGAGTAATAGTATTCGTAAATACATAAATATTATACCAAACGTAAATGATTAAATTTAATTTTCCGCTAGATAATAAATGAAAATTTTTAAAAGAAAGAAAATATTTTTTTTAAATTGATGCGAAAGATGTTATTCTATAAACTCAAAACTTTAGAAACGTAACCAAACTTATAAAATTAAAAAATTCCGTTTTTATGCTAGATAAAATTATATTGTATTCATATAGTGGATAGTTATAGAATGAAGTAAATAAAATCAAGGATATATATGTAATGAAAGATGTAAGTTATATTTAGAAAATATTTTTTTTGCTTAGATATTTATAGATAAAAAATCCATATATATGTTGAAAGATTTTAAAACAAAATGTAAATTATAAATATATAAAAAATTTTTTTTTTATAAAATTATTTGTTATTTTATAGTTATTTATGAGTATAATTAATAATATTATATATGATAAATTAATATTTTTAAAATGTGTATTTATATATTTTAAAATTATAAATATATAAAATATATTAAATTATATTTATTTTTTATATAAAATATTTATAAAAATGTATAATTATTTATATATATTTTATATAAATATATATATATATATATTTATGTAAATATGAATATATATATATTAAAAAAAATGTATATATTATATATATAATATATATATATATATATATATATATATATATATATATATATATATTATATATATATATATATATATATATATATATATATATATATATATATATATATATATAGTATGTATATTATATGTATAATATATATATATATATATATATATATATATATATATATATATGAGTTTCTTTATGCTAACCGATAAA
This sequence comes from Pardosa pseudoannulata, assembly GCA_032207245.1. NCBI lineage: Eukaryota > Metazoa > Arthropoda > Arachnida > Araneae > Lycosidae > Pardosa > Pardosa pseudoannulata. The sequence goes on from CM063505.1 coordinate 46,760,298, forward strand.
ATTATTCTTCATCGATTACATCAGATCAATAATCCACAATTTTATTGATCGGCTTTTTAATTTAAATGCAATTTTGGTAATTAAGCTTGGTATCGACATTTTTTAGAAATTTTATGCCCAAATGACGTTAATTGCAATGTTACAGTATTCAAACAGTCAACGAAACCAATTTTAAAGCATAGAGTAAAAGTAGCATTAAATTTTAGTCTTTATAACTGCTAGATGTTGATACAAATGGTTAAAATTGTTAATACTGAACTACATAATATTCAGTTGCTTTCAGGTTTTTACTATATATTACGGATATATACGTAAACAAAACTGAGTGCCACATTTCACTGCTATCAAATACATAAAATAATCATTTTTACTTATAGAATGCTTCAATAGGTTTTTTTTTTGTTTGTTTCATGGTATTATATACTTTGTAACACGACCAGTGATTAAACCTTTTAAATAAGTATTTCCAGATAAATAAGTAAATTAAAAATATATTAAAGAGGTTAAGAAAACCGTAATGCACCTGAAACATTTGAAAGAGTTTAATGAAGAACAAAATATAAATTAACACAACTTCCAACTTTTCAAGTTATAAAACAAGAATACTCGAAAATAATGTTTAAATGATAAAAAAATATTTACATTAGGAATTTTAAGATGAGGTTGTTATCTTATGAACTTGTAAACCATTTTGTATTTTTAATTCATAAGTTTTGAAGTGAAATTCTGCTTTTTAAAAATCCATTATTCCTTTAAAGTACCTCACCAGTTAATTATCTTAAATCCTTTAACTGGCTTCCTAGTTGTCTCAGCGATTCTGAAAGCTTTTAGAATGATCAAGTAACTAATGTATCATCAAAAGAATCAGCGCACGAATTTAATTCGGTTCCAGCTTACGGTACAATTTATTTTCCTATTCATGTTAGGAGTGACTTCAGTGTTTTAGTCATTACAACGATTTATCAAACATTTTATTGGCCGATCTGAATCATTATAGTTTTAAAGATCACCTTCGCCTAATTAAACCAGAGAGGATATACAACCGTTTTCATTCTTTATTCCACGTTCCCCATCAGGAGTCCTTTCATCTATCACAGTTTAATATATCTGAACACATTAAGTAAACCACAGCTGAATTGAGTGAGAACGACTAGACGTGTGTACTTTTCTCAGATAAAAGTTCACTCATTGATCTGATTGCAAAACACAATTAAGGATGAGTGGTAGTGTATATGGGGATAAAAATACCCATGAAACACCATGTAGTATTCATGATGTAATGGTATGAGATGGTGAATGTCTCATACTTTTATATTCGATTCTATCTAGGACTATAGAGATATGTACATTTATGAATGAAATTCTACTGCTTGGTGTTCAAGTTTACACACTGTGTGTCATGTTATAAATTGGCTGCACCAACGAGGACCATCTACCTTAAAACAAAGGTTTAAGATGTTTTGGGTGTCTCCGGGTGTACAATCCACAGAAGCTCATAATATACAATGCAATATAGTAAATACAGTAAACATATCTCAAAATAACACATACGAATACAAAACAGACAAAATTACACTGGAATTACAAAAAGTAATAATCATAAAATTAAAAAAAATTTAAATAAAAAAATTAATGATAATAATTACAAGATAATTGCATGAAAATAGATAAAAAAGTTCGGTACAGTGAAGTTATATATTCAGAATCAGCCTTGTTACGAGGCCTGCAGATTCTCTGAAGTTTCCATTAGCCAACCGCACAGCTTGCTTAGTTTTGATGAGAGAGTTTTGTTACAAATTAGCTGATCAGCCCAGACACCCTTCAGGTCTGGTCTGGGGCGCTTGAAATGCCAATTCCTAGTGAGGGAGCAGTCAAATAGGTAATGGTCGGGCAAACCTGGGCCACCGCAAACACATCTCGTACTAGCCGAATCGGAAAGCTGGAACAGTCTAAGATAGGCCGGGAATGGGCCATTCTCGGTAAGGAGAGCTGTAAGGGATGCATTGGAAATTAGCCTAGTGGAGTTTACTTTCGGGTAGTACGCGTAGACAGGCCTACCCTTCTCCGATGTGTCCCAAGTGGCCTACAGTCAGCTATATGGTGCTCTCGAAGTGTGCCCTTGATGTAGACCTCTGGGAGAGGAAGTTCCAGATCAGTGTGGTCTTGTTCGGCTGCGGACTTGGCCAGGGTTGTTTTATGAAAGTCAACAGGACGTGTCATCTCATAATTCCTTTTTCACGACTGTCTTTTCAACAATATAATCAGTAAGTTCTTTGGCCATCTTGAACCTCTGATTTAAATCCAATTGAAAATATATGGATGTTTTTGTATGACGACTTTCGATTACAGTCTTGAATTAAAATTGACAACCTCATTTAAAGTATTAAATGAAAGGAGAAAATCTAATCCATAATCTTGATGTCTAATTGTTTAATATTCCTCCGCTTATATGTTTAAGATGTTTTGGACATTATGATGTATACATAAAAGAAATATGTTTTGAGTGCCTTCAATTACTTGCATGTCTAAGTAAATGGTTGGATCTATGTGTATTTTCCATCTACAATGAGTTTTAAAAGTTTTGCTTAGCTTGTTAAGAAAACGTACTTGGTGAACAATCCACTAGCTATATTGCCTTCCTAAATTCAATATGATCTTATACCTGGATTTTACATTACAACCATTTGTTTTCCATCTTTAACTTAACTGTCTACAGATTCTCTTGAGCTTCTGGTCAACGTTCAAAATGCCAATTTAATATCTATTGAATGCTTTAAAGATTCTTTCAATGTCCCAAGATATTTTTTCCCCACTCGGTCACCCATTTAAAACAATTTTAGATCCATATATTAAACTTGTAAATGTATGCTAGTAAACGTTTGCTAGTACGGATAGTTTCAATTCCTAGAAATATATAAACCCATCACTTGTATTTTATCATAGCAATCTTCCCCTTGGAGTATCTTGCACCTAACAGAAGTACTTGTTGCAAGTTATTTCTTTTACTTAATCAATTGATCATGTATAATTTATTATTTTGTTTCACTTAAGCTTATCACTAGCTAATTTACATTTTCTGGAAAACTTCGATACACAAAAGCATGTAGCGTTTTATCCATCTAATATTTTAAGATATGTAGTTGTTAGATCGTATCATATAATCATAATATTCGACCAGTGACGAGGCCACTTGATCTCCTCATTGGTAATTCTCTTCCAAAGCAGATATTGACCACTGCGTTTAAGAGACTAACTGTAGAGCATATCATGTTATTGTATGCGGATAAGTTAATTTTTTCCATTCATTTGAAAGGAAGGATGGCGAAAAACTTAGGTATGAAAACTTTGTATGGAAAGAAGCACCATCGTTTCATCCAAAATATCATATTTATTCATGGAATGAGGATGTTGGAAAAACTGATCTCAGCTGCACAAAAAATAATCTTTACATAGAAACAATTAAAAATTATAATATGCCCCACATCTATTGACGACACATACATAAATGGCGAACAAATAAAATGATATTCTACACTTTTATTAATTTCAGTAACGAAATATTATTTCCTAAATTTCTAGAAATATTTTTAAAAAAAATATGGACATCAGAGATGGACTGTCATACAAAATTTTTTTGCAGTACACAAGGATTTACGTCATTGTTACGCGTTCCAGAGCAAAATCATAATTTGCCAGGCACAAAAATCATCACCAGCATGCATCACGTTGGGGAGAAAAGAAGACAAGCCCTCCTCCTTGGTTGCTAAAAGCGTATTTTCCTCATCCCTTTAAATTGGAATGGGATCTTTTTCGATAAAGGTTGCTACCCACTTCAAAATTCCAGTTCTCATACATGTTTCATCACAATTCAATTACATTCGAAATTTGAAACCTTATAAAATATTTAATATCATTCAAAGTATTTGAAACCAAAGTCACTTTCCGTTATTAAATATCCTAACATAGACCCTTGTGTTAAATAACGAATCTGGAACATAAAAGATTCTTGTGTGATACGCCATTTACTTGTTCTGCTACTGTAATTACTTTGGTCCTTTTATATGGCAAAGGGTTAATGATTCAACCTATCACACTAAGTTACATACAGGAATGTCTCTAGAGAAATTGTATTTAAGTGGGCAATCATTACAACACTTTAGAAAGCTTAACTTACCTTAGCTTTCTGATATACTTTCTAGAAACAAATATGGAAAAAAATTTTGAAAATACTGCAAATTCTTTATAATATATTTAACTATTAGATGTAACCCTTTGACGGTTTCATTTTTTTTTCAGAATTCGGTCAAAAAAATGTCACATTCTTTTATTGTTCATTTTACATTTTTAAGTAAAGATATGTTATTAAAATTAACATTTCTAATATTTTTAAGCCTTTATTACAACTTCTTTTCTTTCTATGAAAGCATCATAGAATTGAAGTTTACCTTTAGTCTCATCGATATCCAAGTTAATTTTTGGAATTCCAGTGATAGCAAATCTAGGAGGCGGATCCGAAGGTTTATGACATTTAATTTTAAAAAATTGTCTTGCTTTACTGATTCCATCTGTACTACTATCAGATTCACTATTATCTAGGTCATCTATTAAATTTCGCTACTATCATTTACAGATAATTCAGTGTATGATTCCAACTCACAGTTCTAATCACAAGAAATTAGCTCCATAAGCTCTGAATTACCCATTATTTAAAAGTAAAATTATATTACTCAACTCTTATGTCAATAAAATTATCAGGCGGTTAGTAAAATATAACCAGAAAGTTATACACTGAAAGGTAACAATTCGTCTTCTGATACAAAACATGTGAAAAAACCCGCGCTTTTGAACCAATCAGAGTAGAAAATACAATAAACTGCAAACTATCCTTTACTGGACTATCTATACGAATAATTTGTTATTAAAATTGGAAAAAATACGGCCGAAACAGTGCAAGCGGAATAGAAATCAGATTGCCCGTACGCCGTACGGGCAAATCAGCAAAGGCCCGAAAGCTATGCCCTTACGGCGTACGGGCAAAACAGGGAAGAGGTTAATAACAAAAGATCCTTGAAAGGTTGGTCTTTAGAAACATTTAGAAGATACATTTACATGTATACGCACATAAATAAATTGTGTTTAAAAAGAAGCAAAAAAGCATCCGTTTTTATGGCTATTACATTTTATTATTCGCTGTATAAATTCATGACTCATTCTAGTAAAAATTCAAAATATTTGTTACCACAGCATATACCATAAAGATGTAGAAATGCTATAAATATGTAGAAAACACATTCACTTAATAGCCTCTTTTCGGGAGAATACTTTGCATATATCCATCTTACTATCATAATTTATAAAATTTCGTCAAATCGGTCGTTTTGAACATTTTAAACAATTGAATGCACATGCATTGTGTGCATTTTCTCTAATGGTCGAAATATTCGAGATAAACTACAGTATTAACTGTTTACTCAAATACACCATATCCACAATTCATGTAGAGATGTGTTTGGTAGTAAATGTTTATGTATATTTTATACAGGAGGCAAAACTCATTTTAACGTAGTTACGCGCCTGTTAGGGACTGTAATAAAATTGTTTGATCGAGAAATGTGAAAAGTTTGGCCCATTCCTACAAAGTGTGCTCTAACATTTAAAGAAATATTTAATGCTCTAATGCTATAGAATTACTGGACGTTCTACTCTACATATCAAACAATCTTAAGAGTTATTTCTTTACTATAGACCCTTTGAGGAGTCTTTTAGAAGTTTTCCTTCTGTGAAAGCTTAACAAATAACGTGTCAAAAGAGAGAAAGTGACCCGGATCAGTGATGAATTGAATCTTTAGTTCTATAAATATTAACGATTTATTCAATTCAATTTACTAACGGTTGTCACAATGATGTAATTCTCCTCTACACTTTCCCATATATTTTATTGTTTTGAAAATAAAATTCATACATTCCATGCTGACAGCTCAGGTTAGGTTCCAAACCGGAGATATTTTTTAATTAGTATTGTGAGAGTGCAGCTATGTTTAGGTTTGCGAAGATGATTTGCTCGCTGCACTCACACGTTGTGAGTTGAATGCCCTAGTTTTTTTTGCAACTCCAAGAAGCTTGTGGTGTGGCCAGAGAAATAAGTGCAATTAAACTTCACCAAGTTTTGGAGAATTGTGATTGGTCTCCAGGAGGCGATTCAGGACCATCCTTGGAGTCCCGGTCCTTCTGGGCAGAGCCGGAAAAGGACGCATTGTAAAAAAGACAATGGAACGACGAACATGATAATGGAAAACGTGTACGGTTGCCTGAGTCGAAAGAAGGAAGGAAAAGAATGCAGCGTTCTCTTGGACATTGTCAATTTCTTTTTAGGTGTAGCACGTGGAGTGCTCCTTTTACTTTTTAATTTATATATATATATATATATATATATATATATATATATATATATATATATATATATATATATATATATATATATATATATATATTTGCATATTTTCTTGTCGTTTCTTCTAATTTTGAACATTGTAATATAGAACAGTGATACTATACTATAATTAAAAGTAATGTAAAGCAACTTGGGGTTATCAATGTCTTCGAAATGACAATGCAATGTACTACACCACAACAAGTATGATATACAATTTTTATTTATTAAAGATAATAGACTTTACGTTAGGATACACAGGTGTGCAAAACTTCAGCAACAGTTGGGGTTTTTTTGCTATAACTCCACGAGAAATCATCTGAGAGACCTGAAATTCAGAAATGAGGGAGAGAGTATTATGTACGTCAAGGATGACAAAAGCATCGGCGCTGAAAAAGGAGTACAATGCCTACGGTATGGAATCAAACAAAAACAAGCTTTATTGAACGCATAGTATCGTGACTCATTATCTATCCAAGAGGAAGAACAATCGTACTCTTGCTCTTGAGAAGCTACTGAAAAGGGAAGATATCACACGAATGGATTAGCCAGCGTACTCGTACTCCCCTGATTTAAAACTCATTGAACATGTGTGGGGTGCTTTGGGGAGACTCATTGCAGCACGTTTATATCCTCCGGAGTACACCCAACAGCTCAAACCGATGTTGATTGAGAAATGGGCACTCCAACCTCAAGAAATATTGGGCCATCTGGTTCTGAGTATGAGGAGACGTGCGAAGCAACCATTGCAGTTAGGAGAGGGAATATCAGATATTATGGAACATCTTCTTATTGTTCTTCCTCTTGGATAGACAATTATGAGTTACGATACTATGTGCTCAATAAAGCTTGTTTTTGTTTAATTCCATACCATATGCATTGTATTCCTTTTTCAGCTCCGATGCTTCCGTCATCCTTTATATATAATAATCCCCCTCATTTCTGAATTTCATGTCTCTCAGATGATTTCTCATGGAGTTATGGCAAAAAGCCAATAGGGAATATATTAAAAAGCGTAGTACTTTTTAATATATCCCCTATTTTTTAACTCAAACTTGTGATTTTGTGGAATTTTTTATTTAAAACTTATTTTTGATAAATATAAATTTAATGAAGGTCTTTGCCCATTTTTGATGCATTGTGTATTACAGTAACATACTGGACTGCATTAGACGGCTAATCTTATGAAATGCAAGTAAAATGTTCCATTTGAGAATTTGTGAAATTTCCTTACATTATATGCCTAATACCCAAAATTAAATATTAAAAAAACAGAAAATTTAATGCCTAGTTAAATTAAAAGGGATATAAATTAACTCTCATCCCTCACAAATTACAAAACATAATGGAAGGAGATTTTGGAGCAAAAATCCAAAATAATTGAAAAAAGTACTTTCTAACTTATTTGAAAAAAAAGTAAGAAAGTATTTTAATAATCACAAAAAAAGTGAGTCTCGTATAACTCAAAAGTGATTAACAGAAGTCTGAATTTGTTATTTGAGATTGTTATAACGTCTAATTCACTATTTTTCATCTGCAATATGCAAGCTAAAAAGAGAAAAATTTTCACTATAATGTCTATTAACACTGTGGGACGAAACTAAAAGACTATTAGGCGTAAAAAGTCCACATGTTTTATTTGGTTTCTTCATTTTGTCTTGTTGTACACCTCTTTAATTTTTTTTTTCAATCTGCATTCTATGTATTAAAATATTTCAATATAACATGTATTCATATCGTGCAATACATATCAAAACCTATGAGTCTTAAAATGTTGATTTTTTTTTCACTTAGGACTACAGTGTAAATATTCGGTCTCAGTATAATAAAGATCAACGCTGCGATCTTCCTCTATGGTCTCCACCTGATGACGTTAATTTAACTATACTAATAAAATACTGTTACTTTGAGAAAGGATCCTACTTTGAATTATGATAAGAGTGTGCAAATGGCAATTTTGGTAATGTATGATACATAATTTTAAAAATATTAATAATATAATAATTGTACAGTAAAGTCATGCAATGTCTACATTAATGTTACTTATATAAACACAAGTAATAATAGACAAAAATAATACACTGTATTAAGTATTAGTTCGATCTTAAGAACACTATGTTTTATAATTTTAAATATGCAGCAGCTATTGCTGTAAAATTTTTAGGTTATCCTAAATAAATATTCAGTGGATGCAGTTTAGTGTAATTTTATTAAAAATACAAAATGCAAAAATAACTTATATTTCAGATTCATTACTTAAGTTTGGATATTTCAAAAACACCATCAATTTTGAGAAACTTAACAAAATAATAACTATGTTTCACACTTTAAATGCATAATGATTCATTTATCCATACATATTTAATAAAAAAGAAAAGATTTATTATTAAATTCTTATTTTTGTTAATGTTCATTAAAAGTGCTTTATTATTAGGCTTTTTATATCGACAAACAGGATAATTATGCGTCTGGATTATAACTGAGAGAAATTTAAAAAATTTCATGTTTATAATACACTTAAAGATTTTTACACCATTTAAAATATTTGCAATACATTGTAATGCATTATAATTATATAACCTCTATATAGTATGCTAAGCATTCATATTAGGCAATATTAGTGCAAAGCTAGAACATACCCTTTGGCTAAATGGGATTTCAGAGTTATATAATGATCCTCATCAGAACAGTTAATGGATGCAAACATACTCATTATAGAGATAGAAGCATCTAAAACAGATAATTAGAACTTAATATAGGAATAAAAAGCACCAGGAATATATATTTAAGAATTGCAGTTTGCAAATTAGTATATTGCTCAACAATTAAAATGCAACTATCAGTAATTATTCTTATAAACTTTTAACTTTACCTTTAACTTTAGATTCGAGCCTGTTGAGTCCTGTAACCGAAATCAGTTACCCGCCTTTTCATAAGGTATTTATCTATATCAGAGGATTTCACACTTCATTCAAGGAGAAGTTTTTAAATTAGAAATATAGCTTGGAATACTTAATTTTACCTCAGTAATATATACGGTATTTAGACAATAAATTAGAAAATAATATTCAAGGTATAAGCTAGTTTCGTTAACGGTAACAATAAAAGATATGCAAAATTAGATAAATTTACCCCATCCCCTTTAATTTACACCAAACAAAAATCTTAGAGCCTTTTCAACTTGTTCATCTGTTCCAGCTCTATTACTTTTGAACTTCGTATTTTCATTTTGTTTATCTTTTCTATTAAGATCATCACGATTTTTCCAAATTTTGTACAATAGAGGCTGTGAAATGTTTAACTGCGCTGCAGTATTGTACTGACTCATTTTTGGTAACCTGTCATAATGATTTAAAATTCCATCTTTTGTTTTAACGTTAATTTTTCTTAAAACAGGCTTTTTTCCTGTTCACCATAAAATAAAATATGAATCTACAATACTTTTTACCATTACTTAAGCTCTATTACTTACCATTAATGCTCTAACCTTAAAATAATTATTTAGTTCTGTCATTTCAAATAGTATATATTAAAAAAAGATCATAAAAATCTTACGAAAAAAATGGAATTCAATTACACTTTTAAAGTATATATATTTTTAATTTTTGATATTAAATTAAAGCTAAATAATTTTATTGTGTTAACCGGAAACTTAAAAGTATTCTGGTATTTCAAAATAAAAAAAAATAAAAATACTAATTAATTAATCATTTAAAAAGTAATAAAATGCTAAAAAATAAAATTAATCACTGGTATTCATATCATTGAAGTTCACTAAATAAAAAATAAAATCGGCTTCTATTTGATATGAAAAATTAGGTTCTAATTTTCCTATTTCAAAAGCTTATTATACTATAAGTGGAATTTAATTTTTTTTTAAATTTGAAATATATAATTTGATAAGTTTTTAAAAATATATTGCTTTACATCACGAAAATAAATTATTTTTATAGTTTTATTCTTTCATATTGAAAAAAAATTAAAATTAAATTTTTTTATAAAGTTAGTCCTTAGAATAAAAATATTTCTATAATCTAGGAAAATTTTTCTTTTGAGTAGAGAGGAACTTTTTATTTTACATTCAATAACAAAAATAGCTTTAAGACTGAAGACTTTTTATGTCGAAAGATTTTACTTCCCCATAACGTATCTGCTATTCCCCAACACAGAAGAGTAGATTCCTGCTAAACGTGCTGAACGATGACCGAATGGTTAGGGTGCTGGCCTTCGGAACCGGAGTTCGTGGGTTCGAATCCCACTATGGCATGGGTGTTCGTAGCCGTTCGGAATCGGCTTTAAGCAGTGGGTCCCGGTCTCATTAGCCCTCGTGTTGCAAAAAGTAGACCGTAACGCTCCAAAACCAAACCAAACCAAAACTTGCTAAACGTTCAATCCATATTTCAAGTACCATGTACTTGGCAAAACTTACAAAGCAAATGGCAAAAGAGCAGATAGGTTTATCTTATACTAAAATATCCGTTTCTTTTCCTAAGTTCAGTCATTAAAAATAATTAAAAATATTTATAGCTAATAATTATCAAAACCCTTTCACATTTACACAGTTAATGATTTTTAAAATATACAAGACAATAAAACAAGAAGGCAAACAAAGGAACTTTAATTTTAAAACCTGTGAAAAATAAATATTAGATTTTAATTGTACATAACAGGGATTATAACAGATGGGAGCTCGAGACTTTAAACAAATATAGTACAACGTGTCTTTTTACCTTGAGGAATTAATTTAAGTAATTTTAAAAGTCCTAAATAACAGTCACATAGCAAACGTTGGTTTTGGTGCTAGAGGCTGTTATTTAAGAAATCGCGCTTTAACAAATGAATCCCACTGAGGCAGCAAATAATTTTTTTGAACGTCGGGGCATCCTCTCTAATTATGGGCACAAGAATAATTAAGCTTTATGCTTCTTTTCCGAAAGGGCGTTAAATACGAGAGCAATAACGGCTAATTAAAAATCGTTTCCTGTCTAATAACGCATGTTCCCTAATTATTCTTAGAAAGTTATTAAACATCTCCATAGGCCAAAAGGAACAACGCCAGTTTTATTAACTTACTCCTTAATAAGGTATAAAAATAATACCTATCATAAATTAAAAAGTTCATATATCTTCTGTTCTTAAATTTCTTTATTAGTAGCTCTTAAAATGGAAATCTGCATTTATAGCTAATCCTCTTTAAATAAAAACATAATGGATACAGTTTTTAAAAAATAATAAAATGTGTCCACGTTTAAAAATTCTTTTATATGAGTATTAAAATTAAATATTTCTTTTCCATAAAAACTGATAGAAATTAATATTGTATTTAAATTTTTTTTAGCATAAATATCTAAGAATAAGTTGTAATATTAATTTTTAATCTTTAAACCATTTAAAAAAAATATTTATTAAAAAAATTAGCATTAATACATTCCTGTCTGAGCTATTTTTTTCTGTACGTCTCCTTGTTGACTTATATTAGGGGGTTTTTTGGTTATTTTACTAAAAATTACTTTAAGGGTTTTTTATTTCAAAAGAGATAGTTTTATTTGAAATTTCAATCCCATTTTATTCATAATGTAGAGAGATTTTGAATTTTCTACAAATTAATATTTCTAAATACTTTGAAGTTCTCTTTATATTAAAACATATTTTATTAGAATTTTATTCTTTTTTTTCTTACCTTAATTCTATCTTAAACTCTATCTTAATCTCAATCTTAATCTTAATTCTATCTTAATCTCTTAATCTCTATCTTAATTTGTATTTTTATTTGAAATTTTTGAACTCATTTTATTCATAATGTAGAGAGATTTCAAATTTTCTACAAATTAATATTTCTAAATACTTTGAAATTCTCTTTATATTAAAACATATTCTTGTTACAATTTTTATTCTTTTTTTCTTATCTGAATTGTATCTTAATCGCTATCTTATTCTTAATTCCATCTCAATTTTTATTTTATTTGAAATCTCAAACCCATTTTATTCATAATGTAGAGAGATTTTGAATTTTCTACAAATTAATATTTCTAAATACTTAGAAGTTCTCTTTATATTAAAACATATTTTTATTAGAATTTTTATTGTTTTTTTCTTATCTTAATTCTATCTTAATCGCTATCTTAATCTTAATTCTATCTTAATTTCTATCTTAATTTTTAATTTTATTTGAAATTTCAAACTGATTTTATTCATAATGTAGAGAAATTTTGAATTTACTACTAATTAATATTTAATGAATAATTATCGGTAAAAGTAAACAGGATTTTTTAACATCTAATTTTTAAAAAAAACTTAAATAACGACTTAGTTTCTTAAAATACCTTTTATTTTTAAACAATTTTATTCAGTAAAATTTTCCTGAGTGGGAAATTTTTTTAAACATGCATTTTTGCAAAGAAGAATACACTTCAAAGTTTTCTAAATATTTTGAAGTTCTCTTTATATTAAAACATATTTTTATTAGAATTTTTATTATTTTTTCTTATCTTAATTCTGTCTTAATATCAATCTTAATCTTAATTAAATCTTAATCTCTTAATCTCTACCTTAATTTTTATTTTTATTTGGAGTTTGAAACCGATTTTATTCATAATGTAGAAAGATTTTGAATTTACTTCAAATTAATATCTAATGAAAAATTATCGATAAAAGTAAACAGGATTTTTTAACGTCTAATTTAAAAAAACGTAAATAATGACTTAGTTTCTTAAAATACCTTTTATTTTTAAACAATTTTATTCAGTAAAATTTACCTGAGAGGGAAATTTTTTAAACATGCGTTTTAGCAAAGAGGAATACATTTGAATGTTTTCTAAATATTTTGAAGTTCTCTTTGTATTAAAAACATATTTTTATTAGAATTTTTATTATTTTTTTGTTATCTTAATTCTATCTTAATCTCTATATTAATCTCAATCTTAATCTAATTTCTATATTAATCTCTTAATCTCTATCTTCATTTTAATTTTTATTTGAAATCTCAAACCCATTTTATTCATAATGTAGAGATATTTTGAATTTTCTACAAATTAATATTTAATGAATAATTATCGATGAAAGTAAACAGGATTTTTTAACTTTTCATTTAAAAAAAAACTTAAGTTACGACTTAGTTTCTTAAAATACCTACTTTTATTTTTAAACAATTTTATTCAGTAAAATTTACCTGAGTGGGAAATTTTTTAAATAAGCATTTTCTCGAAGAGGAATAAACTTTAATCTTTTCTAAATAATTTGAAGTTCTCTTTATATTAAAACATATTTTTATTAGAAATTTCAAATCAGTTTTGTTCATAAACAATAAACTTCTGACATTTACTCTGCTGAGGCATTAAAAAGTCTTTAAAAGCTCTTTATAAAAGAGCATTAATTATTTCAACATTGTATTATAAATTATTTAATGAGACATTTGTTATTTTGTTCTCAATTTTAACTGACAAATTATTCATTATGTGAATATAATTACATGAAGAGATTACATAATCGACAATTACTTTTTTCTAGTTACATAAGAATATTATTTCAAAAGTCAAGATTTCATAATACTGTTAGCATTAAAACTAATACATAAATCAAAAACAATTACTCTATAAAGGACTATAAATTATATTATCTTCTTTTGCATAGTGACGTAAAAAAATGCAATAATAGTGTCAGTAACTGTCATGTGAAATGAAAGAGTAAAATGAAATTCAATATATGTTAATTCTCGAAGTATTTATTATTCAAAATAAGAATGAAAATCTTTGCTATCTCCATTAAATATGACAAAGCATTTTTCGTGATAAGTTTGAATTGGGCAAATTATTTCCTCTCACAAATTCTTGGAATTTCATTTATATTACAATACCATCTTATGTTCAGTCAGTTTTATGCAGAGTACGCAGTGTTTAACCAAAAATTCACAAAAATAATTAATTTTTGTAACAAAGATTTCTCAAAACGAGATCTGTGTTTAGAATTTCCATAAAAATTATTATTTTATATGCTTAAAATAAATGAAAATTTTAACTGTAAATGGCAATGTTTTATTTAAATATAAGGATTGAATAATTAATAAACAGTAAAAAATTATGTTGATTGAAAGTAAAAAATATTAAACATTATTGATTAAAAATCACAAACATGATATATTCTTCTAATTTTAATTTTAGCTTAACAGTATCATTTGGATAATAATTTTGGCATTAGATGTGTATGTAATTTTAAATAAGTACTAAAATTATCTTTAAGATGTTAAAATTGCTGCAAAAAAGTAAGACGTATTTTATTAAGGATTTTATTATTCAATAATGAGAAACTGTTTAATTCTTTACACATTCGAAACAAATTTCGGCATTCTTAATTCTAAAATTATGTTAATTTCTTTCTTATCAAAGTAGATATAAATTAAATATACATATATATATATATATATATATATATATATATATATATATATATATATATATATATATATATATATATATATATATATATATATATATATATATATATATATATATATATATATATATATATATACATATATATATATATATATATATATATATATATATTATATATATATATATATATATTTATATATATATATATATATATATATATATATATATATATACATATATATATATATATATATATATATACATATATATATATATATATATTTATATATATACATATATATATATATATATATATATATATATATATATATATATATATATATATATAATATATATATATATATATATAATATATATATATATATATATATATTATATATATATATCCCAGAACGCTAAAATTTAATCTCTGTTATTATAATTCCTATTCCAGCTCCAACGTATTAGAGAAAATATAGTATATTTTAGTAATTAATAAAACTGTTTTAATATACAGTAAAGTAAAATAAACAATAACTAACCTGAGGACACTTTACTCGTGTTTTAATAATGAAAAGCTGTAAAACTGAATTTTCATACTGTAATTTTAGGAAATCATTAACGTTAAAAGTAGTATATGCATAAAATGTAATCAAATTATGCAATGTAAGTACATAAAAATAAGCCATAAGAACATCAAACTACAGTTGTAGCACTAATGCTGTGAATTGAATCAACGTAAAAATACAGTTAAAACCTGACTATTTCCAATTCTATGGTGATAGAAGAAACCACCGCAGAAAGGTTTTCAAAACCTGAAAGCTTTAAAATCCTAAGTGATATTTACATTTAAAATATCGAATAGTATAATCCATGTCAACAAATTTAGTAAATTAAATAATTTTAGAGAATAACCATAATGCAGAATACTATAACATACCCCAATGAAAAACTCTGTTAATCTGGTTTGATGTAAAAAATATTTCGTTTTCTATAATTCCTCTTATTAGAGCAATGCCATAAAAACCTGACCACCACACATCTACAATTTCATAAAGTCTCTAAAACTATCATAATGTTTTCTCCCACTTTTAGAAATCCATAAATAGCAAGAAAATAGATCACGTTTATATACTAGAAAGTAACGGCAACGTCATACAATAACATACACCAAGGAAAATCTCTGTCAATCCGGTTTGATGTCAAACATATTTTATTGGTTCTATAATTATTCTTATTAGAGCAATGTCGTAAAAACCTGATCCCCAACTTCTATGATTTCAGAAAGTCTCTAAAACTATCATAATTTTTTCTCCCACTCTTTAAAATCCATAAGTAGCAAGATAATAGATCACGTTTATGTACTGGAAATTAACGTCAGCTTCAAGCATTTTTCTAAAATAATCAAGTACATTCTGCATGTCTATATTGATATATTAAACTCTAGTATTTCCTAAGACTCCAGAGTCATCTGCCCAAACCTTAGGTAAGGAAAATCCTCCTAGAAAAATTCTCTTGTCTAACATTACAACTTTTTACATGCCTAAGACTGTATTGTACAATGCAGAATACAATAACATACCCCAATGAAAAACTCTGTCAATCCGGTTTGATGTAAAACATATTTCGTTGGTTCTATAATTATTCTTATTAAAGCAATGTCATAAAAATCTGACCACCAAACTTCACCATTTCAGAAAGTCTCTAAAATTACGATTTCAGAAAGTCTCTAAAACTATCATAATTTTTTCACATACTCTTAGAAATCCGTAAGTAGCAAGAGAATAGATCAGGTTTACATACTGGAAAGTAACGTCAGCTTTAAGCATTTTCCTTATATACTCAACAACATTCTGCATGTCTGTATTAATCTATTAATCTCTAGTACTTCCTTTGACTCCTGTGTCTTCTACCCAAATCATAGCCGAACGATGTCCGAATGGTTAGGGTGCTGGCCTTCGGAACCGGAGTTCGTGGATTCCACTCCCATTATGGCATGGATGTTCGTAGCCGTTCGGAATCGGCTTCAGAATCGGCTTCAGAATAAGCAGTAAGTTCCGGTCTCATTAGCCCTCGTGTTGCAAAAAGTAGACCGTAGCGCTCCAAAACAAAAAAAAAAACCTACCCAAATCTTAGGTAAGGAAAGTCCTCCTTAATTGTTTTTAAATGTAAATAATGGCTGCAAATTAAATTTGGTTTTTGGAATGGAATTTTGATTTTAAGCTACAAGGATTTTTTTGAGAAAATTCTTCTTCTTGTCGAACATTACAATATTTTACATGATTGAGCCTCCACCTCAACACCTGCCCATCGTCTCCCTTTTAAAATCAAAACCTTTCCGGAACTGAATTCTGAATTCTTTAAGGTTTTATTTAAGGTTTTCATTCTTTAACTCCTTCAATGCATTTCTCTCTTATTTTAAACTTTATAATTTCTAAAGCAATCTCCTGCCTGTTTCAGCATTGTTCTCAATTTCATGTAGCCATTTTCATATTCCTTATGAAAGTTATAAGATAAAAAGGGGCAAAAAAGCAAGAGAGAGAAGTTAATCGATAATACAGAGGCATGAGAAAAATTCGAGATATACATGCTTTCGAAATAGACAGATTTAACTCTACATTTCATTTTTTTAAAAAGAAAATAACTTTATTACGCTTTTAATTTGGATGAAAAAATTATTCTTTATGTATAACTATTTCTTTTCAAGAGGCAAAACAATTGACAAATGCTTTCAATAAAATTAGAATAAAAACATTTTTAAAGAAACCATTTTTGTTAAAAGAATATAAGTCATATAAATTAGCATATTGTATGCGGGACACGTACTAGTATGTTCTCTGATGATTGATACTTGAGCGCGAGACACGTACTAGTACTTTTCTGACGATTGATACTTGAGCGGGGGTCACGTACTAGTGCGGGTTAGTGTAACATCATCATTTATTTGTGGGTGCAAAAATAATGGTATATACAGTAAAACGAAGCTGAATGTTCTTGTTTACTACATAGATTCTGGAAAAATTTAGACAAATAAAAACTATTTTTTACATCAGTCGATGCGTAACCACAGAACGGGAAGGCTGATTAAAAAAATCAATTTAGATTTAAAATTAACTTTTTATTTATCTGTGCGAAAATGATATTATATATATATATATATATATATATATATATATA
Organism: Pardosa pseudoannulata; assembly: GCA_032207245.1. NCBI lineage: Eukaryota > Metazoa > Arthropoda > Arachnida > Araneae > Lycosidae > Pardosa > Pardosa pseudoannulata. Next base: position 46,778,295 of record CM063505.1, read on the forward strand.
TATATATATATATATATATATATATATATATATATATATTTGTGTTTATATATATACTTCTTTATTTGTCCATTTATATATTTGTTTATATATTTCAATATAAAATAACAAAAATTGGTTAAAAAGTTAAATTGGTTAAAATTTTCGATCTAATGAGATTTAACTGAATAACTAAATTTAAGCCCAAAACACAAGCTTATACTATATATATATATATATATATATATATATATATATATATATATATATATGTATATATATATATATATTTGTTTATTTGCCTATTTATATATTTGTTTATATATTTTAATATAAAATACGAAAATATGGTTAAAAAATTAAATAATTTTCGATCTATTGAGATTTAACTGACTAACTAAATTTACTGGCAAAAGGCCCGATTCCGGTACAATTTCGGTGCTAAATGTACCCGCACACAATGTGTTAAGTATTATTCATGGTTTTTGTACATTTACATACTAAGGTAAAAATGGAATTTTCAAAAGGGCTAGTAATATATAACAATAAAATAAAATTCCGAGTTGTTATAAAACTTCTTTACTAGAATAATGTAAATAAATTATCAATAAGTAGCCTTAGTACTAGACGTTCCTTGAATTCTAATAACTTAAAGCTGTAAGCTGACGTAGTACATTTAGAAATTCATTAATGGAAATGGTAACTGTTTGAATGAAATAAAATTATGCAACATAAATGTATAAAAATAGGTAATATTGATGTCAGACTATAGGTTGTAGTAGTAATGTTGTGGTGTTTCAAACATTTCAATTACACTAAACATTTAATTTAGGAAAAGATGATTAATATAATAAACGTTCAATTTCAACTCAGAAATTTTTCATTATCAGAAACTAATTATTTCAATATTCCACATCCCAACAACAATATTTTGTAGTTACTTAGAAATTAATTTGAAAATGCAAATCCCTAGAAAATCCTTAATAAGGAATGGAATACATAAATCAAATTTAATTAAACTCTAAATGACTATTTGCGATATTTCATATTTTACATAATCATGTATAACTGGAATAAATAACTGCGCCAGTAACTGTCCTCGAGCGACATAAAATAAACTGGAATTTTATATATGAGTCTGTTAATTCCCAAAATATTCATTATTGAACGTAAGAAACAAAATATTAATACAGTCATTAAATCTGACAAAGTATTAAATATTTCTCATACATAATAAAGCAACATAGCGAAATAACGCCATTTAGAAATTCCATGGATTTTCCTTTTACTTCATTAAAGTTTCTTTTTCCGTAAGGTTTACGGCAATACTTCTTTTATTTCGAACAAAATCTTCATCAATAAATGTAAATGTGTTTATTAGAGGCTAATCTCAAAAGGGAAATATTTATTAAAATTTTGATAAAAGAATTATATTACAGTTCTGAAATTTTTTTAAAAAATGAGAAGTTTTGCTTTAAAATGCAATGTTTTTTTCTGATTACAGTTTTACGTAATAGTAATGAAAATTTAATGAAAGTATAAAACCATTTTCGCTTTTAACTTTAATCCACAAAATTAAAAAATAACTAAACACCTTCTTTTTTTCCTATAAGCGAAATTAGTTATCAAATATATATACAAGTATATATACATATATATACATATATATATATATATATATATATATATATATATATATATATACATATATATATATATATATATATATATATATATATATATATGTAATATATCAAAATTATTTAACTTTAATATTTCCTTAAAAACCTTCTCTCTCCCATTCTAATTCCTTAAAAAGTTTTCCCCACTTCTAAATGTCTTAATCAAAGAAGCATTTTCGACTTAAAATTCTTTTGATACATTTCCAAAAGCTTTCTATCCTATAGATGTCAATTTTCTATCCCAGCTGTAGCCGACAAATGGCTTCGTGATTTTCCTGATCCTACTCTTAAATTCGCTGAGTACGTGGGAATTTTTTTTTGTCTTCACTCTTGGCACCTCTGTTCCAGCAGAGTGATTTTTGTGTTTTTCTCTTGTTTGTCGTTGACCAGTAAAGATGTCCGTTGTAGCAGCTCTGAAATAAAGTTTTAATTAGACTTGTGCCGTACTCTGCAGTGTCGGTCGACTGCAATTTTATTTCTGAGAGCTGTTTAGCCTTCTCCTTGTCTAGCAGTTTTATAATTATTGGATTACATATACACACACACACACACACACATATATATATATATATATATATACAAACACACATATATACATATATACATACATACACATATATATATACGCATATATATATACACACATACACACACACACATATATATATATATATATATATATATATATATATATATATATATTGCAAACGAAAAGACCTTACAAATTTAAAATAATTTGGATTTTACTTCTTAATATAAATAGTCTGTTATTCAATATTTATAATTGAAAGTAGCTTTGTCTTATGCAAAATTAAAGCAGTGCCTACTTTTTTTAAATTGCAAGTATTTAATTATCTTTATAAATGTATGAGCTTCTTTCTTAAAAATCTAGTTAAATTCGAAAAATTGTGTCAGTCAATAGACATAAAATTTGGTATTTTTAATTTCTTTGAAAAATCTTAGATATCTCCCAGATCTTTTAATTTAAATATGTCATTTATATTGTTGTAAAACCCAGCCCATCAAAGACGGGAGGAAAAAAATACTATAAAATACAGTAGTCGTTATAAGTGCGGATTCAATACAATAGTGTAAAATTATAAATATTTACCCTGATTATCTCAGGTTTAAAAAAATAGTTAAATGTTTCACATTGCTCAGCCCCTTCTACACACACTACAACATCACTACAACATAATGCAACATACAATCACACTCTCATTTTGTTTTCATACATGATGACTTTAAATCGCCTTTTCTGTGTAAAACCCATTTAGTGTCTACCTGAATATCATGCAAGATTTTTCATTCCACTGTCAACAAACGTGTTTTCATAGCACTATATCCTCTAACACTTTAACATAATACATACAATGTAATCCTGTTGTGTTGTTGTTTCTCATACCTCTTGGACAAACCAAGCACGATTGAGACTGCAGGCTCTCGTATTAAAGCCAAGGGGTGTGCCTTACATTTTAATGAACACCATTAAGGTGAAAGAATGACTTCCCTCAAGAGCAATTCTGCTCCACTATATCAGCATGTCACCAGGTCTGTTGATATCAAATTAATTTCATCTATCTGTAACTAACCCACGGTCCAGTTGTACCATCATACAAATTTTCAAAAAGAGTGATTTATTCAGAAATATATAATGAACAGACAGAAATACAGATAAAAAAACATACAAAATTTGAAATAAATAGAAAAGAGAACAGATAATAGAAAAGAAAGAGTGATAGTATCCGACACTAATTACCCTAGTTAAATCTAACTTATAGAAACCATAGTCAATTGGATTAAAGGATTGCTTTCCAATACGAAAAATCATCTTTCTTAGATGCAGGTTTCCTTTCTTATAGACTTTTTTGAGTAGACTCTGTAATTTATTTATTTCAGTGATACAAAACACAAAAGTAAATTCTTCCCTTTATATGCAATTCAGAGAAACATTTATTTTCTACAAATGTATGCGATTGTGAACAAACAATCTATTTATATACCCGAATTAATTTCAGTTAACGAAAAGAGATCAGCAATTCATAGAAATTTTAGAAATAAAGCAGAAGTTCCCATCTTTACAAACTGATTTTGAAATTTGTTAGTTTAAATAACAAATAGAATAACGAAAATATACCCTTTACAATTTTATACAAAATTAATTGATGCATGAAAAATCAATTATATTAGTATACTATTATATATATCAATTATATTAGAATTTACGTGAGAAGCTTTGCTGTTAATTTTTGTAAGACGAGTTGTAAATAGATGTAGCTTTGTGCTTAAAGTCGATTTGTAATGGATTTTAATTTTCATGCTAACATCAAGAATCGAACCTGCTGATGGTGATACCAAAATAAGCAGTCTTATTTGTTCCACCATCGTTTCGTAAATATATGTAGTCCCCATAGAATTTAGGATAATATTTCTTTCTCTTGATTTCTAAACTTATGCAAATAAATTTACCTAAGTTTTGATCGATATAAATATATTTTAAATTGCATCTAAAAGTATGTTAACATATAAATTTCTAGTTTTATGAAGTTAGACATTTTATATAATTTTTTGAAATAAAAATAAATTTTAACAACCTCGATAAAAATATACGATATATTAAATGAAATTTACTTGGTGGTTTAAATTAATGAATAAAAAATTCCAAAGTATGAAAAAATCAAAATAAACATATATTTTGTTGACTTTTAATACATGGTTCATAAAGATACTTTATATATCCCTTAAGACTATACTAAAGAATTTTCTGCTGCTAGCTTGAGAAGGAAAGTTGATAAAAAACCAGACAGTTGAAAATCAGACATGTTGAACAATTTATTGAGTTTATGATTTATGAGATTTTAAACTTGTTTTATTACTCTTAGATACAAAAACATACAACTTAAATATTAAAAATAATAGGTCTGGAAGCTCATACTATTACAAAACAGCAATTTTTTATTACTGCTATGTGGTAAGACTTTTTTTAACTTTTGTTGGATAAATATCCAACAAAATGTCTTAAATAATAAAATAATGTAGTTAAAACATTTTTACTTAAGACCAGCATATATGTTTCGTATATCAAACCAAAGCGTAGTTTTAAATGCTGCTTATAATCAGAGAGAAGTTTGGAATTTCCTTTAATATATAGAATATATATTTGAACTGACTACATTAATAGACAAGCTTAAATAATGCAGATATCAGAGATAAGAAAAGAAAGGATTTGCAGACTAAAATAGTGAATCAAACGAAGCTTCTAGATATTTATTTTACAAGGAATTTCATTTGATGTTAAACTATTCTTTTCCCACTAGCTTTGGAATTTTATTCTGAAAACGTAATGAACGTTCCGTAGATCAGCAACGAATAACTCAACTTAATCTCGCAGGAGAAATATATTGCACTGATCTACAACTTTACTGGCATTTTGTATTCGGATATTTTTAGTCATAAGAGAACTTATTTGTTCACTTTGTTTCTGCAATTTTATAGCGTTGGGAAGATATGTGATTATCAATCAAATAGAAATACCGTACTAGAATAATTCTGTAAGAATTTTGAGTCGGAAAAGGAAAAAATATGTCTAGAAAACTAGATTAACTTAGTTGAAATTTGACCTAAGCTTGAATAAAAATTTTTATTTTTTAATATATATATAATATATATATAAATATATATATATATATATAAGATATATATATATATATATATATATATATATATTATATAAAATATATAAAAGAAGAAACACTACATATTATATTTTTTAATCCAAAATATTTTTAAAAGTTGTAAATGCATTGAATTTCAATATTTTAACTAATAGTACAGTTTGTAACTTTATTTTTTATACTGAACATTTAATTAAAATTAAAAATATAAAAAAAATGAAATTCTTAAAATCAATACCATTTTTTTATACTTATATTTTTTTAGAAATTATTCCGAAGATTTACTAATGTATATTGCAAAATACTGCCCATGGAGCGTAAATCTGTGAAATCGCATACTTGTTTACTTTATTTATAATAAAGCTAAGCTTCTGCAGTATAAATCAGATTTTATCTGAAGCATAATTAAGAAGAGGCCGAAAACCTTCAAACCTATTAT
>CM063505.1:46791568-46796568 GCA_032207245.1 Pardosa pseudoannulata
ATATTTTATTTATAGATCTTTGTGTGTACCCTAGCTATCAATTTTCATGTATTGTAAAGTATTTGATTACATACTTTAAAAGTGTTGTAAAAAAGTATAGTTAACAAAACAAACAAATGTTTTGTAACTTGAGAAGCTTCTTCCTTAGTCATTGTATGGAAACCGCAGACAAAGCCAGGAATTTACAAAAAATAAGTAGTCTTGTTTTCAGTATTCTAGTTAATATGATAAAAAATCAATTTTCATGTAATGTAAAGTATTTGATTATGTACTTTAAAAGTGTTGTAAAAAAAGTATAGTTAACAAAACAAACAAATGTTTTGTAGCTTGAGAAGCTTCTTCCTTAGTCATTGTATGGAAACCGTAGACGAAGCCAGGATATGAAGCCAGGGTTTTATAAAAAATAAGTAGTCGTGTTTTCAATGTTCTAGTTAATGTAATATAAAATCAATTTTCGAGTAATATAAAGTATTTGTTTGCATACTTTAAAAGTGTTGTAAAAAAGTATAGTTAACAAAACAAACGTTTCGTAGCTTAAGAAGCTTATTCCTTAGTCACTGTATGGAAACCGCAAACGAAGGCAGGATATGAAGCCAGGATTTTACAAAAAGTAAATAGTCGTGATTTCAATATTCTAGTTAATATAATAAAAAATCAATTTTCATGTAATGTAAAGTATTTGATTACATACTTTAAAACTGTTGTAAAAAAGTATAGTTAACAAAACAAGCAAATGTTTCGAAGGTTGAGAAGCTTCTTTCTTAGTTAGTGTTAGGAAACCGCAGACACAAGCATTTTAAGCTTCAAAACAAATGACTGATTTACAGTTCTAATTTTATTCGTATATTTTATCTCTTTATCCGTGTATAAACTAAAGGTTTTCTAATGTTTTATTCTACCTTAGTCATTGTATGGAAACCGCAAACGAAGGCAGGATATGAAGCCAGAATTTTACAAAAAGTAAATAGTCGTGTTTTCAATATTCTAGTTAATATAATAAAAAATCAATTTTCATGTAATGTAAAGTATATGATTACATACTTTAAAACTGTTGTAAAAAAGTATAGTTAACAAAACAAACAACACAAAACAGGTTGAGAAGCTTCTTTCTTAGTTATTGTTAGGAAACCGCAGACACAATCCATTTTAAGCTTCAAAACAAATGACAGATTTACAGTTCTAATTTTATTTGTATATTTTATCTCTTTATCAGTGTATAAATTAAAGGTTTTCTACTGTTTTATTCTAATAATTTAAGAATCACTGTAAAATAAACTATAAGAGCTTAATTCCGTGATACAGTTACATTGAATTTGATGCACACGACAAATACTGTTTTAATTGGTATCAACCCAAAAGCTATCTGTAAGCTTATTAACAGATAATTTTATTTTGAAATTTGAATTATTTTAAAACACTATATAAGGTTCATGTATTATGTTAATGGGAAATAATTAGTTCATGTATAATGTTAATAGGTAATAATGCTATAATAGTATAAAAATAATTAGCATTTCTGTAAATTACGAAATGTTTTAAAGCATTTTCGAATAGGTAGGAATACTTATATTTTTTAGACTTGTATGTTGTTTCGCTTCTCATATTATTTTTAATGATACATAACATCTTGAAAATTCTACTGAAAACAGAATCTAAGCACAAATTGAAGATTAAATAATTAAATATTATGCAGTATGACATCTGCCTTTACCATTTTTTGACGTGTTGAGACGTCACGAAGTCTACATTACGTCATAAAATGACTGATGTTCTTGATGTCAAATGGTTAAGAAAATCCTACCACACAAATATTTCATTTGATAACAAAATTAACGAAGCCACTTCATTTCCAATTATTATCAGATGAATTTAAACTTTCCTGACATTTATGATCTAAAAATCAAATAACATATTTAATCATAAGTTTCTAATCAATAATTTTCAAGTATGTTAGAAAGGAAAGAAAGTATACTTGTTATATGTATTCTAAGCAATGGATAAATTTTGAATGAAATAACCAGAAAATATTTTCATTATGTATCAACAACATATTTTACTGCTAGAGGCACATTTCTATTGAAAGGATAGCATTTTGATTAAAAATGGTGTTAAATTTAATTAACAAAGTTATTTATAATTAGATACTCTATCGATTTTACTTTCTATCGATAAATGTTTAAAGCGAAGGTTTAAAATAAATCAGTATGGTTATTTGTTATATTGTTGAAATATAGATTACACTATTATTTAAAGTATATTTTTAAGTATTAAATATATTTTCATTTAAACTTTATATCTATAAAACATAAATAAATTTTTAAATCAATATTTATTTTTCAAACAAAGTCCAAGTAGGGATATTTATATGGGTTGAAAAATATTTTAATGTTTAAAATAAAGTTATCAAGATTGCTACCAAATGTAATTTAGCCAAACAGTAGAAAAATAAATTTCAAAATATATGTTACAAAAATCATTACAAACTATATTAACGTTTAAAAGAAATAAAAACATAATTATTTTGCCATTACTTACGTAGTAAATCTTTCAGTTTTATCCTTAGGTATTATGCGGTCTCAACATAAAATACAACATGTCTGTTACACTGATAAAGAAATTACTTCTTTTTTAGAAAACATTCAGTTTGCCAGAAGTATTTTTTCTCAGTTTATTTCAAAATTCAAGTCATATATTGAGTAATACTGATGTATAATTAAGCTGTTCATTATTATAGTTTTAGCTGGTTCAGCATATCAGTCTTTAAAACTTTGTGTTAGATATTTCATTTCCATATACTTTGATGCGAACTAAAAGAAATTTAAAAACAATATTTTTGTAAGCATGTATAATATATAAGCCTAACTTTAAAATAATCCGGATTTTGAATATATTTTATCTCGTTACATGAAATGTAAAAACATACATAATAAGGAAAATACATATCCTGAAAATAAATTGTATAATATTATCATTTGAATGTATATATGGCATTCAACATTGAGTTCTTTCCTTAGTATCTTATATATATATATATATAATATATATATATATATATATATATTTATATATATATATTATATATATAATATATATATATATTATATATATATGTATATATATATATATATATATATATATATATGTATGTATATATATATATATATATATATGTATATATATTATATATATATATATATATATATATATATATATGTATGTATATATATATATATATATTTATATATATATATATATATATATATATATATATATATATATATATATATATATATATATATATGTATGTATATATATATATATATATATATGTATATATATATATATATATATATATATATATATATATATATATATATATATATATATATATATATATATATATATATATATATATATATATATATATATATATATATATATATATATATATATATATATATATATATATATATATATATATATATATATATATATATATATATATATATATATATATATATATATATATATATATATATATATATATATATATATATATATATATATATATATATATATATATATATATATATATATATATATATATATATATATATATATATATATATATATATATATATATATATATATATATATATATATATATATATACTTGAGCGCTGATCACGTACTAATACGGGTTTTAACGTGTACCTCTTCATAGAGGAAAATTCTTTGAAAGTTGCCACAATGTGAAACATTATTAGTTTTATGATTGCTCTCTTCATTTTTTCATACTGTAAAAATCTTTATATGTAACATAATTCGAAATAATTAAAATTATATACTATTATTTCTACTTGATTTTTCACATTTAACACACTATTATAAATTTATCCATTAAAAATATTTTTTTTTCTTTACAAAAATCGGATGGTTGTTATTTATATATTTATATTTATATATTTGTTCATATATTTCAATATAAAGTACGAAAAGGTGGTTAAGAAATTAGATAATTTTCGATATATTGAGATTTAACTGAATAACTAAATTTACGAGCCACACTCCCACGGTACAATTCCGCTGCGAAATGTACCTGCACACAACGTATTAACAGATTGAGAGGCTAAAAAGTTTTATTTTAAAAAAGTGAGAAAATATGAAACACAAAGATATTTTGCTGGTGGTCATATTATTCAAGTTAGGAATGTATATTATTGAGTACGCCTTTCTTGAGTTTGAGGATTGAATAGAATTTAAATAAAATGACACAAACACTGATTTATATGTTTTCGAGTAATATAGATATTAATATTTCATTATATACGAAAACTATTCTATATCTAGAAGAAAAGTAATCATTTTCTTTAGAAATCTAATTTTGAATTTTTCATTTTCTAAAAAAAAAATACTTTTACAGTTATTTATCACTAGTAGACCCTTCTACTGATTTTCATTTTACAACGTAACTCTTTTATGTTATTACCATGTAATAAAAGCAATCGTCTACATAGGAATTACTTATTTCCAGTCATTTTTCTTTATTAGCTATGACAATCATAAGTTACGTGACAAATTCAAAGTTCGATGATCCATCACGGAGGCAGAAATACTGTTTGACTTCAGTTTTCACTTTCCCTTTCGCGTAGGATTTTCGGAAATTCACCAATGTGTTATAGAAAGATAACAAAATTTGTTGTCATGTGCGATCCATTATTCATTCTTAGAGATACATTTCTTGAGTCTTTCGGAAAGAATTCTGATTGAACTCGGAAAATAATGCCTGCAGATAAAATTCCAAAAGTAAGTTAAGAATACAATTTTTGAAAAAAATAATTATTGATTTTATTGTCGGAAAAAAATTAAGTTTCTTTTTGTATTAAACGTGAAGTCATATTTTTCAAATATATTCAACTTATATTGAATATCTTATCTGCTTCGTCTTCTTTTGTAAAAACATACTCAACACGAAAATGGGAAATATATATTACAAGTGT
>CM063505.1:46806568-46811568 GCA_032207245.1 Pardosa pseudoannulata
ATATTTTAAAAGTAATACTATTTTAAGGGTTATTATTATTTTCTAAAGCAGTTTTGCTGTTTGCTATAAATGTATATGTTTCGGTCATAATTATTTAACTATTCGGTATTCTATTCAGTACATAATTATATAACTTATTAAAACTTTACAAAAATGTGAATGATATTTCACTTCATTAGAGGTAAAAACATAATATCAATTTTTTATTGATATCTTTGAGTATTCGTGTGTAATTGTGTTCTCTTTCATGTGATAAAAACATTTCCTCCAATTACTAAAATTTAAAGATTTCGAGAAATGTCCCCCATTTCAAACAAAAACCTGTTATCTGAACTAGTTTCGTAAGTTTACAGGCATGCGAAATACCCATTTTGTATGCATTCCCCCTTTTGTTCGGTCTGTCGACTTCCCAAAGAAATGCCAACTAAATACATAGAATTAGATGGGTTGGTTTTGGACAATACGGTCTTTGGGTAATTAAAAAAAATTTTGTCAACTTTCAATGCTTAATATTTTTAATTAAATTTTATTAACATTTACTAATTTACAATGGCTTCTCTTTTATTATAAATCCGTTGTGTGGGCATAACTCAAAAATTATCAGGCTTAAAGTACTCAAAATTTTTTTAGGACAATTATAATATATTGATGGGCTTCTCCTGTTTTGATTTCAGTCTTAACTCTATATACCAAAATTTTCTACATAATGTACAAGATATTCATCATACTGAATCTTGTTTTTTTTCTACTCAGAAAAAGAGAAAACTTATAAGTTCAATACTACTAATATTTTATAAATGAAAATGCATAATATTCATGTTGTAGTTTCTGTTTCTGTTTTAATATTTATTTATTTATTTTGTAAATAAGAGGTTTAATATTTACTAACCAGTTTTGCTTTCCTTGGAGTATGAAATTTCCATCCCAGACAGAAACAAATTACAAGGCAAAGAAAAAAAAATTTACTTTACGATTTCATTCTTTAGTGTGGATATTTCTATCTTTTCATTTAGATTTCAATAACGGTTAATCCGTTGGATCTATACTCTACATGTCAAATCCTTGACAAACTGTCAAGGAGCGAAAGTTACATGGAAACAATTCTACTGTCAGTCTCTTTTACTCTGGAGCATAAATAGATAGAATGAAACTCAAAGTTATTAAGATTCTATTTATAGGAAGGACTGAAAAGAAGCATTATTACTGTATCGCAAAAGAGACTTTTGTAAAAACTTTCTCAATGCCTACGGGGAAGTGTTTACATAACTTTGAAAACCATTTCTTGAGAAAATTAAGGGAGACGATTGAAAATGCACTACTGTTTTCGATTATATTTTGTAGCCGTATTTCATTTTAAAGATATATGGAATAAAATAAAAAAAATAAAAAATTGACTTTATTGTTCAGCATTAAATGAGAAATTATCGAGTGGTTATATGTAGAAGCAGCTCCATCGCTGTCAGGCAATATTTCATAAGTTTAAGGATAGACTAGCAAAATATTCTTCACCTTTATTTAGGCAAAGCTACGCAACTCAAAATACAAACAATGCTACGAACTAAAAGAAATTTAGTTTGTAGTTACACAACAAACTAAAGGAAGTTGTTGATGTATTATCTACCACCTTTTTGACTGGCAATAACATCTATGAAGGCAATATGTAATAATATTTTAAAATCGGTTTAGCTCTACATTTTTCACGCTATTTCTTAATGCAAAATCTATAAAAGAAAACCTATTTCAATTTACAGCTATGGCTGCTCAATAAATTACAAATAACATTAAAAGCTTAGCTTCTTAGGAGATAACAACGTCTTCCTGCCAATTAAGAAGACTATACTCTTAATTTTTTAATACATATAATATTTATTAAGAAATTTTAGCTGCTATAAAAATTGTTTTATTAATTAAAGGAAGTACGTAATCCAAGTATTTATCTTTTATTGTTAAGTAATTGGGTAACATTGTGACTCATATTTGAAATTTATCTCCATATTTTGAAATACAGAAATGTTTAATGTGTTAATAATTGTTTCTAGAGTATTTATCCATACAAAAACATAAATGAAAAAATTAAATTACACAAAAATCACTTTTGCGTATATTTGGAAAAAGCCAGGTTTTTTTTTTAAACTTACAGCTAACAATGTGAAATAATATATATATATATATATATATATATATATATATATATATATATATATATATATATATATATATATATATATATATATATATATATATATATATATATATATATATATATATATATATATATATATATATATATATATATATATATATATATATATATATATACATATACATATATATACATATACATATATATATATATATATATATATATATATATATATATATATATATATATATATATATATGTGTGTGTGTGTGTGTGTGTGTGTGTGTACTAAAAATAATTTTGAAGTTACACAACCAAGAATAAAATAAATGTAGATCAAAGATGAATTAAAAAAAGTCAGAGGATACATTCTTCATAGAAGCATCAATTCCATTATTTTCTTAATTCCATATAATGTTGTATTGTCTGTAAATTTTCAAAAATAGTTGTATAGATAAACTTTTAATTTATTATACATATAATACCATGTAAATTACACATTTATGAAGAAAATATGTAATAATATTTAAAAACATCGGTTTAGCTCTACATTTTTGCACGTTATTTCTTAATGTAACTCTAAGAACTTATCTTTCTAGGAGATAACAACCTCTTCCTGCCATTTAAGAAGACTATACTCTTAATTTTGTTAACACATATAATATTTACTAAGAAATTTTAGCTACTATATTTATTTTATTAATTAAAGGAAGTATGTAATCCAAGACGTCAAACCTTTAAAGTTTTCTTCAAATGGTACATCAAATACTGTATTTTTCTTTTATTGTAAAGTAATTCGGTAACATTGTAACTCATATTTGAAATTTTTCTCCATATTTTGAAAAACAAAAAAAGTTAATGTGTTAATAATTTGCTTCTAGTGTATTGGTCCATATAAAAACATAAATTAAAAAATTAAATTATACAAAAATCTCTTTTGCGTATATTTGGAAAAAGCCAGGCTTTCTTTTTAAACTTACAGCTAACAATGTGAAATAATATATATTAACTAAAAATAATTTTGGAGTTACACAAAAAAGAATAACATAAATGTAGATCAAAGACGAATTAGAAAAATCAGAGGATTTATTCTTCATAGAAGCATCAATTCCATTATTTTCTTAATTCCACATAATGTTGTATTAGCTGCAAATTTTCGAAAATAGTTGTATAGCTAAACTTTTAATTTATTATACATATAATACTATATAAATTACACATTTATGAAGACAATATGTAATAATATTTTAAAATCGGTTTAGTTCTACATTTTTGCATTTTATTTCTTAATGTAAAATCTATAAAAGAAGACATACTATAATTTAAAGCTATGGATGCTCGATAAACTATAAATAACCTTAAGAACTTATCTTCCTAGGAGATAACAGTCTGTTCCTGTCAATTAAGAAGACGATAGTCTTAAATTTGTTAACACATAATATTTATTAAGGAATGTTAGCTATTATAAAATTGTTTTATTAATTAAAGGAGGTACATAATCCAAGACGTCCAAACTTTGACGTGTTCTTCAAATAGTACATCAAATACTGTATTTTTCTTTTATTGTAAAGTAATTGGGAGAGCATTGTAACTCATTGGGTTCCATATTTTGAAAAACAGAAGTACTTAATGTGTTAATAATTGTTTCTGAAGCATTTGTCCATATAAAAACATAAATGACAAAATTAAATTATATAACAATATTTTCATATATATATTTGGAAAAAAGTCAGGCTTTTTTAACTTCTGCTAACAGTGCGATACAATATATATCAACTAAAAAATGATTTTCGGGTTATACACCCCAAAATAAAGTAAATGTAGATCAAAGACGAATTAAAAAGAATTCAGAGGATATATCCATCATAAAATTATCAATTCCGATATTTTTTTAATTCCACATATTACAGTATCGTGAAGCTGTACATTTTCAAAAACAGTTGTGTAGATAAACTTTTAATTTATTATATATATATATATATAATATTATATAACTTACCTTTATAAGATTTATATTTTTATTACAACTGCTTTCATGTCAAATTTCCTCTTATATGTTAAAAATTTAATTTTGCATAATATTTTAAAATATTTCATTCCTCTATGTTTCCTATATGTGCAAATGGTGTAAAAGCAATTATAACCACATTAATTTTGCTGCTTTCCAAAATATGGTACTCGACCTAATGTGTTACTTTAAAATAAATATGCTTCAATAAAAATATTGAAACTCCAGAAACTTATTATGTACTCCTACATCATGAAACTAGATTTAAGTTTCTCATTAAATCACGGTAGATCGCATGCGAAAATGCAATTTAAAAGGAATTAATCTTCACTTAAGTTTTATTACTCCAAACTTTATACCATATTCCTCTTAAGTATTTATGTATTTATGTATGTTATTATTTTTAAAGAACAGAATATTTTATTTATTAACGTTATAACTAATTTGATTTTTACAGTATTAATGTTTTGCTCTTTAACAGAATAACTTGGGTACAATTTTAATTTTTTATGTTGTGTTTAGCAACATATAAAATTATGTTTGTTTGCAATTAATTTGAATTAAATTGAAAAGGACTGTACCAAAACATTTTCTCAAGTATTTGAAATGAATAATAAAGAAGCATTTATAAATCTCAGTAAATAAAATATTCTTTAAACACCTAAAAACTAAAACATCGTTTGATTAAAATAAAATGGGATAAAAACCTTAGAATCATTCATTATCTGCTCGAAAAAAAAGAAATTACTCTATGTTAAAATAAACCCTTTTTACACATTTCACAGTAAAACATATGATAGATTTTATAAATGATTATTTGTTTTTCTTAAACTTCCAAGCTATATACAG
>CM063505.1:46816568-46819068 GCA_032207245.1 Pardosa pseudoannulata
ACGAGCATCCTAAAGTTGTGAGAGAGGATAACTTTGTATGCCTAAGTGATATATATGCTATTATAGTAAAAGGTTTTTATTTAAAATAAGTACTTATCTTACATACAATATAAACTATTTTTAAAGTTGGCATTAATTCCATACATAATGTAGAAATAGAGTATATTAAAGCAATCTGAAAATGAAACAGTCAGCATTCTAACTACATAACAGTCCTGCCCACGTGATGCGACAATAGTTCTCAGGAGTCATTGAAAGTTAGATCATCAATCACGATTACGGAAATCCAATATATTCTTAATGTCAAGAAAGTAGGAACTTGCTACGTGTAAGATAACACGAGCATCCTAAAGTTGTGAGAGAGGATAACTCTGTATGCCTAAGTGATATATATGCTATTATAGTAAAAGGTTTTTAATTAAAATAAGTACTTATATTACATACACAAAGCACTATTTTTAAAGTTGGCATTAATTCCATACATAATGTAGAAATAGAGTACAAGTATATTAAAGCAATCTGAAAATGAAACAGTCAGCTTTCTAATTACATGACAGTCCTGCCCACGTGCTGCGACTATAGTTCTCAGGAGTCATTGAAAGTTAGATCATCAATCACGATTACGGAAATCCAATATATTCTTAACGTCAAGAAAGTAGGAACTCGCTACGTGTAAGATAACACGAGCATCCTAAAGTTGTGAGAGAGGATAACTTTGTATGCCTAAGTGATATATATGCTATTATAGTAAAAGGTTTTTAATTAAGATAAGTACTTATATTACATACACTAAGCACTACTTTTAAAGTTGGCATTAATTCCATACATAATATAGAAATAGTACAAGTATATTAAAGAGTACAAGTATATTAAAGCAATCTGAAAATAAAACAGTATAATTACTAATATTAAATTTTATACATATGATAAAAATAGTAATTATGTAAAACTACCGAGTTTTAAACTCGGAATTAAATCTTTATTTTACTTTTAAAGTAAATTTGGTTGGTTTGAATATTATAATTAATTATACCCACAGAGTTTAATACCAATGGAAGAGCTCTATCTATTCGACGATCCTCCGGCAAAAAGAAGTTTTAAAAAGTGATAAGCAATGATTTTTTCATTAAAGATTACTAACTTTAACATTTCAATGATATAAATTAGCTTAATTTGATATACATTATCCAAATATAAAGTATATCAAAGCACCGAATTGCGTTTTTTATATCCGTTTCTGTTATAATTCAAATCAAAAATTTGATATGTAATTATAAATTCTCAATATGAATATTTCATATTGAGACAGTACATGTTTTATTTATAATCTTCTTAGTCATTCTACCCCATTACAGGCTAAGGATGTCCCAATCAGTCTTCGCCATCTGTTCCTATCCGAGGCAACGTGCCTCGAGTTCTTACGTAACATTACACAATTTAAGTAATATAATAATTATATAATCACGTAATATTATAATTTGTACCCTTTCATAGTCACTTCCCTTACGTAAGATAGTTAGGGACGTTACGTTACGTTACGTTACGTTAGATAGATACGTTACGGATAGTTACGTTAGATAGATATTTAGTCCCTTTCAACAGAGTTAAGCCACTTTATTGGTGTCCTCCTCACTCTCTAGTTACCCTACGTTTAGTAAATATGAGTTTTTTTTAATTCAGTTGATATTGTCAACTCTAAATAAATATCCTATATACTGAATTTTATGATTTTAATGATATCTGGATGTGAATATTTTCGGTAGATCGGTTAAACATTGATCTCCAAACACCGTTTTCACTAACTCCGCAAAGCAATTTCCATAGCAACTTGAGTTAAAAAAGTTTATACATTCGATAGATATCGTCATTACCCAGCATTCATATCTACGAAGTATCACAGGTCTTAAGTATTTTTATACATTAGTTTTTGTGCCAGGGCTAATGTATCTAAATTTAAATTGATTTGTAAGACCACAATAACAACTATTTGCAATACAGAGTCTACAGTTTATTTAAACAGTCAAATTATTATTATTAGAAAAAACTATACAAAGATATTTGAATTGTGATCATAGGTATAAAATTTCAAGAGCAGTCGGTAGTTAGTTGAATATATTATAGGCAATTACTACAAATTTAGTTTTACCTTCAATTACTATTAGGATCTACTAACTAGCTTAAGACAAGTAAACAGATAGTTAATAGTTTACGTGTTCCACCAAAATGAATAACATACTTTCTGGATCAATGTACTAAAGAAATATCATCGGCGGATTCTAAAACTAGCAGTGTCTTTTCATATAATTCCTGTGGTTGTGAGACCAAAAGCTCTGATAACTTTTCCCAAGGTCAGATTAAAGAATAAACAAGACAAAGGATCTCCTTGCTGTAAGCATCTTTTAGCATTTTATTCATAATATCTACCAAAACACTTTTCATACATTTCAAAAATAGAAAATATTAAATTATTATCTAATGCATTGATTATACATTTCTCAAC
>CM063505.1:46821568-46824068 GCA_032207245.1 Pardosa pseudoannulata
GAACTCCAGTGATTTCAATTCGAGCTTATACCCCGACTACGACATTGATAAGTCTTTTTCATCGTACTTCTTGGAGGAGCTGATACCCGTAGCCGTCGTCTATGGTATTACGCTTGTAGTCGGACTGGTTGGTAACCTCCTCATCATCTATACTGTTATGAGCTTCAGAAGGATGAGAACCATCAGTAACGTCTTCCTTGCTTCCCTGGCTACGGCAGACCTGCTGGTGGTGCTTATTTGTGTACCAGTGAAAGTAAGTACCCGTTATTTTTATATATTCTATCGTTAAACAGGCTATTCATTTTATTAAGCTGAAATATTGCATGAATCTCAAATACTTGACATTTTCATTTAAAGTAATAAATCTTCTATTAACAAAGTCTTTAAAAAGGTTAATTACTTTAATTTATATAATATATATATGTATATATATATATATATATATATATATATATATATATATATATATATATATATATGTATATATATATATATATATATATGTATATATATATATATATATATATATATATATATAATATATATATATATATATTAGAGTTATCGTTTTAGTTACTTTTCAAGCCAGCTTGTATTAAAAATATATACGGGATGGGGGTTTTTTGATTACTTGTATTACATATAAATTATATTACTCACCAAAAGCAATTTTACTTAATTGTCTTAAAATATATGTATATATATATATATATGTATATATATATAGTATATATATATATGTACTAGCCAATGAGAGGCCTTATTTCAGATTTCAGTGATATAACTATTAGTATACTGAATAATGTATGATAACATGTAATAACTGAAGACTAAAATGCACAAATAAAAATAACCTTAGAAATTACATAAAAAGCAATTAGCACTTCTATTTAAATATGAAATACTTTGTAACGCCTAATATATCTTGTAAATTTGTGTATCTCAGTTTTAAAATGATAGTGAAATAACTGTAGAATTGCAGGTCTTAAGTATAACGTACCGACCATGAAATTGCATAAAAAGCAATTAACCCTTCTATTTAGTCTTGAAATATTTTGTAAACCTTAAAACATCTCGTAAATTTGTGTATCTCAGTTTTAAATGAAAGTGGAATAATTGTACAATTCCAGGTCTTAAACATAACATACTGACCTTATACCGATTGCTTGCTGTAAAGCAATACTACAAAGACGTAAAAGCAATTCATCATAAAATTTCAAAGAAATAAATATATAAAAGTAATATAATACTGTAAAATCAATATTTCACAAAAGTCTCACTTTACTTCATAATTTTTACATTACTCTGCTTTTGGGATTGATCTTTATGTTTTTAATTCTTTATGTTCCTTTCAAGAAGAAAAATTGAAATTTGTTTTATCTTTTTAAGTAGCATTGAAAAAATTACAAGTGTGAAGGCTTTTGTTATTGTACGTTTTCAAGAAACATCTCTTCTGAAGAGTTACATATCTTAAAATTTTCTTTTCCGTTTGCTTTGTGCCAGAGAAAATGCGGCACTTTCCTTAGAAAAGAAATAAGTAGCTTTCAATAAAAGGTATTTTTAAATAGCACTTAGTGAAATGTCCAGATTATACAGTTTTAAAATTCTTCTTTACGAATTCATGACCCCATTTTGTTTGAAATAGTCTTCCATTCTTTGATTGTGAAATCATTGTCCATTTAAAGGTATATTCAGAGTCTTTGCTTTCAAGTTTTCAAGCTTCTTAACAAAGCGTAACTTAATTAGCTTTCGTTGCATTTTAGTTGTTTATGACAAGTTTGAAAAAGTAATTCATTGAAATATTTTAGCAACTGTAGCAACTGTAGACAACAGTCGTCAAATATATATAAATAAAATACTACACTAAATAAGTTGTACCATAATACGATTAATTTATTGCAGTTATAATTTTAATCACTATATGAGTTAACACTTAGTATTTTAAGTATCTATTCAATAAGTTATCAAAACATTACGTCATATATATGTATGTTTTTATTTCAAAGAATCTAAAATCATGTTATAAAGAAATCCGAAGTATTTTTTATCCCTTATAACCTTTTATAGAGTTCCTATCGCTAGTAGAAGAAAACCTTATTCCAAAAACATTTCATATTAGCCTTTTAATATTTATATTTTCCATCTTATTTTTATAGAGGTAAAATTAATACAAATTGGGTTTAAAATAATTTTTATTCATGGAATGTTCAATCAGAGAATACTTTTGAACATATCAAATCACAAAATGTCAGTATTTCTTATATAAACTACTATAAAAACAAAGTTTTACCTGATGACATCCTCTTTCTACTTATGCGTGGTACATTTAGATACATTAAATTTTATTACATTAAAAAACTAATTTTTTGAAATATTTTACACAAATGTTTTCTCTTGCGGAATTGGACAATAGTTGTCAAATATATATAAATAAAATACTACATAGATAAGTTGTATCATAGTACGATTAATTTATTGCAGTTATAATTTGAACCACTAT
>CM063505.1:46839068-46884068 GCA_032207245.1 Pardosa pseudoannulata
ATAATTTCTTTAAACATAAGTGACTTATTGAAAATTAATTAAGGCAAATTATTTAAAATTAAATAATTTATTAAGTATTGCTAATTAATTAATTAATTATAATTATTTATATATTATAAATAATTATTTATAATCATTTATAATATAAATTATTAATTAATTATTATTAATTAATAATAATTATTAATTAATAATTAATTAATGATTTATTAATAATTTATTAATTATTAAATATTAAGTATTCGCTATCAATAGAAATATCCTGTGCAAAATATACTTCGAAAATTCTCTTCCACGTTACTGAAATTTATGATGCTTCTTGGAACACTAAATTAATTTTATAGCTAAACTTTTCTAGAAAGAATTTACTTTTGACAGAAATTATTAAATTATTTAAAAGGAATTTTTATTAGCGACGCAATAAGTAAAATTTTTCAAATTTTATATTTCCATAGAATATATATACTGCATTCAAAGGGAATTATAGTTTTCATTGAAAGTTAATATTCTCATAAATTATAATTTCGTTTAATGTAAGTAACTTATTAAAAATTAATTAATTAAGGTAAATTATTTAAAGTTAAATAATTTATGAATTATTATCAAATAATTAATTAATTTTAATTATTTATAATCATTGATAATATAAATTATTAATTAATTATTATTAATTAATAATTAATTAATGATTTATTAATAATTTATTAATTATTAAATATTAAGTATTCGCTATCAATAGAAATATCCTGTGCAAAATATACTTCGAAAATTCTCTTCCACGTTACTGAAATTTATGATGCATCTTGGAACACTAAATTAATTTTATAGCTAAAATTTTCTAGAAAGAATTTACTTTTGACAGAAATTATTAAATTATTTAAAAGGAATTTTCTCATTAATATAATTTCGTTAAATATAAGTGACATAATATACTTGAAAATTCTCTTTCACGTTACTGAAATTTATTTCCATTAAAAATGTATACTGCATTCAAGGTGAATTATAGTTTTCGTTAAAAGTTAATATTCTCATTAAATATAATTTCGTTAAATATAAGTGAAAAAATATACTTCGAAAATTCTCTTCCACGTTACTGAAATTTATGATGCATCTTGGAACACTAAATTAATTTTATAGCTAAACTTTTCTAGAAAGAATTTACTTTTGACAGAAATTGTTAAATTATTTAAAAATAATTTTTGATGCATCTTTGAACATTAAATAGATTTTATAATTAAAATTTCCTAGAAAGAATTTACTTTTGAGGAAAATTATTATATTTAAATTGAAATTGTATACTTCATTCAAGTTGAATTATAATTTCCGTTTAAAGTTAATATTCTTATAAAATATAATTTCGTTAAATATAAGTGGTAAAATATACTTCAAAATTCCCTTTCTCGTTACTAAAATTTATGATGCATCTTGGAACACTAAATTAATTTTATAGCTAAACTTTTCTAGAAAGAATTTACTTTTGACAGAAATTGTTAAATTATTTAAAAATAATTTTTATTAGTGACGAAATAAGTAAAAATTTTCAAATTTTATATTTCCACAGAATATGTATACTTCATTCAAGTTGAATTATAATTTCCGTTTAAAGTTAATATTTTTATAAAATATAATTTCGTTAAAATTATTTATAAGTAATTTTTATTAGAGAAAGAATTTTACTTTTGACGGAAATTATTATACTATTTAAAAGTAATTTTTATTAACAACGCAATAAGTAAAAATTTTCAAATTTTAAAATATGAGATAATATTGAGGTTTACAATTATATAAATAATTTTTATAAATATTGTAGTATTTTATTTTAAATACTAGAATCAAGCAACTAAAACCTTCCAAATCTCTTCACATTCCGGCCGAACGCTGGTCGATTGGTTAGGACGCTGATCGTCGCTACCGGAGTTCGTGGGTTCGAATCCCACTATGGCATGGATGTTCGTAGTCTTTCGAAATCGACTTTAAGCAGTAGGTCACGGTCTCATTAGCCCTCGTGTTGCAAAACAGTATACTGTAACTCTCCAAACCAAACAAACTCCACACTCTGACTTCAAATGACATTCTGCGTTTCGTTCTTTATACTTATGACCTGTTTTATTTGAGATAACGATATCGGATAACGGATCGAAGTATTGTCGGTACATTCCTATTCATTATTGTTGTAATGTTTGCATTGTTTGGTTTTGATTTTGGAATGCTACGGTCTACTTTTTGCTACATGAGAGCTAATGAGACCTGGACCTACTGTTTAAAGCCGATTCCGAAAAGCTGCGAACATCCATGCCATAGTGGAATTCGAACCCACGAACTCCGTAATGTTTGCATGAGTTGAACTAATTTACTACAAATTTTGTTTACATTACAATAGCTTTAAATGGACGTATATACGTAGAGATAGGTATGCCATATAGAAAGTTTCAATATTTCAACACTTTAAAATAAAATGGACTCCAATATATATTTACTTCGTTCAATGAATAAAATTCAGTACGAGAAATAAAATAAAAATGCAAAAGGTTCTTTTTTTTATTTTCCTTATAAAATTCGAAATGCGTCTAAATGGCGTATACCTAGTGTTATCTAGCTTAAATCTAGTGCTAAAAAGGAAAGTTCCTATCATTAATTTATTAAGTTCAAGGTGAATTATAGATTTCGTTAAAAGTTAATACGTGTTTCATAAAGTAGACCATAGTGCTCCAAAACCAAAACCTATTTTACCTATTCAATTTATTAACAAGCATCAGTCAATGTTATATTTACATTACCTGATTATATGTGAGCAGAAAGTTATTCTTATTTTTAATTACGACGCAATAAGTAAAAATTTTCAAATTTTATATTTCCATTGAAAATGTATACTACATTCAATTTGAATTATAGATTTTGTTTAAAGTTAATATTCTCATTAAATATAATTTCGTTAAATTTAAGTGGCAAAATATACTTCGAAAATTCTCTTCCACGTTACTGAAATTTATGATGCATCTTGGAACACTAAATTAATTTTATAGCTAAACTTTTCTAGAAAGAATTTACTTTTGACAGAAATTGTTAAATTATTTAAAAATAATTTTTATTAGTGACGAAATAAGTAATAATTTTCAAATTTTATATTTCCACAGAATATGTATACTTCATTCAAGTTGAATTATAATTTCCGTTTAAAGTTAATATTCTTATAAAATATAATTTCGTTAAATATAAGTGACTTATTAAATGAAGTAAATTATTTAAAGTAATCTAAAAATACAAGATGATATATTTTCAGATAAACAAATGCTTTGTTTTAAAAGACACCTAAAATTCCCAAACATTTTAAAAGCATGTAATTTTTTAAAGTAATGAAAACTGTTAAAATATACGAGTGTTTTATGTCGTTTTCAAATAAATTTATTTTAAAGTCATTTTACTTTTGGATATCGATATATCACATTAACTTAAAAGACCGTTGGTGCAAAAGTAACATTACTGAAGTTTTTGAAATCCCAAGAAAGATTTAAAACCTTTTAACGGAAAAGGATATTATTTATACGGATAATTCAAACTTTAGACTAAGAAACAGTTTTTTTAAATACCAGAAATTTTCATCAGGTATGAAACCAGGCTGGATAAAAATAGAACAAAAATATGACTCTAATAATAAACAGTATTTTATAAATTATTACACAAAAAGAATATGATGGAAAATAATACAATCCTTTTGTAAAGTTTTTTTTCTTGTATAACTATTGGAAATTAAACTAAAAAATTGGTATAATATCATATAATACGATTTCCGTTACCATTCTTTTTAATATCAGTAAATAGATTTATAGTAGAATAGTTATATTTAACACTAGGTTTACGGAAGTTTCTTAAATACCAATCTCTACGAACATGCGTCAATTTGAAGCAGAATACACATAACAACACTCAGAAAGTAATGTAATTATACATTATAAATAAAAATTCTGAGTAGGAGCCAGTTAATGCACAGCAGAAGATCCCGGTCTCATTAGCCCTCATCGATGCCTGCTCAACTAAAGGGAAAACGAAGTCATTCATTTCCTTTCTTACAAATATAGATTAGCAGTTTTAAGTATACGTTGTTCCTATTCATAATTTTATTTAAGATTTAAATAGTATTTCTTAAATCTCAACAAAAAGCTTTCAGAATCCCAAAACTTTATTACATTTACTTTACTGAAAGATGTCAAGAAACTTTACAATAACTTGAGACTCCTTTATTTTAACTTCATCCTATTCAATTTATTAACAAGCATCAGTCAATGTTATATTTACTCAACAGACTTACTATCAGTCACCTAACTTTCCCAAGTATCTTTCGTAACAAAGACTACTAAAAGCAAACTTAATTTTAATTTGTTTTTCTTTAAACATTTAAGAGTAAGCTAAGATGCTGCATATTTTGAAATTACTAGTTAAACCAGTAATTAATTGAATGGCTGGATGGTAGGAGGATAATATACCAGCCAGTAGTTTTCAAGAAGTTTCCTTCAGAAATTATCCGTTATGAATGATGGATTGCGTCCAAAAGTATTATGTCGATCATTCGCCATCACGTTTCACGACTGCATCAACAGAGCAAAGAACTTAGTGACATTTAATAAGTCTTCTCTGAGTAGGAGCCAGTTAATGCACAGACCTTGTCAGCGTCAAACGGCAGTGACAGCGTTATTGATAGACTGAAGTCACTTTGTTTTCCTTTCTTACAGTAAATAGATACTACAAATGTTGAAATTACTACTCAAACCTTTGTTTTATGATAAGTTAAGCAGAAACATCTTATAACACTTACACACAATACGTTATACGGACAAAGAGATAATTTTTATTGCACATAGGGAAATCGTTAACAAGCTCGTGTAATTGTGAGATTACAGTAAATTGTTAAAATGTACAAGTGTTTTATGTGTTTTTCAAATAAATAATATTTAATCTATTGATATATTTCATACGCTATTCAAAATGTTTATGACAAAAGGGTTAGTTCGTTAGAATTTCTCAAAATATGTAGCTCGTTTAGGTTACTACCTTACATTTTAGGTAGTTCTTAATGACGTATAAATCATTTAAATTACAAGTCAAATTTTAATTTTTTTTAAATATTAACAGTAAGCTAAGATACTGCACATTTTGAAATTACTAGTCAAACCAGTTATTAAATGAATGTTTGATTGGAAGGAGGATAATATACCAGTCAGTAGTTTTCTAGAAGTTTACAGTAAATAACTGTTTAATTGATATATTTCATAAGCTATTCAAAATGTTTATGACAAAAAGGTTCAGTTCGTTACAATTTCTCAAAATATGTAGCTTGTTTAGCTTACTACTTTACATTTTAGATAGTTATTAATGATGTATAAATCGTTTAAATTACAAGTCAAATTTAAATTTGTTTTTTAAAAAAATATTTAAGAGTAAGCTAAGATACTGTCCATTTTGAAATTACTAGTCAAACCAGTTATTAATTGAATGTCTGATTGGAAGGAGGATAATATACCAGTCAGTAGTTTTCTAGAAGTTTACAGCAAATAACTGCTTTATTGATATATTTCATACGCTATTCAAAATGTTTATGACAAAAGGGTTAGTTCGTTAGAATTTCTCAAAATATGTAGCTTGTTTAAATTACTAACTTACGTTTTAGGTAGTTCTTAATGACGTGCAAATCATTTAAATTACAAGTCAGATCTTTACAAAATAAACATAGCTATGAATGCTGGCCACAATTTACAGCAAATAACTGCTTTATTGATATATTTCATACGCTATTCAAAATGTTTATGACAAAAGGCTTAGTTCGTTAGAATTTCTCCAAATATGTAGCTCGTTTAGGTTACTACCTTACATTTTAGGTAGTTCTTAATGACGTATAAATCCTTTAAATTCATTCTAGTAAATTAGATTACACAGGCCTGCGAAATAACAGTAAGCTAAGTTATTTGGTATGCTGATTTCGGAAATGACCTCCATTTAGTTATTAATTGAATGGCTGGTTGGAGGGAGGATAATATACCAGTCAGTAGTTTTCTAGAAATTTACAGCAAATAACTATATTACTGGTAATATCCTATATGGAATATTAAAATTAAAAATGTATACAATTTGTATATAACCCTATCATTGACTACGTAACGCAATGATCTTGCAGCACTGTGTGCACTCAGTGCCATCAAACAAAATAACACAGCTAATTTTCTCTCTTATGTAGATACATAAAAACAAGACACCAGGGCGAGACAAAAAGTTCCCTCGTTATTAAATTTGAAATTTTTGAAAAATACAAGAGAAGTTTTTTCTTATTTTTAAGTCCTAGAAAAACCCCAACTACCTGTTTTTACGTTTTATTAAGGTTTATATATATTTCCATCACGTCATGATTTTTTGTAAAATTGATGTACTGACGTTCTTCTTTTATGTTCAATCTTATCTGCAAAAAATGCTCTCGAACTGTTAGCTTGTACTGACTGGCAACAGTGGGTTTTATCTTATTATGTGAGTATATTTAATCTGTTTATGATTAGGCATATTAATTTTTAATTAACAAAGCATATTCTTATTCCACCTACCTTGATATTTTCTCTCCACAATGAAAACCATCGCAACCAGAATGCTTGAGCTGTTGTTATTCCTAATAAGTTTTCAGATTTTTTACATTAATTTTATAAGGAAAACCACATACGCCCATTGGTTTCCTTGAAATAAATGTAAGTTTGAAATATATTTGAAGCTCAATACAAAACAAAGACATTTAAATTCAGTTACGTACATTTTTTCCGTTAAAATTTCTTTTGAACCTAATAAAAGAGTTGCCTCTTTCGTTTGCTAACATCCACCAATAGTCGGCATAAGTACTGGTGCTTACATGAGGTCACTGATAAGGAATATCCTTCATGTCTTGGTGGAACCTTCTCCTTGTTCTTCGCTGACGGATCCTAAATTTTCGGGAAAAAAGTCCAAATGCGATTGGAGGAAATGCAATTTTACACAAATGGAGCAGCCCAATACTTGAAATTTGTCTAACATGTTGCCAACAATTCTTTTAAATTTAGGATCTTTGTGATTGCCCAGAAATTTTTCCACAACATCTTTGAAGGCAACCCAAGCTTGTCTTTCCTTTAATATCATAGTTGTTTCAAATATTGCGACGGGAGGGAGGGATGATGAAGAGGGACATTGCGCGTTCCTAGGCTCTTCCCAGACTCGCGCGCTTCCAGGAATCTGTCTGTCTGGTCCTACGAAGACTCCCTCTTTCAATTTGGCTTCAGAAAATCCAGGAAACTTTTTACTCATATATTTTAAGCACTCACCATCTTTTGGAAGAGCCTTATCAAACTGCTTCATAACACCTGATTTTATGTGCAGGGGGGTAGTAATATTTTTTTTGATCAAGTAAGCTTTCTCAAATTACACTTTTGGTGCCTGGCGCAAGATTCTGCCTTTTGAGCCAATCTTTTCTGACACAATATTGTGTTTTGTAACGGCTGTCTCATTCACAAATAAAACACGGAAATTTTGTATGCCCGTTTTGTTGATCAAGAAGCATGATGATGATTTTTAAATCACTGCAAATGATCCAGCCGTGGTTTTCATATTTTATTTTGTTGAGAGCGAGAGTTAGGTTTTCATACCTTTCTTTTAAATGCACCGATTATTCAACTGGTAAAATTCAATTTTTCAAAAAAAATGTGAAGTAGGACAGCTTTAAGGTTCCTTTTTCACGAATCTATAAAAAGCCTCCATACATCTTTACTGTAAGGAATCTTAAATTTTCTCATCAATCCAGGAACATCTGAGCAATAATTGAGGTCCTCGTCTTCGTCAAAATGCTAAATAAATTCCTTTTTACGATTCCTGTACCAATAAAAAGTGGTTCCTTTGGCCAATAAGTTTTTTTCTTTCAATCTGATCGCAGGCCTGTGTTATTTATCAAAGGATTACAGACACAAATTTAAAATTCCTATCATTTTTATTTTGGCATATATTTTATTCGAGCGTCGCTATAGGTTAACAGCGTATCAGTAGATGTTGAGCTTTCATACGAATTGTTGATCTGGATCAACATTGACGCTTTAAAAGCCCTAAAATACTAACTGCGCTGTTGTAGTTTACCACAGAAGGGTGATTTTGAGGGTTTCATCACGGTAAAATGTCAAAACACGAAGGAAAGTATGAAAGCAAAATACGTGAGAAATATTCATAAAAAACTACATATGTTTTTTTTTCAAACTGCCATCACATATTAATTCACATTATGATGTGATACACATTTTTAATGATTCTTTTCAAAATCAGTACTAAAAAATACATTAAGTTTAGATGTCACATCCCTTGTATTTTTTTCATATAAAATTTATATTAAATACAATTTATATTTTCTTATTCAAATAAAATGTTCTGTAAAAACACAATTTGAACACACAGTGATTGATTCCACTGATAAAAATTCTTGTTAAAATAATTTTCTATCTATGTGATACGTATGAGTGTATAGAATAATCCAATATTCACGGTATTTTGCAATCATTATTTTCCTCAATTATTTAATTGTTTAACTTACATCAATACCTTACTTCAGTTTCACATTAGGCACTATCAATGCTATAGTTAATGTTTGAGTTTTCAAGCGTATAAAATTGGAAATATTTTGCATCTAAATATTTTTAACCACTAATTCAACCCTTTAAAAAAAACTCATTAAGTATCATTGACCTCAAAATGGCTATTATTAACCTAGAGTTTGGTATGACGAGGTAAAATCCCCTACTTAAGGTTCATATCTAGCAGAAACCTAAAGCAGTTCCTTAAACATTGTAAACGAAGTCCGAACTTTTCGGATTCGGTTATATGGTAGTGGAGTATGGAAGTGATTGTGTAAATATCTTGTTTTCTGAAGATGATATGAAGATGATTTCAGTTCAAATTTATTTTAAACATTGTAAGATCATGGATCTTTAGACTAGCTGAAATCTTATCCTTTATAGAGATGTTTCTTGGTAGAAAGAACTTTTGACTGTCAAAGATGAGGAATTTTTTTACCTCTAGCTGCCATACTTAACTGGTTATAACACTCGCGAGTAAGCCAAACTAATTTTCACTCACAGGGTATCTCATACACAGTAATCTCTTCCTGTTTTATTCTACAAAATCAATACACTAAGAAGAAAAAATAGGGGAAATGAGCAAAATACATATATATACATATTTAAAAATGCTGTTTGTCTTTAATTTTCTTACTTTCTGCTTACACATATTTTTACATATCCAGATTTTTCTGACACTTTTAAGGACCAAAAAGTTAAAAGGAACTGAGAAAAATAATTTATACTTCTTACCATTTTAACATATCTCTCTTTCTATTTCTCTTTTTTAAAATTACATTAAATTTCATTGCATTTTTCTAAACTATGTATCATTTCAGAAGAGAACGTTTTGCGCTTAAATTTAGTTATTCAGTTAGAAGTAACATGTTATGAAACGTATGTATTATATTACATGCCTTTAATAACGTGTTACAAGCATGTTATGTTTACAAGGTGTATTTAGTAATAGTATTTTGCACAGAAATCCTAGCATTCGAATTGGATCCATTTTTTCATAGCTTCCTGTTATTAAAATTACCATGTTTAATTTGAATCAGCTTCTTCCCTTTCTGTATCCGCTTCGATTTCAGGTGATGAATCGTAATTAGTACTATTTTCCTCATAATCTTTTTTTTTATTTTCACTGAAGAAACAATATCCTATAACCTTCCTAAGCACGGCATTTCCTTACCATAACTGCAATAAGTCTTCAAAATAATTTAAAATTTGTGATCCCGTATTCATGAAATGTAACAGAAATATTCGAGCAGATTATGACTTTCCCGTGAGATATGATTCCGAAATATGTGTTTACAGAATTTCTCAGCCTATCCTAGACATCAAAATTTATCAATTTAAAGTCAACTGTACGGGAATTACCCCTTTTCGAAGCAAGATTGGTAAAAATATTAAAGAAAGTAAGTTGATAGATGTCTGCCATACTCTGCGGGAGTATTTCCGGGTTAAGTTAAACAATACTTAAAGAGGTAGCATAATTTGATAAACTTATAAATATGATTACTGTACAATATGTTTTTTATAGTTTTTGTATAGTTGTATCAATTTATTCCACTATAGGGAAATGGTTTTAGAACATCTAGTTGTTTATTTATTAATTAACAGAGAAATTTGAAACATAAAATATGTTTTTGCATTCTTATAAACTCAATAATTTGTAGTACAATCTTTTATAGTTTGTTTTAATGCAGAACTGCAATTATTGTTAAATATATTTAAACATAAATATATTTAAATCCACATCAAATAGGCATAATAAAGTAGAAGTATTTTAAAATAAATTTACTACATTTATTACATTCATTAGAACAATATTAATTTAAAAACCTGACATGATAGCAATACAATTATGTTATTTTTCTAACTTATGAAATCATACAATGTGCCATAGCAAATTTCTACATAATATATTGATACCTAGTTTACTGGGTTTTGTACATAATAATTCTACAAAAAATAATTCCTACGCATTAAATAATTTTCTATTATTTTAATTGTACAAACTTAAAATACTAAAACATCTCTAGTTTCTAAAAGTTCTAAAGATAACAGTTAATCCTTAATTTAGCAAAATCTTATAAATTTCCGTATTTTTATCCACCTCTACACAAAATATTAATGCAATAATACGTAAATATACGATTTGAAAATCCCCATTCCATTATATTGTATTAAAAACAAGTTTAAACTTCAGATTGTTTATTAAAAGTTGGTCTGAAATTCACTTGTTCTTCTGATGTATTGTCTTATTAAACTAATGTAATATTCCCTTCGTTTATGCAATAAAAATGTTAAGTATCACAATTATCCAGACATCATTTTAAACACAGAATCTGGTAAATTAAATTAGATATTACAAGCTCATCAAAAAATTATCCACTCTCGAATTTCATCTCTCTGAATGATTTTACTTTTCTTGGCGACATTAAGATGCTTTAAAGGAACATAGGACTTTCAATCTGCATTTTAAATATTCAGACTTTAACTATCTTCTTATAATGTGCTTGAATAATGGAGTTGCATAGACACATTTAGCGCATATTACCCAATTACTTTCCATTATTCCCAGTTATTTCCCAATTTCATTTTCCACTATATGTTTAATATTTACTATAGATCACAAGCTTAATATTAATTTGCATTTAGGTTAAATGCAATTTATATAAAAGATTTATTTCTTAATGTACAATGTTTTAGCAATTTTTCTATTCTTTCATGGTATTAAACTCTTAGTATCTGGACTAACTACTTTAAGTTTTAAATATTAAACACAATATTTGGTACAATCACCTTGACACGCAATATCCGAAAGGTTAAAAGGAACTGAGAAAAAATAATTTTACTGAAATGTTTGGAAGTGACTACTACGATGTCAAAAACAACTGGCATAAAAATATTGGTTTTGCGTTTTAACACATTGTGTGCGGATACATTTCGTAGCGGAATTGTATCAGGAGCGGGCGTTTTGAGCATAAATTTAGTTATTAAGTTAAATCTCAATAGATCGAAAATTATTTAATTTTTAACCACCTTTTTGTATTTTATATTGAAATATATAAGCAAATATATAAATAAAAATAAATAAATAAATAACAACCATAAAATTTTTGGAGACAAAAAATATATTTTTTCGTGGAAAAATTTATAATAGTATTGTAAATATAAAAAATCAAATAGAAATAGTAGTATATAGTTTAAATTTTTCGAATTATGTTATATACAAACATTTTTACATTATAAAAAATGAAAAGAGCAATCATAAAACTAATAACGTAAAAACTAGTTTTTATTTGTCTAAATTTTTCCAGAATCTATGTAGTAGACACAAACATTCGGCTTCGTTTTCCTGTATATATTTTTGTACCCACAAACAAACCATGATGTTATAAGTACTAGTCACGTATTAGTACGTGACCCGCTCTCAAGTATCAAACGTCAGAAAACGTACTAGTACGTGTCCCGCATACAATGTCTTAAAATAAGTATGTAAGAAAAAACAGCGATGTAAAAATTTAACTGAATTCGCAATTTGTGGATTCATTATTATAAACTGTAGACCTAGTTGACGTTTTCAGTAAAAGAAAAAAAAATGTTCGGTCAATTTTAAAGATTGCTATTCTCCATAATTTTGAGGCTCCGATATTGTAAATCTAGTCTATTATACTTATGCTTCTATTGAAGATCGAAACATATTGAAACTTAACTTTTAACCTTTTATAAATATATGCGTAGGTTAAAGCTCAGAAAAAGAAGCTATTAGAAATTAATGAAACAGTCTGAGTATATTTGTAAAATAATGTCAACATTTAAATTTTAAAATAAATAAGTTACAGATCTTAAGTAGTATAATTTAGCTAGTAAATATTTATTAGTGTTATAAAATACACATTATTTTTAATAGGGGATGTGTCAATTTGCTTTTAAAAGCGTTGTTCTATTATTTAATGCCCTATATAATAATAGTCTAAGTTATCTGCCCGTCCACGAATTTATGAAGCTGTTTTACCCGGAATGGATAGAGTCAACCATATTGGATTCTTGATGAGTAAGGGTTAGCAACGTTCTAAATCCACCCCTTCCCCCTTTTCTAACATTTAATGCCTTTATTTTTTAAAATTATTTAAATATCGTCTGCATTATTTTTATACGTTTTATCACTGAACTTTGATATTACATAAATAATTTTCTTTATATTTAGATAAAATAATAGACTAGGTACACATGTGATAATTTTAAATTTAATCATCGATTATTTTTTGTGACAATGAAAATTTTATCACCGGTGTTAACAACAAATTCTTTTCATATAATTCTAAAAGTCTATTTCACGGACTAATATATATCTAGCATTTAAGTCATATATCTTTAAAAATTAAGAAGTTTGTTCGTTTGTGTGTTTGTTTTTATACATACCCACACG
The DNA here is from genome assembly GCA_032207245.1 of Pardosa pseudoannulata. Lineage (NCBI taxonomy): Eukaryota > Metazoa > Arthropoda > Arachnida > Araneae > Lycosidae > Pardosa > Pardosa pseudoannulata. The sequence continues at coordinate 46,852,104 of CM063505.1, forward strand.
GTTTGACTAAAATAAATCAACGTGATTCTCAACTGCATTCACAGTATTGGGAGACTTTAGAGGAGTATGAAGATAAACAAATTATTGGGCGTGTATCAGATAATTCTCAGCCAAAATATAAACAATTTTTCCCTGCCTCATAGAGTACTTTACAATTCGGGAAAATTAATAATTTTACTGATCCCTTCATATGACGGGCTATATGCTAGTTTAGATAAATAGTTCTGTAGTTGGTATCATAGCAGAAAATATCTATGAAACAGTAATAAGAAATACTGTATCAACTTTGTTTTATTTAATAAACATACAATAGAATTAGCATAATTATTAGAGCACTAAATAGTTTCTTTAATTTTAATCAATGTTGAAAAGCCTAATCATGCTCTTTAGAAGATAATTATTTGCGAAACAACTGTTGCTATTAATGTCCTCTAACAAAATCAGTGGAATCAATTTAGTAGTACCAATAGTCTGTTAAGTTTCAGAAACTACGATTCGTATGTCAAAGGAAGACGTATGTTTGATAAATATATTAGGTACTGAATGTGCAAACAAAATGTAAATAATCGTATCTACTAGTATAGCTTAAATAGTGGATATAATGGACTAATATAGCTGTAATGCCGCAAAGAAAGTGTAATATTTCCTTGTACAGTTAAAAAAAGATTTATTGTTGAATTTCCAATCAAACTTTCATGATTAATCCCCATATATAGATGATATATTTCCCCTTTACAGCCCTACGGGAAATATCGACGCATTTTCTTTATGTTGATTTTCATATATTGTACATGGAGGAGTGCAATATTCGGCAAACTGACCCTTACTTTTTTTTAATGTTTTAGGTGTCGATGTGTCATTACAGTCATTCTGAGAGAGTGTACCTTGAATCTTTTATAGATATGCCACGAAATCTAATATATAATAATAGCCAAAGTTATCTGTCCTTCTGTCCTCGAATTTATGAAAATGTTGGACCTGGAATGGATAGAAGCATCCATTTTGGATTCTTAATTAGTTAGGATTAGCAAAATTCAAAGCGAGTAAAGTTTACCTTCTTCTAAACTATCGATCTTATTCTAAATTAAGTTGGTATAAATGTGCTTCATATCACAGCGAATAATACTGTCGTCTTTAACCCCTTAAATCACAGTTTATTTTAAAGCCGACCAAAAAATCAATTTTTCAATATAAAAAACACAATTTCGATCTTTGCCTTGCCAAGAAAATTACAAAAATACAAGAAAAAAATTTATAGCAAGTTTTGATTTTGATAACAGTGCAGAAAATAGTGCAATATAGCTTACAATAATCATTTTCAATTCTCGATTGCATTTGAGTGTGAAAAATTATAGCAACATAAAGTACAAAGCCTCTCGAATTATCTCTAGAGTGTACAGTTTGGCCAGTTTAGTGCGCTCGATTAACTCGAGCGTGCCCGTTAAGGTATTAAAACTTTCGAAATCCACCTCTTCCCCCTTTTCTAGTGTTTAATACCGTTATTTCAGGCCCTATTATCCACATTTAAAAGCAGGCGATTAAATTTATCAATTTATCAGGTAATAAATAGGTAAAAATAACATTTTGCCTAGCATTATGAATTCATTCCTTTAACCATCTCATTTAATCATTTCTTATTTTAAATTATTTAAACAACGTCTGCATTGCTTTCATATTTTGTATCACTGGACTTAGATATTACATCAATAATTTTCTTTTATATTTGGCTTAAATAATAGATTAGGTGATAATTTTAAATTTAATCACCAATTATTTTTTGTTGCAAGATAATTCTTATCCAAAAAACAAACTAGTTTTTTTACCTGCTTTATAGGGTACATTACAATTCTGAAAAATTAAAAATTTTACTGATCCCGTCATATGACGGGCTATATACTAGTATTATATAACATTCACAATTTTATATTTACTTCCTTTACTTCAAATTCCAAGGTTGTTACCTTGGACATTGATATTGTGGTGTAAGATTTTCACATGAAATTATTTTAATAGATTTGAACAGCTTTTTACGCCGCTCAAATTCTCTCGAGTGTTCACAGTTTGGCCAGTTTAACTCGCTCGATTAACTCGAGTGTGCACGTTAAGGGATTAAAACGTTCAAAATCCACCCATTCCCCTCTTTCTAGTGTTTAATGCATTATTTCAAGCTCTATTTTCCACATTTAAGAGCAGGTGATTAAATGTATCAATTTATCACATAATAAATAGGTAAAAATAACATTTATTAGTAGCATTATGAATTCATTCCTTTAACCATCTCATTTAATCCTTTCTTATTTTAAATTATTTAAACATCATCTGCATTGTTTTCATACGCTTCATCACTGGACTTAGATATAACGCAAATAACTTTCTTTTATATTTGACTTAAATAATAGATTAGGTACATATGAGTAATTCCCATCCAAAAAACAAACTAGATTTTTTTTACCTGCTTAATAGGGTACTTTATCATTTGGAAAATTAAAAATTATTCTGATCCCGTCATGTAACGGGATATACACTAGTATTATATAACTTTCATAATTTTATATTTTATATTTTCATAATTTATTTTTCATAATTTTTTCATAATTTATATATACTACCTTTGCTTCAAATTCCCAGGTTGCTAATTTGGACATTGATATTGTGGTGTAAGATTTTCACATGAAATGATTTGAATAGAAGGATTTGAATCATAAATTTTTTCTTTCCAGATCCACCTTCAAGTCGGCGAGCGCTACCGAGCCTACTGGTGCGTCCGGAACTGGCTTCACCCATGGTTGTGGCGATCCTACGAAGTGTACATGCTGCTCCTCATCCTCGTCGCACCTTCCCTGGTTATGGGATTTGCTTACTCGAACATATGCCATCAGCTCTGGGTCGTAGTCAAAGACAGGGCTAATATGGCCGCAGGAGAAATGTAAGTGCAATTATCTTAAGTTGTAGTCTATAATTAGATAACATGATGCATAATCGAATTCATGATAAACTTTCATCCTTGAAATCAACAAATATTATCTTAATTTAAATAGTTTAAAAGGAAATTTCCTTAATTCGATAAAATCTTTTCCAAGTGATAAAAAACTACTATATTTAAAATTATCCAAAATAAAAGCTTTAAATTTTAGACGCATTTTACAGTGTTTTTGCATATAGCCTGATTGTAATAACCAAAACATTTTAAGAGTTGAATAATAATTCATTAAATAATAGGAAAATCTTCATCTCGCAAAAAACTTATACTTTAGCATATATTTGAAGTTTAAGCCGCGGTAATGCAGTCGACAAAGACAGCGTGTAGTCATGACTGAGAGGTTACGGGTTTGTAACCCGAGCTGGCGTAAGTTCCGCCGTGTTCGCTAAAGGTGACTGGGGCACGTAAAATATGTTCGTGGTCACTCCCTGTTCTCAATCAATACCTATGGGGGTGGCAGTACAAGTCTATGGGTCTTCTGCTTGATCCTGCTTAAATGTCATGAGGACCCACTAGAGAATAAGTTGTACTTTCACCCCTGTGGTGATCGTTGAAACGAAAGGCGTACCCCTTTGAATTACATCGAGTAGCCTGAGGTTCATATCGAGCTTGATTTCACCAAATGTCATACGACAGCAACAACAGCAACAAGCATACATTTCTAAGCCGCGGTAGCTCAGTCGGTAAAGGGGGCGAACATGTAACTGAACGGTTGCGGGTTAGGTCGGTAAAGGGAACGAACACGTAACTGAACGGTTGCGGGTTAGGTACACGACCCGGACTAAGATCCTCCGTTTTCGTTAAAGGAGACTAGGGAATGTAAAATATATTTAGGGTGACAATGTCTCCGTGTTCTCAATCAATACCTCTGGAGGTTGCAATCCAACTCTATGGGCTTCTTCTTGGTCCTGCTTAAATGATATGAGGACTAACTGGAGCATAAGTCGTACTTTCACCCTTGTGGTGCTCGTTGAAACGAAAGGTACACCCCTTTGCCTTACATCGAGTAGCCTCCGATTCATATCGAGCTTGGTTTCACCAAATGGCATAAGACAGCAACAACAGCAACAAGCATACATTTCTAAGCTGCGGTAGCTCAGTCGGCAAAGGCAGCGAACTCGTAACTAAACGGTGGCGGGTTCGGAACTCGAACCCGCCTAAGATCAGTCGTGCTTGCTAAAGGTGACTGGATAACGTAAAATATGTTCATGGTGACAATGTCCTCCATGTTCTCAATCAATACCTCTGGGGGTGACACTCCAAGTCTATAGGACTACTGCTTGGTCCTTGCTTAAAATTTAAGAGGACCCACTAGAACATAAGTCGTACTTTCACCCCTGTGGTGCTAGTTGAAAAGAAAGGCGAACCCCTTCGCCTTAAATCGAGTAGTCTCCGGTTCATATCGAACTTGATTTGATCAAGTGGCATACAAAAACAACAGCAACAAGCATATATTTGATGTCTAAGCCGGGGTAGCTCAGTCGGGAAAGGCAGCGAACTCGTTACTGAGCGATCGCGAGATCCGTACTCGAACCGGTCTAAGATACGCCGTTTTCATTAAAGTTGACTGAGGCAAGCAAAATATGTTCATGGTCTCAAAGTCCTCCAGTTTTCAAAAGTTCCAGCTCCAGTTCTCTGGGGGTGGCAGTCCAAGCCTGGAGGTTTTTTGCTTGGACCCTGTTTTTAATTACGAGGACCCTGAGGGGATAATGTTACTCTAGTCCGTAGCATACTTTAAGCAACACGTGCTACTCGGGTGGTACTAAATGGGTAAAAATGTTGAAGTCTTGTATTGGCATAAAAGGTTCTACCTGTATTTCCAGCTGCATTGAAAAAAATTGATGTCTAATAATAATCTAACATAAACGAAAAGTAATAATACAATTTGAAAAGCATAATATGTCTTTACAAACGATTATGTATTCAGATGTTACACTACCCAGCATATTTAACACAATTTTTTAAAGAATTCGGCACCACTTCTTTTAACCACTCAAAGTAAAGTCTTATATTTAGATGGGGTTTTTTTCCTACATATACTAAAAATCTGAACAAAACTAAAAGTGCACTTACCCTTTTTTAATAGGTTACTAAAATTATTTAACTTCATTACAATTTGCATTATATCTTCCTAAAACAAACAGTTTTTATAAAACGACTGAAAAATTAAAAAAAGCTACAAATTTCCCCATTACCTTAGGAACCATATACATTTATCTACGAGAATCGACTAAGATTTTGTCTCACAGAACTTATTTAAAATATTTAATAAATATTTAAAACCTATTTTAATAACTTGTGATGAAACATTATCAAAATTGGTTGCTAATGTAAAGAAAATATAGATTAAATATTTTAAAAATGTAAACTGTTAACATACTTAACAATTCATTTACGCACTTCTTTAATGAAAATACTTTTCTCCACAACTAAACTTTTAAAACAACATAGAAAAGTATTATTTAAATATATTTTCACAACACTATTTTTACACTAAATATTTTTAGATATTATTTGTCAATATTTATTTAAAACTGGGAATCAAATGTTATGTCACTTATTTCAATTGTCTGAAAGAAATTTAAAAGTAGATAATACTTTTAGTAGCAAAGAAAATTAAGGTTAAAACTTGTTGAATGTTTAATATATTTTATATAACTGAATAGAAAAATATTGATAGTCACTGTCGCAATACAAAACTATGAATATCTGTATTATTTTCACTGTTTGCTTTACGAATCCGAATATATCAAAGCATCATTTCTCAGTAAAACTTTACTGTTCATAAAGTCAATATTTCTTTAAATAATAAAACTAGAGAAAACTTCGAGACGGAAACAAAATAAAGAGTTAAATCCGTTACATAAACCACACAATAGGAGAGAATGTTGTGTCCGTTGAAAATAAACGAGAATTTGCTTTTCAATTCTACGAAATTATACCAATAAATCTTATACTATTTTAGTGATAACACTTTTCAGGCGTAAAAGATATTTTTCTCGAAACATCGAAACACGAAATACTTTCAGCAAAAATAATTTCTCAAAACGTTTAGTAGATTTCAGTGGACACTAAAACTAAACTTTTATTGTTTTTAAATTAATTTGTTTAAAAATGTAATATGCCAATATAAATATGTTCATTGAAGAAAGTGACAATCAAAGAGTAAAATATCAATTACTTTTAAATATATTCTTTAATATAGGTTTGAAAATGAACTTTAATGATAAAGCTCAAAGCATATTTTTACACATATAGCGCTTTTAATTAACAACATAGATTTTAGACTTTAAAATAAAACGCAATTGTTTAAAATGTAAGTAAAAAGAAAGTGTTTATTTAAAGGAAGAAAAATAATGAAATTGTCGTGTGAAAAATTCAAGAACTAAATCTATCTAACTTTTCCTTCAAGTTCATAATGCAAAGACTATGCTATCAGAAAGGTTCATTCTAACTAAAATTATTCTGACAGACTACATAACTAATAAATTTCAAAGAAATATGACGGTTAGAAAATGCACCTCAATGTTTGAAACATTTATAAAATAGTTTTCGGAAAAAAATATTTAAATTATTATCAGTAATAATTGAATCTATGGTAATCTTTTGCATTAAGATATAAATAAGTTTGACAAAAAAAAAATCATACTCAAAAGCTTATAAATATAATTTCCTAAAACTTCATGAGTAAAATAGAAAGCTATCAATGAAGATAATTTCTATAGAAGTTTATAGAAGTACCAATTAAACTTCTGTTTCTAATAGAAGTTTATATGCATGCCATGTTCTCAGTTACTGTTGCAAATTTTGGTGCTTTCATTCTAGAAATACATGCTAAAATATATTATTATGGTTTATTACTGGCATCGTGAGATTTAAAATTTGATGCAAACTAAATGGCGTTATAATATTCATGTAATTCAAAGATAAATTTTATCCACTCCTGGATTTCTCTACATTCTAAAACACCCATGGTTTTATAGAATAAAAACAATAAAATATTTTCCCTAATATTAATTCACAGAAAATTGTAGCAAAGTACAAGAATCGGTGATAGTAATTGTAATGAGTTGATTTAGATCTCTTAAAAAATTAGTTTAATTACAAAAACTAAAATGTTGATATCTAAATCGAACCTTATTACATGATGATTATTCTAAGGGGACCTGTTTTGAAATAAGTACAAATATATATTTTTATTGAGGCAATTTCCGTTGGGATGTGATCCCAGACTGATTAGAGGAAGTTGCTGAGGTTAAAGCTAAAGCAGAAAAAATCTTTATACATTTATTTATCGGTACCCAAGAGCCAAGTTTAAGGTGATCTAATGATATAATCAACCTAATGGTGTTAAAAGTGGAAGACAGGCAGTAAGCGGGACCTCCAAGAGATCTTAAGGAAATCAGAAGTCATTGCGTCTTGCCCCACGAATAATATCGTTCGAAAGGTCTTATTGGTAGACTATAGAATAGCGGTGATCTAATGATATAATCAACCTAATGGTGCTAAAAGCGAAGAAGAGGCAGTAAAAGGGACCTCCAAGAGATCTTGATGAAATCAGAAGTCATTGTGTCTCGACCAACAAATAAAATCGTTCAAAAGGTCTTATTGGTTGACTATAGAATAGCGGTGACCTAATGATATAATCAACCTAATGGTACTAAAAGCGAAGAAGAGACAGTAACCGGGACCTCCAAGAGATCTTGATGAATTCAGAAGTCATTGAGTCTCGACCAACAAATAAAATTGTTCAAGAGGTCTTATTGGTCGACTATGGAATAGCGGTGTATCATAGAAATTAAAAGATTTAAAAAAACAAAACGAATTTAAAGAATTTTGGAGTATTTGGAGAACCTATAGAGAAGACAACTGGAAGAGAGTGTTGTTAATCAAGCCCCGCCAGCCATTTTGAGGAAAAAGGTTCCCAAATGGTAGAAAGAAGCAGCAAAACGGTGAGTTAGATCCTGTCAACCGTTCGAAATTAGTGGCTAGTTGCCAAGTACCCTCGTCATAAAGATAATCTCCTAGTTCTGTGACACCTCGTCCAAAACATCTCTTTTTGCCTCTCAAGATCCCATCACAATTAGGTTGGTGTTTACACTTTAAATCATTTCAGACTCTTACCAATATCTTAGTTTTAAAAATATATGCTTATTTGATTTTCTCATGCATTTAAAGCACAAATACGTTGAATCAATAAAATAAATGTAAAAAAATTAAATATTATTTTTAAAAAATATATAGTTTATTTTATTTATAATTATGTGAGTAGTCTCTTCATACGATCTGGGTGTACTTAAGCACTCAACTAATTTTTTAACTAAACGGAAACACTTAAATATTTATGTACTACCCAACTAACTATCTTAAGATTGCTGTAAAAAATAAAAACTTTGGGGAAGCTACTCAACACTACCTATATTAATTATAAGTTGATAGATATTAAAAACCATTTTAAGCATTTATTCAATGGTACTTCCCGTAGTGGCAGGCCAAGCCTAAGGGCCTTCTCCTTGGTTCCTAGCTCTAAATTACAAGGACCGACTTTATTTCTGTTGTCTTAGGAGGTAACGTTGGTTTCCTATATAGTGCTTTCCTAATAAAAAGATAAACAAATATTTTTAGCTTGGTAGTAGTAAATGCTACAAGAAGCATTGGAAATAATGATACAAATAATGCTTCCTAATTTCAACTACATCTATTTCATAATACAATGAGAATGCAACAAAAAATTCAATGTTGAATTTTGAGTTGCATTTCGGTCAACCAAAAGATCACAATCACCTTATGTTTTATTTTAATACTATAAGGTAAATGAAGGCGAAAAAATTTCTCTTTTAATCATTTACTTGTTCCAGCTGAATTTCTAACAGCTTTCTCCAGAAGCAAGCTTCCTCTAAATAGTTTCAAGCTTAAAAATTAGTTTGAGTATTCTATGAAAAGATTCATAAATTTTCTTTTAAATTATAACTTAAATACGACAGAAAAATCTTGAAAATGTAGCATATTTCTATGAGTAATAAGACTATAATATTTTAACGGTAATAAAAATGTATTCTGAAAATATTCAAATATGACTTACATATACGCTAATTACACTCTTTGGTTTAATACATAACCAAATATTTTTTATTTAGTAGTTCAATATTCATATAAACATATTTACGAATTCTAATTTATTCCTCTCATGTTACTAAGAGCTTTCTTCAAATATTATCTTTGAAGATTTGCACTACAAGTTAAATTTGCATATTTCTTCGGATACATCTAAATAAAAAGAACGAAATTTATTTACCGAAATACAGTTATTGTAAGTTCTGACGAAACATATTATTTGCGAGAACAAATATTTTAAAATTATTAATCAATATTAAATGTTGTTTTTTTTACTGACTTCATGTTTGGTTCGACACAAAGCATTTGTTTCCATGCCTTTCAGTTGGGTTTTTTTTTTCGCATACTCTATATAATGTTATACCTCATTTAGATCTAACTGAAAATCTTTTAATTAAAATTTAATAAAAGTTTGCACTTATAATAAAAATTTCGGATCTAAATCTAACCTCATCACATTTTGCTTGAAAAAAGAGAGGATCTTAAAACAAAAAGTAGAGGGATTTATGAGGGCCGATGTGTGTGGAATTGGATTTCCAGACGAGATTAGATGAGTGTCACCAATCCCGACACTAAAGTAAAATGGCCTTTTGTAAATTTATTTATGAAGCCGCATAGGTATTTTTAGCAATTGAGGGCCAGGAATGTTGAATTTGGAGGGGGGTACTTTCATCTATGTTCGTCGATTGAAGGCGAAGGTATGTCGAATTGAGTCTTCCATGTATGAGGAATGAAGGAGGATCTGCGAATGAAAATTAAGAAGATGTTTGATTACCAGATGGAAAAGGAAGGTGGAGCGAAAAGGCAATATAAAAATTAGATGTATCAGTTGTGGCAGCAGTTGAAGAAGTACCTGGCAATTGTGGCTGGCAGTTGTAGCGGTGCCTAACAGTGATAGCAGTTGCAGAGGTACCTGGCAGTAGTGATAGCCGTAAGATCAGTTCGTGGAAGAAGCAGGGACAATAATGGTCAATAGCTGCCAAAGTCAGAACGAGTGAAATATTGTCCCCAAGATTCAGAATCCTCCGAGCAGAGGTGAGAATAAGAGCGAAGTTCCACAAGATACTAGTGAGCCCATCATCCAACAGCCCCGTCTTCTCTGCTTGATTATGAACGGAATCTCAACTTCAATATAAAGAAAAGATAAGAAAAATCTTATTTTTAAAAATTAAATTATACAGGCATTCTCTTTTATTTAAAAAAATTGATTTTTAGTTTATAAAAATTTTAACTAATGAAATTGAGCATGATCCCAAACCGAAACATTTAGATAATTGTTTATTTACTGTGAGAACAATCGTTAACAGTATAAAAGTATGTTTACCTGAAATTTTGTGTAAATAATAACTGTACTTTAAAATTATTGTAAATAAGTTTTTTCTTGTAAATGTAATATTGTGTCACCCTTTAATGTATGAGGATTTCATATGACTGACATTTAAAAACTAAATTAAACCTCCATAAAATTGTCTGAAGGATTTCGGAATCTAGGGGATTTGAATCGATTTTAAATAATTTACACAGCGCATCAATTAATTAAATATACTAAATAAATATTTCAGCAGTAACGTTCTCTGAAAATTAAAATATATAACTCTGGGGAGCTACAAGATATATTTATACTATACTGAGACTGTTTAACTCTCAATAAAATGAATATCAGTTCAACAAGTAAAACTTTTAATCTAAATATATTTCTATTTTTTTAAGCTTTTTCAATGGTTTTATGAAACAAGACTTCTAAACTTATATTGATTCACTTCGTTTTTTTTTCTAGTCAATCAACAAAGAAATTATTATCAAGAAAATTATGGTAGATTGATTCTTACCGATCTACAGCTTCATAGATAGTATCGTAACTAATATACACTATCTGTTCTCATCTAGATTGTTCTGGACTGTTCTTTATGGGCTGAAATTTACCAAGTTGTGAAATTTTTGCTTATAAATCAGTGTTTGTGTTATTTTATTTAAATTCCATTCAATTCAACTCACGATAGACGTTATTGTTGTTGTCTTATGCCACTTGGTCAAACCAAGCACGATTGAGAGGTAGGCTAATTGGTGTTAAGGCAAAAGGGGTGCGCTTTTCATTTGGACGAGCACCTCAAGGGTAAAAGTACGACATATGCTCAAATGGGTCCTCATAATTTTGAAGCAGGGACCGAGCAGAAGACCCCTAGGCTTGGCCTGCAACCCCCAGAGGAATTGATTGAGAACTTGGACATTGTGACCACGAACATATTTTAAGTGCCCAGTCACCTTTAACAACCACGACTCGATAGACATACGCAACACTATACAATCCCTAACTTGAATAATATGACCGCCAGCAAGGTATCGTTGTGTTTCATATTTTCTCATTCTTTTAAAGTACAACTTTTCAGCGACCCAATCTATTAACACATTGTGTGCTGGTACATTTCGCCGAGGAATTGACCGGGACTGAGCGTTTTGTGCGTAAATTTAGTTATTCAGTTAAATCTCAATAGATCGAAAATTATTTAATTTTTTAACCAATTTTCCGTATTTTATATTGAAATATATAAACAAATATATAAATAGAAATATATAAATACCAACCATAAGATTTATCTAAACAAAAAATATATTTTAATGAATAAATTTATAATATTATCGTAAATATGAAAAATCAAATAGAAATAGTAGTATACAGTTTTAATTTTTACGAATTACATTGTATATAAATATTTTTACATTATAAAAGAATGAAAAGAAGAATCATAAAAGTAATAATGTAAAAACTGGTTTATATTTGTTTAAGTTTCTCCAGAATCTATGTCGTAGACAAGAACATTCGGCTTCGTTTTCCTGTATATACCGTTATTTTCGTACCCACAAACAAACCATGTTGCTACACTAACCCGTACTAGTACGTGACCCACGCTCAAGTATCAGTCGTCAGGAACGTAATAGTACGTGTCCCTCGCTCAAATATCAATCTTCAGAAAAGTACTAGTACGTATCCCACATACAATGTATTAACTTCATTAGTAGCATGCCTCTTGGGAATATTTGCCAACAATATTATTTATGAGATCACTCGAACTAGCTATTTATTGGTGGTAAAGTAATATGAACAAAACTCGTCTTACATAAGCAATTCTTAGTATTTGAAAGGTTCGATAAGAGTAAAACAAAGTTAGTCAAAACATGGGTCTCAAAACAAAATCGTTTTGAATAAATTAACTATAATATATTAGAATCAAAAGTTGTATCAAAAAGCGAGTATCATCTTTAAGGAAAAGTAAGTATGAAAGTATTTATTGATTGGTTGAATGAAATAGATTTCATTCTTGTGTGTTTTGCTACTAGAGGACTAAATCTTAAAATTCTGCTATGTATAATCGATTCTAGAGTGTCATAGACCATCCTAAGGATCAAAGATCCTCGTTAGATATATCCATGTTTGAAGAGGGTGAGTATTTAGAAAATAGGAAATTTCCCATCCTACGTTGTATTTCATTGTATACGAGTTTTTTTTTTTTTTTTTTGGTTGAATGAAATAGATTTCATTTTTCTATGTTTTGCTACTAGAGGACTAAAGCTTAAAATTCTACTGTTTATAATCAATTCTAGAGAGTCATAGACCATCTAAAGATCAAAGACCCTCGTTAGATATGTCCATGTTTGAACAGGGTGAGTATTTAGAAAATAGGATAGTTTCCATCCTACGTTGTTTACAAAATATCTCAAGTCGTGAAATTCCGTATTATATGAAACACTGAATCCTGCCCGAAATCCCTTTCCATTACTATTAGAATATAATAATGCAAAATAAAAACAAACTGAATACAATCAAGGGACTATTCTAGAGAATGCAACGATGCAATTTGTCCATTTCTAACTAGATTTCTCCCTTACAAAAGAAAAGGAATATAATTGGTAGTAACATAAATGGAGTATAGCAACCGTGGTCCCACTATATAAATATTCATGCTAGCAATAGGACGCGAAATCAAATTCAGGTCTCTAAGGTATACTAATTATTAGGTTATCATTCAGCAGAAAGACTTATTTGACCCCAGAATTCAGAAATAGCATTTATTATTTTTTATACAATTCTAAATAAAGAGGCTTCTAGGGCATGCGCTAAAAACTAACAGAAAATAAAAGAAATAATTATACACAAAAAGCGTTTACATAAAGATTAAAATAGAAGTGATCTTTGTATTTAATTCAATACCTTATTGCAGTTATAAAGGAGTTATTAAAAATATTCAATTGAACTATAAACCTGCAAAAGAAATTCATCAGAAAGTAAATACAAAAAGAAACAAATTAATCTTCAAGAACAAACAAAACTCAAATGATTTATAGTTTTCGTTTTACTGTTCCTATATTTGCCGATTTCATATCTTATAATAGAAAAGTTTCCCATAGAACTTAAAGAAACAACTTCTCTTTGTCTTATTTTCTCTCTAAAATAGTGATTTGTTAAATTATAGAGTTGAAATCTATTAATGTCACGGAAGTGGATCACTGACAATGAAATCGAATTTATCCACGAAAGTACTACTTCGGTGCATGGTAAAAAAGATATATTTATTTACAAAACAAAATCTGTTACAGTTTGGGTTGTATATTTGAAATGTCAACATCGGGGATATATATTGCCTTTCTAAGAATAATATGAAAGCAAAATATTTTCCTAGAAGACAATAGGGAATTTCTTTTGCGGTTGTAGGCAAACAATCTTTGTTTGGTTTGTCTTTCACGTTATCGGATCTTCGGTTACAAAAAAAATAATAATCAGCTGCAAAACAAGGTAGGGTTAGTACCCGGCTCAAAAGATTTTTATATCTTCCTTGAAAAAATATATATGAAAGTAAGTATATGGATATGATCTTTCAGAATGATTCTTCAATAAGGCAGAAGAATTATAATCACACAAATTTCTTCTCCACTCTTTGTGTTAGCGGTCGCATTGAAATTCTCAGAAAGCAGCTATCTCGCTCTGACAAAAAATATAATATGAATCTGAAAGTCCTCATTATTATCACTTATCTAATAACAGATATAAAAGTATATTAATTTTAACACGAAAATAATCTGTATTTTAGAAATTGAAAATCCCATTGTTTTATTTATTGATTTTTTAATTGTGTGTGCGTTGCTATTTGGTTCCAAAAATTTATTGCTTTCTAAATTATATTTCAACAAAATATAAATTAGTTGTCAGTTTGAATAATAATCCAGTGACAGATAATTTAATCAAGTTTTAAAAAACAGAAATGATAAATTCGTAAAACAATATTTCCAGGCATTAGGAGGAAATAAAAGATTATAGCGTAACAAATTACTCTATAAGCTCACATATATGTGATGGCTACATAACGTGAAAACGCACACACAGGCATATATATATATATATATATATATATATATATATATATATATATATATAAAATTGGTGAATATATTATATATAATATATATATACATATATATATATATATATATATATATATATATATATATATATATATATATATATATGTGTGTGTATGTATATATGTATATATATATATATATGTATATATATATATATATATATATATATATATATATATATATATATATATATATACATATATATATATATATATATATATATATATATATGTGTGTGTGTGTGTGTGTGTATGTATATATATGTGTGTATATATGTATATATATATATATGTATATATATATATGTGTATATATGTATATATATATATATATATATATGTGTGTGTGTGTGTGTGTGTGTGTGTGTGTGTGTGTTGTAAAGAATGGTAAAATTAGAATTCCAACCTAAACTTATTACAGTAACTAGAAAATAAATGAACGATACTTAAAGATACTCAATCTGGTTTATTCTTCAGAAAAAGATCTCATAGAAAGTGTTCAAATTGGCGGCGACTCATCCCATTCTATTATTCCTTGTAGAGTGTCAATTAGGACATTTTCAATTTTCATTCCACATGACATTTTCATTCCACAAACATTTCCATACGCATACAATTTCTTGTATCACCATAAGTCCGTTGGCTTAACATCCAATGATTGACAACGCCAATCATCTGTTCAGCCATTGGTCTATTGTGCAGAATATGTGGTGTTTATGAAGGGCCGGACAGGCCTGAAAATATTTGCTTCGACTCCATGTTACTTGTTTCTCTGGTTTAGGAATGGAGCAGACTACCTTAAACTGGGTAGCATAAGTTAAAGGATGAAATAGTATGGCAAAATGAAAGGGCCTATCATATATATAGAGAGAGATGTATACATATCAATGAGTGAAAATTACGTGGGCATATGACATGTCTTGGACAATGTCAACCAGGGTGTGTTATTCCCTTTTTTTATAACCTCTGTTTAAAATCCTGTTTCCGCTGACTCACAAATTAAGCTTCAAGATAAATTACAATGGTGGTGGAGAGAAGAACAAACTTCTTCAGCTGGAAAGTGTTTAACAGCAAAGCACTTTAAACGGGAAATTTTTATAGTTATCGATACATGGTAAACATCATAACTAAACAAATATATCGCCTTCAGCTAATAATCTTCTTAAGCAGTTACTCCTTTTCTTCAAGTTATCTCTGTGTGTATGAATATAGATATGTGTGTAGTAATTTCTGGACACATTTTTATGTTAAATAACACTTGAAAGTTTCTTCTGTATTAAGACGTTTACAGTATTATGATTTATATTTCATCAATATTCCAATATTGAGGTTCTAGAAGAGAACGTAAAAGGTTTAAAAGTTAAATTAAATAGTTTAACCTTAAAAAAATAACTACTGAAAAAGATTTAGTCGCTCAAACAATTTTATTTGTTTAAATTTCCCACAATATTTGAAAATTCACTTATAATAATGATGAATTATGGCTTCATTTTTTTCTATAAATGGATGCTTATTTTCGTTTGCGTGATCGAATGAAAAAATTAAGGAATGCATTTAGAACTATAAATGAATAAAATTTCTTGCAGTTGTAAACTATAAATCTTACAAAAGTCGTAAAAGTGGATTTTTAAAATATAGAAATACTTCTTAATGCAGAAATCGATGAAATATGTGATAAATGCAAAATTAAATCCTATGAAATATTGGAATTTTATATGTTAAATTTTAAAATGTATTCCTCCTGAAGGAGAAATAGTAACTTGTTCTTATAAGAGAGAAATTCATAGAATATCTACAAAGATTTCTTAGGACAATTCAGTTAAAAAATTTGAACGTTGGGTGATTTTCCCTGCATTAATTTTCAAAACTCACACCAGTAATCAATCATATTAACTCAATATTGCCGTATGATAAAACAGATGAAGACATGGTAAAAAAAAGAGCATTAGGATGAATAAACAATGCAGTAATTAAAATGAAATATGCAGTCATTTAGGGAATCAAGATTTATTATCAGACCTCTGACAAACTAATTTCCATTCTTTTCTATGCAGAAGTTTTAGACTTATTAGAAGGTAAATAATTTAAAAGCACCAATATTTTAAACTTAAATTTTGGCTGAGACTTTAGCTGTTCATGGTAAATGCATTTACGTTTGAAAAATAACTTTTTTTCCTTTTTAGTAAATAGATTTTTACCAGCCTTTTGTTTCCGTTTTACACAGAACTCATAAATTTTATTTATGACTTAAGTTTCAAACTACATACGTCATAAACATTTACGGTCTCTGTAGCTAAAATTAATCAAATAATCATTTGTAAAAGAAACTGACTGCAAACGTAACCGCGAGGTAATAGCCCAAATTATTATTTACAACTTGGTGGAAAAATAGAAAACTTCTACAGTTCACGAAATAAATTCTGTATTATATCCCTTGCAAATAGAAAAGGCTTCCAAATATGGCCTGGAAACAACGTTTACAGAAAAATATGTATTCTTTCATAATGATTAATTACGAACAACTATTTTTTTTGTCACCAGGGATTGTCATAATAGTGTTTTTATTTTTAGAGCATTTCCTATTTTAAAAAGTTTTAAAACGAAAAGTAAAATTAATGAAAAGTATGGGTTGTCCGAACAGTATTAATAGGCTACAAATTATAAGTTATCAATAAGGGTTGGAAATTCAATAGTGGCAACACTTCTGTAAAAACGCTACACAACAAAACCAAAAAATGTCACATATACCACACGTGAGCTGCATACCTACCTTACCTCTCAGCAAAAAGACTCGTCCTTCCTACGTCACACGAATGACGGAATGACGAAGAACTTATCCTTGTATTAGCTTTCTATCTAAAGGTAGTGTTGTCAGGATGTTTTCAAAACAAGAACAAAGAAAATGGATAAAAATTCAATGTGTCAGAGGTCGTACATCATGACAATGTAATCTAGGGATTCAAGAGGCTTGCAGGGAATCTGCATTGACTTACAGAACTGTAGCAATATGGGTAAAGCCTTCAATAAAGGACTCCAAAATGCGGCAGACATGCATAGGCCAGGTAGTCCTAGTGTCAAGGATACAGAAGTTCATGCTGTTGCAGCACTAATGGGCAGTGATCGATACCTAACCATTCGTGAGCTGCCAGAAATAAAAGATTTGCGCATACGACTGTGCTGCACATTCTGATAGAACGCCTGAACATGAGAAAAATTCTATACTCTCTGCATAAAGTCCCTATCATTCTGCATGGCAAATGCTCGTTCATGTACAGCGCAAATTGTGACTGATTTGTTCGATCGATGGGGCTAGGAAGTGCTTTACCATCCACAATATTCGCCAGATCTAAGCCCTTGTGACTTTTTCTTAACTACTATGATAAAGAAACCACTTCGTGGCATTTACTTCAGAACTGTTCAAGATATTCTTGCGGCGATAGACGGGTCCATTCGAACTATCAACAAAACAGGCGCTACTACAGGTGTTCTGCGATTTCCAAATCGTTGGAAATGAGTTATACACAATGTGACTATATTATAACACTGTAAAACATGATGATATAAATCACTTTTGTATTCCACGTAAATAAATGGTTGTCAAAATCAAAGTTCCAACCCTTGTATTATATGTTACGTTATCGAAATATTTATAAAGTTAATATTTTAGTTTTTTACAGGCTGCAATGATTTTTCTGATGTAATAGTTATGCCTAAGAGTGAAACAGCCTCTAAAGTAATTTCTACCATCAAATCGTGTATTTTTAATAAATTTATGCTTGTAGAAAGTTTGTAAATATTATGGGTGATTCTGCTGTAAACATCTGCATCCTACCAAACTATAGATAAGGAATGTCTGATATGGTAAGATTTATTTTGGCATGTAAACTAGTAGTCTACTATGCTACTACACGAGAGTTAATGATGCAGTGACTCTCTACTTACCGCCAATTCTATAATGGCTAAAAACATTCCTACTAGCAATAAGTTCCAAACCAATGTTTACTGGAAACAGCGAGCTGATAGCCATCGTCAATACAAGGAAAGGCGAAGTTCCTGGCCAAAAAATGTGTTACAATTACCTTCCAAAATCTAAATTATCCTATGTTCTTCAATACTTTGAAAGAATTAGAGGAATTTTATAAAAAAAATTCAGAGGAAAAATTGTAGAGTTTGTTTTTAATTTCTAATGCTTATAATACCCCATTTTTTATGTCCTATAGCTGTCTGCAATAATTAGTTATTTGTCAGAGTAGCCTGCGTAATCTAGGAGCTTACGCAGGCCTTAAGCAGACATTTGAAGTCTTCCAAATGACCTAAAAACTCTGAGGGGATACATTTTGTTTTTTATGCTGTTTCTAGCACACACACCCCTGTTATTATTATTACATATTCTCCATTCATATATTTCACAATTTAAGTTCAGTCACACTCTTTTTTACCCCTAGAATGTATACGAGGTTCTGGTGGATATTTTACTAGCGAACCGTGCCACGGAAGTTTAGAAGGATGGGCCAACGACCTCTAGCAATGATGAGTAATCAATAGGTTTGTGGGCCAGGGTTATGTCTGCCTCCTCATTTCATTTCTTGTTTTCTCTTTTTACTAGCCTAATATCACATAGAAGATGAAAAACACACAAATTATTCCAGACTTACACTAAATTCTCCTCTTCTGATTACAACTCTGCTGTTAGTCAGAAGATAGTTAGAAGATATATTATATATATATATATATATATATATCATATTAGATATATGATAACATATTATATATATGATATAGATCAGAGGGTAGTTCACATTGGGTACTTTAGTTGGAGTGTGCCATTTGGCGCTGGAGATCTCATGGCCAAATAAGCTTGGATTGGTTCATGAATGTTCTTCAGCTATCATTTTATTTTCTCTGATAGGAAACGACTGTTCAAAATGGCATATTGTATCGACAAAATGAACACAAGAATATTGAGATGCTATTTTCACTATTTTAATTATATTGTGTCAAAATTTTTAAAACAAAGATAATTTAACAGATTAAATGCTTTAAATGTCTATCAGTTGTTTGCATATAACAAAATACATATTTCATTAAAATAAATAGCTAGAAGATAGCAATATCTAGTTATATTTAAAAAATATTTTACAATATTTTGTTTCAGTTTATATTTACCTTTTTCCCAAATTCGACACATAATAACTATAAATCAATTTTGTGGAAGCCCGATCAATATAAAAACTTCGCCTTTAGTAAGCAGCTGAAAATTCAAAATTTATAACAATGCTATTTATAAACTGAATTAAAATTTAAAATCAAATCAGTTATATAGACTTAGTTTCAAAACTACTTTGTTTGAAATCAATCAAACTGCCTAAAAATTTCAAATGTTGTGAGTAATTTATGTATGTAAACATGAAAAGAAAAATATTCATTTTTTTAGAAGTTATTAATTAAAAGTTATTTTAAGGCTTTAGTTCTTAAAAATGTTTCAAGATCATCCCTTTTACGCTAAATAAGACCAATTTTATTTATAGAATACCTTTTAACTTTTGATATAATAATTTATATTAAAAATTCCAGGAAAGTATTAAAAAACAATTGTAATAGTGAAAGTATCTGTTGTTTTCTTGCCAAAATGTCTTTAATGTTTCTAATCAGTTTAGAACTAACATAATTTTCATTTCCAAAATTATAATTTTTACTAACATTTATTTTTTTATAATATAAAATAAAGTGTAGATAGATGAAAGGGGGGAAAGGCAGAAATACTTTTTACATAATCCACTTTTTACTTTTATAAACATATTTTAACATTTCGTAACAAAAATAAAGATAATTGAAAATATTAATAGAAATATAAATATCTAATTACGAATTTATATAACACATATTTCCAAGTTGACGTTGGCTATCTGATTTTTATAATATATATGTGCTTGTTTTTTAAACCTTATTCAATCATAAACTCAGTAAAGAGGATGTCACATGCAACGGTAAATTGTGGTATCATATGATTCATATCCTTTTTTAAATCAACTTTAGCTTTTCGCTTTACATTTGCTGAATTTAAAGCTATAAAACAAAATCGCAGATCCTAGAGGGTATTAATTTTACGAAGTAAACAAAGATAAATGTCATTTTTGTTACGTTATGTTACTGACAAATTTGAAATGTTTTCAACCAGTTGGTAGCATTTTCTCTTCCTCCTTGTTTTAAAATTATGTCACAGACTCTGTGACCTACGCGCTTTTAATTTTTTGCTTTTCATTAGCTGTAAAAAAAAATCTCAAATGATGCCTATGAATTGCGGACCCACTCGTTTTTAATTTTTTAATTTGCATTTGCAAACTTACAACTGCGAAACAAAATAACAAATCCTACAAGAAAGATATTACAAATGTGAACAAGAAAAACAAAGGTCATCTATCAATTTTTGATGTTTTTTTATGGTATTAATACATTTTCATTCTTGAATAATTGATATTTTCATTTCCTCCTACTTTTCAAATGATGTCATTGGCTTGGTGACGTATTAGCTTTTGATATTTTGCTTTACATTTGTTTAATTCGAGCTGTTAAACAAAATAATATATTCAAAAGAATAGTAAAAGTGAGAACCAGACAAAAGATCAACTATCATTTGTGTTTCCTAAGTACTGTTAACAGTTTTACTCCCTCCCTCTTAACAAATGATGTCATCGACTTGCTGACTCACGTGTAAATCTTAAAAAAGTAATGATCAAAGTTTGACCAACTTCTTGAAAATATCCGCCATTACTAAAGTAAAAATATGCTTTGAAAAACGTATAAAATTATCATTGCATTGCTTTTTGCAGTAATACTTATATTCATTAGAAGATAAATATAATTATTCCGTATTTGGTTTTGTTTTAACTGGAGCTATGAGATCTACTATATTTGATACACGGGGGTAATTAGACCGGTACCTACAGCTTAAAGTCAATTCTGTGAACGAACAGCCATGCCAGGTGCAGTATTCCAACCAGCGAACTGCTGATATAAAGAGCAGCACCTTTCTCTTTCTTGGTTATTGTACAATTTGATGACATTTAAGCATCGAATTTTTGGTGTAATTTTACTGTCCAATGTCTACTTATCCTTAATTTTGATGCTATTTAAATAATTTAAAATTTTATTTCATTCACAGGCCTGGAACTGAAATCGCTTTGAGGGAAACACATCCGAGAAACACTTACGCTACAGGAAATAGTACAGGTTTTAAATCGAAATCCTCTTTTCAAAAATTAGAAAGTGACAATGCTACTGTAAAGCAGGTAAGCATATATTGTTTTAGTATTGAACAATTCGCATGTATAGTACCTGAAACATTTTATTGCATTAAGCTCCATTAAATGCATATATTGTTTATTCAGAATAATTCATCTTATAACATTTTTAAAACGTCTGAAAATATTTGACAAATTTGTGTAAATGATTAAGTTGTTTATTGGTAAAGAAAAAAAATGCTCCTAATATTCTTTTAGAAATGTATACAATAAATGCTAATATTTAAATTTAACATTGTAAAAATTAACAAATATTTTTTTAAAAGTTTAAAGTGTTAAAAAGGAATTAGGAGTTATTTTTTCACATTTCTACTTTTAAATATAATAAAATGTGATTGTATCATTTTTAAAAGTACACCTGGTTTTAAAATTTTTCAATTGCGAGTATAAAACTTTGATATTTTCTTTAGTTATGTCTTATAAATTTATATAATACCATCAGTATAACTCTACCTCTAGTACATAGCTTCTACAAATAGGTTTTAATAACAAAAGGTTCACCCCATTGCCTTAAAACGAGTAGCCTCTAGTTCAATCAAGCTTGGTTTCACTAAGTGGCATAAGTCAACAACAACAACAACCATTTTTATATATCTTTTAAAATCAAATTGTAAAAGGGTAAGATATCCCCTTTGTTATATTCAAATTTCTGAATTTAACCTGACGAGATATTTCCAATAATCAAAAGTAGCATCTCTATCTTTTTGTGAAAGTTTCACTACATTACTATAGGATTTTATACAATAGGACATATATTGATTATGAAATGTATAATGTTATACTAAATTTCCTATTATTGACATGCATCATATTTTCTCAACTATGTGTATAAATCCTCATCATGGATGAGATTTAAACATGTAGTAATGTTTTCTTTCCAAAAAAATTTCTTACAATACCAAAACAGTATTCATTCAATCTCTAAAAACAATATCAGCAAATCATTAGATTACATAAACTCGCATAAAATGATGTAGTATTATTTTACTTATGTATTCTAACAATCCTCTAAATTTAACCATTCCATTGTTGAACATGGAAAAAAGAATGATAGCATCAGAGGTTCATTGTCTTACAAAGAATTCTAATAATCCATACATCGAGGTTCCCCTTATTTCACCACTTAGTAAAATCAGAAAAACCAGTTTATCTGCATTGTTTCGAGTCCTCTAATTTAAAATTCCATTTATTCTTGTCCCACGCAAATGAAAAATACCCTGTGATTTTCATTTCCTCAGTTGTATTTCAACCAGGAGTAAGTTGTCTGGGAACTAGGGCGTTAATTAATTGAGCCCACTTTTGTTTTGTAAGGAGGAGTTGAACTTTTCTTTTTATCAAAGTGACTTAGTATTTAACCTATTACATTTCTACACTGAAGACTTAAAACATTAAAACCACATTGAAGTTTTGACTTCTGTTTAACATTACAAGGGACGTTGAATCTCTGTTATAATTTTGAGTCTTTTACAATGTTTTTATAATGAAAACATGTAATGTTGTTACATGAAGCATAAGACAATAAAATATATTTAAAATAAGAGACTATTTGATCTAAACTTAGTTATCATAAAGTATCCATTAAAATCGTGCTTAATAAACAGCATACTAATCAGTTCCTTTCATTTTATTTATTTTATCTTTAGAATATCTATAGAATAAGCTAGGTAGAAATTTTCATTGAATCTCTGTTATAAATTTTTGAGTCTTTTACAATGTTTTTATAATGAAAACATGTAATGTTGTTACATGAAGCATAAGACAATAAAATATATTTAAAACATTTTTTTTTATTAAAATAAGAGACTATTTGATCTAAACTTAGTTTTCATAAAGTATCCATTAAAATTGTTTTTAATAAACAGCATACTAATCAATATCTTTCATTTTATTTATTTTATCTTTAGAATTTCTATAGAATAATCTAGGTAGAGATTTTCATTAATGTTTAATAAAATTTATTAAACGCAATTATTTTAAAATGTGAAACGTTTTAGAAAGCTCATTTTGTCGTATCACAGTACTAAATCCTGTGTAACTCTGAATGTTGCGAATTATAAAAGCAAGCCCAGTGTTAAGGCAAACATACTAACAATCTCCAAACTTTCGAATCAGAAATATACCTAAAACATTTTGAAATTTCAAATTCAATACAAGAATTTTCAATCTGAAAAATATAATTTTGAAATTTAAAAAGTGCTGTATAACAGTAAACAAGTTTCACTTCAGTAAACTAATCATGTTTTGCAAAGCAAGTATTTTAATAATGAAGCCTATACCTAACTTGATTTTTTTCAGAAGAAAAAAATATTTTTTATTTAGGGTTTGATTCTGTCATTTCGTAAGGTCCCTTGTCCCATTAAATTTCAAAAAAACTACTTATCGAATTGTCTACTAACTTCGACCATTTCATTAATATGTTTAATATCACACTTTCCCGTAAAGTTTCGGAAAATTGTGCCTTAAGAGTACCAACATACGAAACAGTAAAAAAAAATTGTGACAATCCTGTATAAACAATAGCTGTAAATTATTGAATATTTTGAATAAAAATTACTCGACTACTAGCAGTGATTGTGAGATTTTTTTCCTTTTTTGAAAAATATAAAAAGTTTTTCAAATATAGTAAACCTTTTTACGAGTTTTAACCTAATAATTCCGAAGAATGTTATTCGACATTTCCTGGACAAAACATTTTTTTATTTGGCTGAAGTTTTGTTATTTTCAAGGTCCCAATACCCATTAACCTATTTTTGACGGAAGTTGGAATTATTCCATTAATGCTTAAAGAAAAATATTTCAAATACACATAGTAAAAAGTAACTTCATCTTTTTTTTTCGAATTGTTTGTCACTTATAAAAAGGTAAAGCAAACAAATTCACAGTAAACAAGTTTCACTTCAGTAAACTAATCATGTTTTGCAAAACAAGTGTTTTAATAATGAAGCCTATACCTAACTTGATTTTTTTTTTTTTACAGAAAAAAAAATCTTTCAAATTTAGGGTTGAATTTTGTCATTTCATAAGGTCCCTTGTCCCATTAAATTTCTAAAAAAACTACTTGGCGAATTGTCTACTAACTTCGACCATTTAACAAACATGTTTAATATCGCATTTTCTAGTAAAATTTCATGAACTTGTACATTAAGAGCACCAACATACGAAGCAGTAAAAAAAAATTTGTGACAATCCTGTATAAACAATAGCTGTAAATTATTGCATATTTTGAAAAACAATTACCCGACTACTAGCAGTGATTGTGTGATTTTGTTCCTATATTAAAAAAATATAAAACGTTTCGAGTTTTAACCTAATAATTCTTAAAAATGTTATTCGACATTTCCAGGAAAAAACATTTTTTTTATTTGGCTGAAAGTTTGTTATTTTCAAGGTCCCAATACCCGTTAACCTATTTTTGAGGGAAGTTGGAATTATTCCATTAATACTATAAATATTTTAAACACACATTCTAAAAAGTAATTTCATCTTTTTTTTCGAATCGATTGTCACTTATAAAAGGGTAAAGCAAATAAATCCACAGTAAACAAATTTCAGTTCAGTAAACTAATCATGTTTTGCGAAACAAGGGTTTTAATAATGAAGGCAATACCTAACTTGATTTTTTTCTCAGAAAAAATAACTCTTTCATATTTAGGGTTGAATTCTGTCATTTCGTAAGGTCCCTTGTCCCATTAAATTTCAAAAAAACTACTTATCGAATTGTCTACTAACTTCGACCATTTCATTAATATGTTTAATATCACACTTTCCCGTAAAGTTTCGGAAAATTGTGCCTTAAGAGTACCAACATACGAAACAGTAAAAAAAAATTGTGACAATCCTGTATAAACAATAGCTGTAAATTATTGCATATTTTGAAAAACAATTACCCGACTACTAGCAGTGATTGTGTGATTTTGTTCCTATATTAAAAAAATATAAAACGTTTCGAGTTTTAACCTAATAATTCTTAAAAATGTTATTCGACATTTCCAGGAAAAAACATTTTTTTTATTTGGCTGAAAGTTTGTTATTTTCAAGGTCCCAATACCCATTAACCTATTTTTGACGGAAGTTGGAATTATTCCATTAATACTATAAATACTTCAAACACACATTCTAAAAAGTAATTTCATCTTTTTTTTTAATCGATTGTCACTTATAAAAAGGTAAATCAAACAAATCCATAACTATATTATTCATAATTTATAAACTCCTGCTGATTCCCTGAAAGTGTGATTCTATTTACTATTGAATAAATTAGTTAAATGTAAGATATTTTAGTGTAGCGATCTATTTTTAGCATTTTACACGATTAGTCAAATCATATTTTTACCATAAAGAGATTGTTAATTGATATATTCTGGGAAAAATATTTTTTCTTTTATTTGACCCAACTTTGATATTTTGAAGGTCACAATACCCGTTCACCTATTTATGCCGGATATTTGAATTATTTCATTAAAAAGTAAACTTTGTATTTGATCTTTAGAAAAATATATTAAAAAAAATTCGACAATTAAACAAATTTCCTTTTTAATCATTTGTTACTTTTAAAACGACAAAATGAACAAATTTATAGCTGTAATGTTCATAGTTTATAATCTCCTGGGTTTCTAAAAATGTGATTCTACGTGTTATTGAATTGGATAGCTCAAAAAACACTTCTATGTGTTATTTAATAAGATAGTTCCACAAACACTTCTACCTGTTATTGAATAGGGTTGTTCAACAAACACTTCTACGTGTTATTGAATAGGATAGAGCAACAAACACGTCTATGCGTTATTGAATAGGATAGTTCAACAAACACGTCTATGTGTTATTAAATAAGATAGTTTAACAAACACTTCCACTTGTTATTGAATAGAATAATTCAACAAACACTTCTATGTGTTTTTTAATAAGATAGTTCAAAAAACACTTCTATGTGTTAATTAATAAGACAGTTCAACAAACACTTCTACGTGTTATTGAATCGGATAGCTCAACAAACACGTCTATGTGCTATTGAATAGAATAGTTCAACAAACACGTCTATGCGTTATTGAATAAGATAGTTTAACAAACACTTCCACTTATTATTGCATAGGATAGTTCAACAAACACTTTCACGTGTTACTGAATAGAATAGCTTAACAAACACATATATGTGTTACTGCATAGGATATCTCAACAAACACTTCTACGCTTTATTGAATAGGACTGCTCAACAAACACGTCTATGTGTTATTGAATAGGATAATTTAACAAACGCTTCTCGTGTAAAATAAATTTTTTAAGACAATGATATATTTTTCGAATTTGTCACGATGAATCAAACAGCAGTTTTATCATAAAGAGCATTTGACGTTTTCAGGGAAAAGTTTATTTGTTTGTTTTTAAATTGGCCGAACTCTGTTATGTTCACTGTCTAAATACTCGTTTTCTTTTTTATGCCGGAAGTTGAAATTATTCTATTAATGCATGAGTTTTGCATTTGATTACTAGTAAAATACTTCAAAAATGATTTCCCCTTATAAAAAATTATTTCAACTTTTATTAATCATTTTTCACTAAAGTAAAGTAAACAAATCCATACCTGTGTTAATCAATTTAAGAACTCCTAGGGGTTGTCTAAAAGTTTGATTCTACCTCATATTGAATAGGATAGTTTAACAACAACTTCCCTTGTAAGGAAACATTTTTAATATAATGAAATATATTTCACATTTGTCATGATTGGTAAAATCGCTTTATCAATTTAAAGAAACTGTTGTTTGACATTTTCAAGACAAAATATTTTTGTATTATTTGGTTGTACTTTGTTATTTTCAAGTTCATTTTTTGTTGAATACACCTCCTCAACCTAATAATTCTGAAAGTTGGAATTATTCCATTAATGCATATTTTATCACAGAAAAATATTTTTAAAAAGTTTTCGTTCTAAAAAAATATTTCTTCTTTATTTTTTTAATCATTTGTCTTTTTTTTAACTGATAAAGTAATTAAATCAATATCTATTCATAATTTATAAACTCTTGGTGGTTTTCTAAAAGTGTAATTTTACGTACATAAATAGTAAAATTTAGCAAACACTTATGTAAAATAACATATTTTAATGTAATTATCTTTTGCATTTAACACAATTGATCAAATTACTTTGTCAGTTTAAATAGATTAATTATGCTGCGTAAAGTAAAAAAGTATCAAGAAGGAAATGTTTATGAATTTAAATGTTATAATTAATAATTTGTAATTTCATTTCAATGCAAAAAATTACTAAAATATAGAATAAAAAAGACAAACTGAATTTTCCCTGAGGAATAAGTGCATTTGATAATTTTCCTTAAACATTTAATTTTAAATAGGTGCAGATAATAATATAGGAATTTATATATTTGTTCCCATTTTTGTTAATTTATAATATTTATTAGTCAAGAGAATTTTGTCGAAAATGAATGTATTTAATTTAATTTACAAATTCTTTGTCGGTGTCTTTAATTCCAAAGCAGATTAATATCGGAAGGTGCTAAAAATAAATTTATTAAGTATATTTTATACTAAAATTTATTTTAACTAGACATTTTCGAAACAGTTTTGAAAAAAAATTATGTATTATGATAAGAAATTTATTTTATAAAAAAGCCATTTGGGATATTACATCATGCAATATAAAATATAATATTTATGTAACTTGCTTTTCTGCATTTTAACACCTGCAGGATCCATTTGCACGTATTCCAAGTATAGTTCAACAGTTACTTTACATTAGAATAGTGAAAACTTCATGTAACATACAAATGAGATAAATTATCGATGTAAATTCTACTCAGTTCCTTCTACGAATGGTGAATATATTTATAAAATGTTTTTTAACCATTAGTGGATAATCAAGAAAAGCATCTTTTCAGGAACTACTACGTACATTACATTCACACGTACTAAACTACTAAATATTTTCTGCGACATTATATATCGACAAAGGGTATAGGGACTTCAAATAAGCTAATTATACTTTATAAATTGCAGAGCTTATTAGTGTTAGCATTGAATATTTATTTAGTAGTAACACATGGCAGCACATGACTTGACCAACTATCTAAAAGTGATACTTGATGTATTTTGAATCTAATTTTTTTCTTAATAGGATAGAATTACTTTAAAAAAAATTTTGATTCAAGCTGCAAATTTAGATGATTACAGTTTAAATACGGTTTCCTATACAAAGAATCACAAATTGAAATATACCATCAAATGAAATATGAAATCATAAGTATTATAAATACAATTCTGAAGTATTTCAAAATTTTAATTAAAAATATTAAAAAGTTATACTAGGAACACATATATTCTACTAAACATCTTCTGGACATTCAGAATGTCATTTGGAAGTCTTTTAGATATTGAAGAAAAAGAAAAAATGATCAGAATAATCTATTTGTTGTTAGGGTAAAAATGCTAAAATATAGTATTCCTTCTTTCTAGGTTTAAAGAAAAAAATTAATTAATAATATTTAATGAACAGGATACTTTAAATATTTAGAACTAAATATACGTTTGTATGTTATAAAAAGGCTATGAAAAGTTAAGCATTTAACTGATAAATACATAATAATTTGTGATTTAAGTTCACTCAATTTTATCAGAAAAAAGTTGCTCAGGGTTTAATACAGAATGCCGCATTTTAACCAATTATTACTTATTGACGGATCCACACAAAAAAAAACTTTAGTTAAAGTTTTCGGAACTTTTGCATTTTGTATTGTATTTATTTTGACTGTAAGTATATGTAAAAGTCAACCTAATTAAACCTGTATTCTAATATTTTATTCATTAATAAAGTTGTGTATGATACGTTCAGCGTCGATTAACTTGAGAATACGTAAGCCTACACTCTTTTCACTTTTTTTTTTAATTTTGAGATAATTCGGATTTTAAATTCTAATCTAACGCCAAGACACTTTTTTGTTAATTTTACATTAGCACAGTTGCTCCATATACCACTTAATCTTCAATATCTAATTCTATAAAGTATATGGTATCCTCCTAGGTAAATATATAAAACATATATTTTCAGTAACAAACAAAATTTATGTACATTGAGATGTAATAATTTTAATATTTTTATATCTGGTTTTAAACAAAGACTCTTTTTTCTTAGGTCATAAAGATGCTTGTAGCTGTCGTGGTCCTCTTCATAATTTGCTGGGCCCCAATCCTCATCACGAATCTGTTAACTGCTTTTGATGTAATCGATCGCCTCAACTACGGCTACTTAAAACCAATGCGCACAACATTCCACCTCATGTCCTACTTCAACAGCTGCATCAACCCTTGCGTGTACGGCTTTCTGAGTGCCAACTTCCGGAACAGCTTCAAGGCAGCCCTCGTCACTTGCATGTGCGGGAGGAGGCAGCGGATAAGAGAAGACAGAAACTTCAGCCGCACTGGAACCACATCAGTGAGTTTTGCCAGGTCTACCATGATCACATGATGGCTGAAGGGGGTATCCATTCGAATGCCCACTGGGACGGGAGAGACCAAGATGTGAGAAAGGCCTAGTCCTTCAGTAATGGAGTCGCTCCCCCTCAGCCGAAACCCCCTTGTCTATGATCATGGGCTAAACCATGGGCAAATAAAGCACCGCCAATAAGTTATCGTGCATCCATACAACTCAAAATGATGATATATCTTTTCACAGTAAGCTCAGAATGGAAGTTTTCAACTATATCAGAATCCACAAAAGCATTTATGGGCACGTTATTTATTCGTGGAACTTATATTTCAGTTATAAAGAATTTTAATCGGGAGACTTTCCTCAAAATGCTCTTTACACCAATAAATTATAGGTTTTTAATCAAGGATAGAACTAAGATAAATACAGGTAAAGACTTTTGATCATTATAATACGAAAGGAATACTTTACCGAACTTGATGAGAAGTGTATGTGTTTTTGCGTCAAGGGCTTCAGAGCTCATTATCTAGTCAAGCGTTCCATCATAGAGCTTTTGTTTTGTTGAATCGTATCAGTCATTTAAGTAAACTTTCCATTATATACTTATAAAAACGTGCCAAGTATGCGATTTGTTTCTCTAAATTTTCTCTAAATCCATTATTTCTCTTATGAACTGTGGAACAAGTGAAGTGAAATTTTGTTTCAAACTATGCCTATGGGTTTTGAGATAAAGAAACTTGTAAAAAGAACAAATGACATTATTTTGAAATCTATCGTAATGTTGTTGAAATTTTTCATTCTACGATCACAAGTGTTACGTGTTATACTGTACCCAGTTTCCTCGACGGTTCATGCAGCGCACACAAAAATCATGAAATCCCAAATTGAAAGTGTTTTCTGTTTACGAAATATATCGTCCACAAGACTGGTTCTTTTTTATTCAACTTGAAATTGTTCATTTTTAACAGATTTTATGAGAATTCTTTATTTTCGAACAAAAAAGTTCAAGTAGCAACCAGTACGATTCTATTACAGAACAAGAACAATTGTTGAGGAACACATATCAAATGGTGAGAAGTTGTTGAGAACTCCATGTGAGAGTTTTCTTTGAGCACCATGATACACAATGTACATATGTTTAAGAATAATAATGTATTTTTAATGGTTCAGGGTAAAATCTATAATTTTAAATTTCAAAGGTGCTTTATGTTATTGCTAAAATATGATTTTTCTGTCAAAAATGTGTATGGTTAAATAATGTTTAAGAGCTTGACAATGTTCCCGCTTGATAGCGTATTAAATGTTACTATGTTTTATTTCTTGCTAAGATTTTTTTTTGAAAACTGAATTAAAGTACAGGCATGCACTATTTTTCCTCAAAATTTTTAAGTAACAAATTCTAATTTAAATTTGAAAATATGTCATAGAAGATTTATTTCATTTTACCATCAAATCCTTTCATATGACAATTTAAATAAGTGAATAAATAAATTAATGTAAAATTAATGTATTACCTTCATATGCATGTTTATATATATATATATATATATATATATATATATATATATATATATATATATATATATATATATATATATATATATATATATATATATATATATATATATATATATATATATATATATATATATATATATATATATATATATATATATATATATATATATATATATATGTATATATATATATATATATATATAT
>CM063505.1:46889068-46921568 GCA_032207245.1 Pardosa pseudoannulata
AGAGATTCGATTTTGAATAGAATTCATTTAAAGTTATAAATTCTGGAAAGGGATTTTAAAGAGAAATAAGATTTTATTTGAGTGATTTAATTTTCACATAAATGTAATAAAAATTCAATTTTGTACACAAAGTTTTGAATACACTATGTAAAAGTTTTTTGATTTAATATTCCTTTTATAAAATTACATTATATTCAGAAAACAAACTTGTTAAAAATTAATTTTTATTTCAAGTTAAAATAATGTAAGTGATAATTTGATATTTTAAAGAAAGGGATATATTTTATACTAGATATGTTCTGCTTTACATTAATGATTATTTGACATCCCAAACTATTAAACTAAATTTTAAAAACAATAGGTGCATAGCTTCTAGGGCATAGTAAATCTTAAATAGTAAATTAAAAGGGGTTTTTAAATAAAATAGAATGGAAAAGACTATTTAAATATTTTGTACAGTTTGAGAACATTAATATTTCTATTATATAAATACTTCAACAAAAGCACTTAAAAAACAGAAACATATTGTAATATTACCTACTCAGTTTTTTCTAGCTAAAAATCGTTATTTTTTTTTAATTTGTTGGAAAATTTATCTTTTTATATTAGGCCAATAAGATTAAAATTTAGTTTAAAAGCAAGATAATAATAATGCAAGTTCATCATACATGCAAAGGTTTGACATTGCGGGAAATGTTTGGTAAACGCTTCGGATTTTTTAAAAAAAATCAAAGATTAATGTAAAATAACTGAGCTTACATATAACAAAAAACTAATATCTTACTTTAAATGTGTGTGACAATATATTTATAAAACTAATTTAAAAATATATTTAGATGCAAGGCACAATCTGTCTTTTACTACATAAAACTTAGTTCATGCACAGTAACCGAAAAAAACACACTTTTAATATATACCCTTATATTATTTTAATTATTTTTATTTTTAAAAAGGTTGTATTTTAAAAAACAAACTAGGACAGATTTAGGGGGTTTTTTTTAATAAAAGAGACTTAATTTTCATAGAATGTGTTTATGCATGATGTACTTAATTCTTTAAAATAATTTTTTTCGAACACAATAAATCTACTCATGTCCATACATTGTAAATAATTAGTTTAATTTAAAAGTTGTGTTCCAATAAGCTTTTCGCATTTATTCCGTCTTTACATCCCTCCATTCGTTTATACATGTTGTCTTCAATTTGCATCAGATGAGCTATATATGGGTAATGTTTTGCTTTAATTTATTTTGTTGAATCATATATCAAGTGTTTGCATTTCTTATGGTACTATATTTTTATAGAATACATATCCGCTTCTTATGGTGGCCAACCCTGCTACATCAACTACTGCTCATAAGTTATCTAGTTATTTATCACTTTTTTCATGACTTTGTTAATTAAGTATGATATAAATAGATTTTCAAAAATATTTTATTCTATCTTGTTTAATAAAACATATATATATATTTCCATGTTTGACTTTATATATTGTATGAATAAATTATAAAACCGTTTCTTTGTCCATTTTATTTTTTCTAAAGAATTTTCCAAGCTTAAACCCATACTAATTTTAAGGGATCTAACAACTTCTTAAGGATTCTTGGAAAAGGCAAAAAGTGCATGTGTTCGAATAGACCATAAAAGTTTAAATACTTATTAAAAAGGGTGAGGTATTTAACACTATAACCCATGATGGAGAAATTTCAATTCCAAATCTCCTTTAAATTGCCCTTACTAAATTTTCATACAAATTTTGGCAGGTTATTTATTTATTTAATTTTTTTAATTGCTAAGGGCTTAAGAGCTAAGGACACTAATGAAAATCCAAACACCTTAAATATGTAAAATAATTTTAAATAAATTAAGTATTGTAAAAATATAAATAAATTTCATAAAATAAAAATAAATAGTTCAGCAAATTTTTTTCAGTTTTTTTTTCTTTAATTTCAGTCAAAAGAAGTTCAGTCAATATTTTTCTCAAATGGCTTTTCTAATGAATAAACATTCAAAAAAGGACAATTATTTCTTGAATACTATTTAAGAGAGTTATTTTTTAACAAATGCATAGGAAATACTGCTAATGACTGCTAATTTTTTCAGTTAATTTTTTTCTTTTTAATTTCAGTCAAAAGAAGTTCAGTCAATATTTTTCTCATATGGCTTTTCTAATGAATAAACATTCAAAAAAGGAAAATTATTTCTTGAATACTATTTAAGAGAGCTATTTTTTAACAAATGCATAGGAAATACTGCTAATGACTGCTAATTTTTACACACAATATTTAGTAAATTTCTACAGTTAGTAAAACATTTTATAATTAATAAGAAAATATATTTGTAATTAAAGTAGCTTCTTCTTAACTATTCATAAATGATCAAGGGAATACTTCTTAATTTTCGGATTTTTAAAGAAGAGAAGTTCAAAAGTTAATCCCACCTATTAAGAAAAAAAATTCTTTTAGTAAGTACCACTGTTAAGTAACATAGCATCAGATTATTTGAAGTTTAATTGATTTCAAAATAAGTAGATCTTGAGTGACCGTAATTCTTTTACATGCTTTTAGAGAACATATTTTTAGAACTAATCTTAAAACTGTGAAATGAAGCCTCAAAATCTGCAGATTTATTGCTTTTTAAATTAATCTTAGATAAAAACATTTCTTTTCGAGGTCTTTCAATTCTAGAATTATAATCTATTTTCAATAACGCTCTTTTCAGTAGACAAAAAAGAAAGGTAAAGAGTAAAAATTTTGTTGTTCATTTTCGATCCTGTGTAACACAGGGGAAGAAAAGAGTTAAAAGATTTCTTTTTCGAATTAGATTTTTACTTTCAAGAAAGTAAGTTATCAACAAATTTTCAGCAATAATGGAATTTTTTTAAGAATTTGAAATAGTATCGTTCTGCAAGGGCAGGAATTAAACTTCCTGTTAGGAAAAAGATTACAATTTTCTAGATGTTGAAGAAAGAAAGATTAAATAGATAGCGATAAATTCATTTCCAAAGACATCTTTATCTTCTGAAAAACATTTAAGATATCACCCGGCATTTAAAAAAAAATTTCAGAAAAATTGCCTCAATACGGTTTTTTTAATAAACTTACTGTTCTAGTTAGTTTAATTTTACAGGGTTAATTTCTCAATTTTATAGTTGGTAGTCATTACTATCAGGACATCAGTACAATTTATCGTTAATTAGAATAGAAATAAAATAAGCCACATTATAAAACACATAATTTCTATTTTCCTTAATGTACTCGCACATGTATCATTTGTATAACTGAATACAAAATCAGGTGTAAAAAGTAATAACTGACATTATTGTAGTTTATTGTAGTAATTTCTTAGTTTTATAGTTGGTAGTCATTAGTATCAGGACATCAATACAATTTATCATTAATTACGGTAGAAATAAAATAATCCACAAAATAA
This sequence comes from Pardosa pseudoannulata, assembly GCA_032207245.1. Classification (NCBI taxonomy): domain Eukaryota; kingdom Metazoa; phylum Arthropoda; class Arachnida; order Araneae; family Lycosidae; genus Pardosa; species Pardosa pseudoannulata. The sequence continues at coordinate 46,892,501 of CM063505.1, forward strand.
AACATATAATTTTGTTTTTTCTTAATGTACCTATACATGTATCATCTGTATAACTGAATACAAAATCAGGTGTGAAAAGTGATAACCGACATTATTGTAGTTTATTGTAGTAATTTCTTAGTTTTATAGTTGGTAGTCATTAGTATCAGGACATCAATACAATTGATCATTAATTATGATAGAAATAAAATAAGCCACAAAACAAAACACAATTTCTATTTTTCTTAATGTACTCGCACATGTATAATCTGTATAATTAAATATAAACTCAGGTGTAAAAAGTGATAACCAACATTATTGTAGTTTATTGTAGTAATTTCTTAGTTTTATAATTGGTAGTCATTAGTATCAGGACATCAATGCAATTTATCATTAATTACGATAGAAATAAAATTATATTTTTAAATAAATTTCTATTTTTCTTAATGTACCCATACATGTATCATCTGTATAACTGAATACAAAATCAGATGTAAAAAGACATTATTGTAGTTTATTGTAGTAATTTCGTAGATTTATAGTTGGTAGTCATTAGTATCAGGACATACATACAATTTGTCATTAATTACGGTAGAAATAAAATAAGCCACAAAATAAAACACAATTTCTATTTTTCTTAATGTACTCGCACATGTACCATCTGTATATCTGAATACAAAATCAGGTGTAAAAAGACATTGTAGTTTATTGTAATAATTTCTTAGTTTTATAATTGGTAGTCATTAGTAACAGGACATCAATACAATTCATCATTAATTACGATAGAAATAAAATAAGCCACAAAATAAAACACAATTTATATTTTTCTTAATGTACTCGTACGTGTATCATCTGTATAACTGAATATAAACTCAGGCGTAAAAAGTGATAACCGACATTATTGTATTTTAGCGATAAACATATTAATATTTCCATAAAATATTCCTATTACACATTTCAAATTGATAAAAATTTTTTATAAATATCTTCTACATAATAACTTCATTAAACTGCCCTAAAAAGATAAAGTAAAAAAATGTTTTTATTAAAATTAAAAAACACTGGGTAGTCATTAGTATCAGGACATGAATACAATGTATCATTAATTATGATAGAAATAAAATAAGCCACAAAATAAAACACAATTTTTATTTTTCTTAATGTACACGTACATGTGTCATCTGTGTAACTGAATATAAACTCAGGTGCAAAAAGTGATAACAGACATTATTGTAGTTTAGTGATAAAAATATTAATATTTCCATAAAATATTCCTATTACACATTTCAAATTGATAAAATTTATTTATAAATATCTTCTACATAATAACTTCATTAAACTGCCCTAAAAAGATAAAGTAAAAAAATGTTTTTATTAAAATTAAAAAACACTGGGTAGTCATTAGTATCAGAACATCGATACTATTTATCATTAATTAAGATACAAATAAAATAAGCCACATAATTTCTATTTTTCTTAATGTATTCATACATGTATCATCTGTATAACTGAATACAAAATCAGGTGTAAAAAGTAATAACTGACATTATTTTAGTTTATTGTAGTAATTTCTTAGTTTTATAATTGGTAGTCATTAGTATCAGGACAACAATACAATTTATCACTAATTACGATAGAAATAAAATAAGCCACAAAATAAAACACATAATTTCTATTTTTCCTAATGTTCTAATACATGTATCATTTGTATAACTGATTATAAACTCATGTGTAAAAAGTGATAACCAATATTATAGTAGTTTAGTGATAAGCATATTAATATTTCCATAAAATATTCCAGTTACACATTTCAAATTGATAAAATTTATTGTTAAATATATTCTACATAATGGCTTCTTTAAAATGTCCTAAAAAGTTAAAGTAAAAAAAAGTATTTATTACAATTATAAAACACTGAACAATTTGGTCCCGGGTATTTTATCCGGATATTTGTATTTTTAATTCCAGAGTCTTCAGATCAAAAATTTTTCTAATGACAATTTTTCCATGTACTATTCTCCATGGACTAAATCGATTGCTATGGAACTTTTACAATGCTGACTGAATAACTAAATTTACGTATTTTTAACCTAACTTATCCGTATATTTGTATTTTTAATTCCGGGGTCTTTAGTTCAAAAAATTTACTAATGACAATTTTTCTATGTACTATTCTCATATAATGGACTAAATCGACTGCTATGGAATTTTTACAATACTGACTGAATAACTAAATATACGTATTTTTAACCTAACGTATCCGTATATTTGTATTTTTAATTCCCAGGCCATTTAGTTCAAAAAATATGAAGTCATAAATACATTTTATCTCTCACGTGTTTTGAAGTAAATCATAAAGTTTTAAAAATGCATATATGCGTAATATTGTGTGAATATTTGTATTTTTTTTCTCTCCACTCATTGATATGTCAGCTTAAGTTAGTTACTTATATAATACATACATTTAGAGGAAAGAAAAAATAATTTATGAACAAACTTGTGCTTCGTTCATTTATTCTCGTACCATATCATTGAAAAATTGTCGATATGCGTATATGCGTAATATTGTGTGAATATTTGTATTTTTTTTCCACTCATTGATATGTCAGCTTAAGTTAGTTACTTATATAATACATACATTTAGAGGACAGAAAAAATAATTTATGAACAAACTTGTGCTTCGTTCATTTATTCTCGTACCATATCATTGAAAAATTGTCGATATGCGTATATGCGTAATATTGTGTGAATATTTGTATTTTTTTTTCTCTCCACTCATTGATATGTCACCTTAAGTTAGTTACTTATATAATACATACATTTAGAGGAAAGAAAAAATAATTTATGAACAAACTTGGGCTTCGTTCATTTATTCTCGTACCATATCATTGAAAAATTGTCGATATGCGTAATATTGTGTGAATATTTGTATTTTTTTTTCTCTCCACTCATTGATATGTCAGCTAAAGTTAGTTACTTATATAATACGTACATTTAGGGGAAAGAAAAAATAATTTATGAACAAACTTGGGCTTCGTTCATTTATTCTCGTACCATATCATTGAAAAATTGTCGATATGCGTATATGCGTAATATTGTGTGAATATTTGTATTTTTTTTCTCTCCACTCATTGATATGTCAGCTTAAGTTAGTTACTTATATAATACGTACATTTAGAGGAAAGAAAAAATAATTTATGAACAAACGTGTGCTTCGTTCATTTATTCTCGTACCATATCATTGAAAAATTGTCGATATGCATATATGCGTAATATTGTGTGAATATTTGTATTTTTTTTCCACTCATTGATATGTCAGCTTAAGTTAGTTACTTATATAATACGTACATTAAGAGGAAAGAAAAAATAATTTATGAACAAACTTATGCTTCGTTCATTTATTCTCGTACCATATCATGGAAAAATTGTCGATATGCGTATATGTGTAATATTGTGTGAATATTTGTATTTTTTTTCTCTCCACTCATTGATATGTCAGCTTACGTTAGTTACTTATATAATACGTACATTTCGAGGAAAGAAAAAATAATTTATGAACAAACTTGTGCTTCGTTCATTTATTCTCGTACCATATCATTGAAAAATTGTGGAAAACTTCATTTATACTGAAATTTCTTTACCACGATGTAATTGTTACAGAGAATTAATTGTGATCCCTGATGTTAAATTAACTCATACAACGCTTTGAGAATATATTGTATTAAATCGTCTTAAGAAGAACAATTCCTCAAAGCATCGTAACTCTTTTTCTTTGTCACAAATTCATCCCAAACTTGAGCTCATTACAAAGCGGTAATTATATAGAGGTAAACAATAATTAAATTCTCATCACCTAGCAAGACAAATGGCATTTATTGATGAACCATTGCATTTATATTAACACACTGTGTGAGGGTAAATTTCGCTGCGGAATTGTACCTGGAGCGGGCATTTTGCGCGTAAATTTAGTTAATCAGTTAAATCTCAATAGATCGAAAATTATTTAATTTTTTAACAAACTTTTCGTATTTTATATTGAAATCTATAAACAAATATATAAATAGAAATATATAAATAACAACCATAAGATTTTTGTAAACAAAAATATATTTTTTAGTGGAAAAATTTATAATAGTATCGTAAATATGAAAAATCAAATAGAAATAGTAGTATATAGTTTAAATATTTTCCCGTTCCATATCAACTGATGTAAAAACTATTTTTTATATGTTTAAATTTTTCCAGAATCTATTTAGTAGACAAGAACATTCGGTTTCGATTTCCTGTATGAACCGTTATTTTTGTACCCACAAAGAAACGATGTTGTTACACTAACCCTTACTGGTATGTGTTCTGCTCTCAAGTATCAATCGGCAGAAAACGTAGTAATACGTGTCCCACATATAGTGTGTTAATACTTAGTGATTTATAAGTTTTAATGAGTTATTGAAAATAAAATCTTGCTAAGACGTATTTATTTCTGGATTGTAAATTTTACTAACAAACAATTCAAAACTAGCATATAGCCCGTGACATGACGGGATCAGCAAAATTTTTAATTTTCCAGAATTGTAAAGGTACCCAATGATGCAGGCAAATGGTTTATTTTTTGGCTGAGAATTATCTTTCTAGAAAAATAATCGATTAAAATTATCACATATGTACCTAATCTATTATTTAAGCCAAATATAAAAGAAAATTATTTAGGTAATATCTAAGTTTAAGGATAAAACGTATGGAAATCATGCAGAAAATATTTAAATAATCTAAAATAAATGATTAAATGAGATAGTTAAAGGAATGACGTCATAATGCTAGAAAAAATTGTTATTTTTACCAATTTATTATGTGATAAATTGATAATTTTAATAGCCTGCTCCTAAAATAGAGCTTGATATAATGGCATTAAACGCTCGAAAAGAGGGACGGGGTGGATTTCGAACGTTTTAAATATGACAGTATTTTTCGCTGTGATGCGACGCTTATTCATACCAATTTATTTTAGAATCGGATCTATAGTTTAGGAAAAGATAAACTTTACTCGCTTTGAATTTTGCTAACCCTAACTCAGCAAAAATCCATTATGGATGCTCTATCCATATCAGGTCCAACCGCTTCATAAATTCGAGGACAGACAGACAGATAACTTAGGCTATTATTACATTACGAAAAGGAAGTTTAACCCTTTCGCGCCTAACGGGACACATACGTCCCAAGCAAATTTCAAAAAATTCTTTTGGGACAGAAACGCTTCTCTGTCTAATGGGTGATTTTCCCACCAGTCCTGCGAATATTTTTTAACTTATTTTCATCCACAGAACATATATGGCACTAACGCGTTCTACTGTGCCCTACTCATTGTTTATGCTACCAAAATTGTTCTTTTGTAATAAAAAAAAAACACTCGTCGCGAAAGGGTTAAGTCATAAAAAGTTGAAAAAATAATAAACATTTATTTTAAAAATAATAAAACAATTTTGAAAATAATAAAACAACTTTAGTAATAAGAATTTAAAAGAAAAAGCAGAAAATATTAAACTAATTAGACATTTAGAAAAATTTGGCTGTGTCGGGGACAGAACCGTCAGCCCGAGAAGTACGACGATCAAACAGGCAGGCCCTCTACCGAAAGCGCTAGACCTACACAAGACGAAAGAACTAATTATAGTATATGAGTTCGAGTATACACAGTCCAGTTCAAATATTAAGCTCCACCATCGCTGCTCCCTCTTATTCTATACTAAATTCATATCAAGAATGAATTTAGTATAGAATAAGAGGGAGAATAAGATTTGAAATAATAGCATAAAGCTCTCGAAAAAGGGGGATGGGGTGGATTTCGAACTCGCTTTGAATTTTACTAACCCTAACTCATAAAAAATCTAATAAGGATGCCTGTATCCATTCCAGGTACAACCGCTTCATAAATTCGTGGACAGATAACTTAGACTATTATCATATAGGGGATGAAAAAAAATTAATACTTGGGCAGTTGAATATTTCTCTTGCCAATAGCCAGCAACAATACAGTAAAAATGTCTCGCTTTCAGTAAAAGAAGAGAAAACATTTTTACTGCACGTTAAAAAAGAGTAAATTAATAAATTTGTCTGTTACAATTTGATATTAATTATAATGGCATTAAAAATTACAAGCAGCATGTTTCTATGGTAAATAGATATTATCATTTGCATGAAAAGTTAGAATAAAATGATTTCGAGTGCCCCATATCGTACTAGAGGGGTAGAAAAACGTAATATATCCCTATACTTTTTTATTAACTGTCCATTTCAGAGGTATAAATTTCAAATTCTATTTAGGTTGCTTAGGAAAAATTAATTTTTCCTTTTCAAACAGACATATTTGAAATTTTATATATGTTTTGCTTTTGATATTTTCTACAGACACACTGTGATTCCATTTCTCAGAATTGTCTTTAGAATTGCTAATTACAAAAAAAAATTATAACAGAAGATGACTCTTAATGCTAGCGATGTTTTACTTATAAATATTAAAAAAATTAAATCACATTTCTTACAAATTCAAAAGTTAAATTAGTTTACACTTTAATAGGACACGAGTGAAAATTTTTAAAAAGACCTTTTACTTCCAGAGTTGTAATAAAATGTAAATATGAAAAAGAGTATACATATTCGTACAGTAAATATTCATAATTAAATAGATATTTGATGCATACTTAAATAGACTCTTAATTACACTTTTGTATTCCGGTCCCGCTTTATATTCTATTAAATAAAATGTGAATTACTAAATAGGAGTTTTAGCTTAATTCATTATTTTTTTAATCAAATTTGTTGACATCTCAAATAGAAACATGAGACTAAACGCGGTTAAAATTATGAGATATTACAAAAAAATTATAAACAAAAAAAATTGTATTTTGTTTTCTTTGCCAGATGGTTAGGGACAACTCTTCCAGAACAATTGTTTGCATAATTAATTTTACCGCTTAAAGACGGAATTCAGAGAGGGGGGATAAGAATATTCGTATATGTATGAAGTAAAATTGCCACTCTTATAATAAGGCTTTGTTATAACACATAAACTTTCAAGAGAATTTCCATGAATAATTTTATACTTAAGTATTTCCCCTGTTATTATTTTCAATGAGAAGTTATTAAATCTTTAACGCCAGAAGAATGAAGATATTGCAGCTTTTCGGCACAATTAATAATTTAATCAGGCGGAACACATTAGCTTACGAAGTTTAAACTTATTTTGAAAACACCATTATTTAATTTACTGTAATGAATCAATAACTTACGGTTTAGCTAAGTTTTACAAACGTGATCTTTAGAGATTAAAATCATAAATTATGTATAACCATATTGACTTTATATAATTTATATAAACAGATTTAATTTTGTATGATTTATATATTTGTGCTATGGCAAAAAAATATAAACAGTCCATTTACGCTTATATAGAAAGATAAAAATGTGTAACATTTGTGTTTAAGAAGGTGTCAGTGAAGTAACAATCTTCCAATTTTTATAGATACGAATTAGTCTATTTACGGTTTAAGCATATCGACTTGTAATTGATATAAACAGATATTTTTCTGTATGTTTATATCGTACAAAAAAATAAACAGCCCATTAAAGCGTATATAGAATAAATAAGTGTATAACATTTGCGTGTAAGTAGGTGTCAGTGAAGTAACAATTTTATACAGTTTTCATACATACGAATTAGTCTATTTACGGTTTAAGCATATCGACTTGCAATTTATATAAATAGATATCATTCTGTATGTTTATATCGCACAAAAAAAGTAAACAGCCCATTAAGGCGTATATAGAATAAATAAGAGTGTATAACATTTGCGTGTAAGTAGGTGTCAGTGAAGTAACAATTTTATACAGTTTTCATACATACGAATTAGTCTATTTACGGTTTAAGCATATGGACTTCTAATTTATATAAATAGATTTAATTTTGTATGTTTATATCGCACAAAAAAATAAACAGCTCATTTATACGTATGTAGAATAAATAAGAGTGTATAACATTTGTGTGTAAGTAGGTGTCAGTGAAGTAACAATTTTATACAGTTTTCATACATACGAATTAGTCTATTTAAGGTTTATGGAGCTGATTTCAATACATAGTACAAAAAAAATCTAACTTTTATATATGGACATGTATTCTTACAAAATTTATTTGTGTGTTTTAAACATGTTGTCGTCAGACTGACAATAGTTCAAGTCAAATCCAATTGAAATATTCTCTGCACTTAAATTTAAATTATAAGACGCATGATAGATTACATACTGTAGTGAATTGGCTCTATTTCATAGAATACCGTTTCTTTAGGTGAAAAGTATCATTCCTTAAAGCAGCTCCCCCAACATGTTTTGGCTAAGAAAGAACTAGAATTCCTAGCTTACTACAGTATAACTCCAGAAATCTTAATCAAATTATTACAGCAGATGGAATTCGAAGATCTTGTACATTCTGTATTATTAAACAACAGCATAACTTTGTGGCAGTATCTCCAAAACAGAACAGTAAATTGACACACAAATATATACGATAAGAACACGGAAAGATAAATGTTTTACAAGAAATAATAAAATGCATCCTTATAAATACAAATGCAATCTTTGGGAGAATTAATAACTAATGGTAAGTTATTGATTCTTAGACAGAACAACCAAAACTTATTTAAGATGGGAGATAAGTAAGAACACCATTAACCCAATTACAGTATTTTGCGTCTACAATGAAGAGAAAAAATTTGTTTTGAGCCAATAAATACTAATTTTGAACAGTTCAGGCCTTAAATAAGGTTGTACTCAAGAACAAAATGCATTTTGTGCAAAGTTTTCGATCAACATTTGTAAGGTGAAGCGGTTTGGAGCACATCTTTGAACAACGTCTTAGCAAAACAACAAAGTACATTTAAAGGTATTATATTTGGTGTTATTTTTTACTTGAAGCACCTGGTAGTTTAGCACCTTTTTATAGACGGTTCCATTAAAAGATCAACACTAGAAGATAAAAGCTGGTCTTTTACGCAAACGCTTATAGACGGAATTCACATGACTCAATAAGATATTTTTGTATGCTGTTATTGTAAGTTCATATATTTTTTAACTTAAATTAAAACTTTTGGATTGGTCTTTCATGGTGAGGATAGCTTTATGTTCATAATTAGTGCCATTCATGCCAAAAATATATGTAATGTATCATTACATCTAGAAGATTACATATTTGCTATTACATTAATATATTATGCTAGTAAGGGAACGTATAATGATTAAAGTGTGCATTTGTGAAAAATGTTATCCTTGTACCAAATAATTTTTCCAGTACTCCTATATAGATGACCACCTTACCTCCACTTGAAGAAGGTAGTAGTTCTATATCAGAGTCTACACTGGTATCCTAATATAAACTCGCTTTACGGAATCATGTGACGTTTACCATAACCCATTGTACGAGATTACGATAAAAAATATACTGTTCCACCTTAGTATTAATTTAGAATACCTTAGTATTAATTTAGAATGTTTTTTATAAAAGAATATTATCACCAACCAACAAACAAAAAACATTGTGTAGTAACTTAATTAAGTAAATAATTTACTTAAACTATTTTAAGCTATTCAGAAATAATCGTCCTTGAATAATAGTGAATTAAAAATTCCCAATTCATATTTTACATTATCTTTTAAAGTTTCGAAAATGAATCCTGTATTAGCGTCATAAAATTATTACCTCTATGCACTCTATACTTGAATCACATGTTCACGGAACTAGCTGAAAATTTACATACATATTCAAATGAGCAATTATTTAAGTACTGATCCTGAATATTTAAAAGAACAATCGAGATCTGTTTTCTATTTCAAATTAATGAAGCTTCTGAATTGCTGGTTCATATTAGCAATACATAGGAACTGTGCATTTACTGTAAATGGGAAACGTGGGTTATTAATTTCTCTGTTCTGCATTTCGTACTCCAGATTTTTTTTCTTCCTTCAAATTGCGTTTGCTTTAAGATGACAAATTATACTTCAGGATACGGTGTTAAAATTAATTGTTGGCATATGGAATTGACGGAAAATTATAACAGGGTATAACTAGAGAACAAAACACTGGTTAAAAGTAATTATTTAGTAAAAGTGTTAACCTAAATATAGATTTACAAATAAACATGAAATGCTACATCAAGCTATTATACTACATATATTTATTAATATATTTTAGGTACTAATGTAGGAAATATCCAACTTACATCTAATTATTGTATATAAATGCTTCTATAGTCACTATATAATAACTTTATAAATTCTACTCAATTATTTTTCAAACATTCATTTTATTTACTTTTACAAGATATCTTGTAATCTTCTAATAATACGTGTGTGTATGTAATCACACAGTAAGGAATAGCTAAAAATGCTATCAGAAAGAAAACTTTAAAATTATCATAAGAATATTTATAATTTTTCTCTTTCGATCACTACCATAAAATTTCTCTATTTTAATACACACTGTAAAGAATAGTTAAAAATTCTATCAGGAGGAAAGCTTTAAAATCCTCATAAGTATATTTATAATGTTTCAATATTAGTTACTATAAAATAACTTTATAAAATCTACTTAATTATTTTCAAATATTCACTTTATTTACTTTTACAAGATATCTCCAGAGTACTAACACTTCTGTATATCAATATACACTGTAAGGAATATTTAAAAATTATATTAGAAGAAAAGCTTTAAAATTCTCATGAGCACATTTATAATGTTTCTCTAAAAATTTACTCTAAAATATTGATGGATATTGCTATGAATCGGTAGTATTTAAGTATTATTCTAATTAAAATATTAGAATATGTCCCACATTTCTCAAGTTTTTTATTGCTAACTTGTACCAAAAGTGTCTAGAGTGAAAAGCACTCAAACACAAAGCCCATTTTCGTTAACATTGCAGCGATATGTCATTGAACATTCTTATCACCATATTTGTACTTTACCCTCCCCTTTTAGAGAAATCCTTACTGAAAAGATTAAAACCGTTTTATTGCGACTGAAAAAGAAAACGAACATTTTTAATCCATAACATTGGCTATTGAAACAACATGAAATTAGCAGCTTCAACTATCCTCCTCATTTACACCTTTCAACATTTCTCTTGGAGTGTTTTATATTTGAAAGAATGTCAATCTTGAAGAAAATCAATTATTATATAGAGACAATCAAAAGACCTCCAGTCAATCTCAGTGTTTTTGGACTTCACTACTCGCATTTGTTTCTCCCTTTGAAGCAGATACTGACAGTTCCATACGTAGCTCCTTTACATCCCTTAACGCCGAGCACTGGCAGAATGATTAGGGTTCCAGACTTCGGAACCGGTGTTCATGGGTTCGAATTCCACTGTGGCATGAATGTTCGTAGCCGTTCGGAATCGATTTTAAGCAGTAGCCCTCGTTTCAAAAAAAGTAGGCCGTATCACTCCAAACCAAACCAAACCACCCCTTAACATTTATATTGAGTACAATAATAAAGCTAAGTAACTGAAAGAATGGAAATCATCAAGAAAAGCAATTATCATATAGATAACAACAAAAATCTGTCAGTGCTCTTAATTGTTCAAACTTTTCGTATTTGTTTGTCCCTTTGAAGAGGAAACTGATTTTTTCATGCCAAGCTCTATTACTTTATTGTGCTAAAGATTTAGCTACTAATTTATAACAGGTAGTAAGAAAATAGTATGATTAATATGTCGTAATATACAATTTTGCCTAAAGTTATATTAAAATTTAACGATTTTACGAAATTGATTATTGAGTCCTCAAGAATTATTAGTTTACTAATATTTACTTTCCTTTTGAATTCAGTCGGCAAACAGGGTAGCATATAAACTCCGATTAATAGTTACTCAATTGAATTTTAAACTTTGAGCTTCATACACAATCCCATATAGAGTAAAACCTCCAAAGTTGACCACCTCTCTATGTTGACCGAAATTTATTAGTTTGAATGGTCAAAACGCATTTTCAATGGCGATTTACCTCTCTATGTTGACCACCTCCGTAAGTTGTATGTTGACCAATTTTCAGTAGGTTTTACTCTCTGTAAATTGACCACTGATGTTTTCTTGAATTAGTTTTTTCCTCCCGCTGTTCTCCACCTGGTTTCCAGGAATTTCTTTATCAGTCAATAGGATTATCTGGGTAACACTGGCGATCCCCCCCTCCTTGGTGCTCCATTCATTGTTCACTTCCAGTATGGTACTATGGGAGGGAAATACCAGAGATTACTCAGCCTTTTGTTAAGGAGAAATGATATTCTAGCCCTTTGAGCAACACTCCCAATCCCCCCTCCTTGGTGCTCCATTCATTGTTCACTTCCAGTATGGTACTATGGGAGGGAAATACCAAAGATTACCCAGCCTTTTGTGAAGGAGAAATGATATTCTATCCCTTTGAGCAACACTCGCAATCCCCCCTCCTTGGTGCTCCATTCATTGTTCACTTCCAGTATGGTACTATGGGAGGGAAATACCAGAGATTACCAGCCTTTTGTTAAGGAGAAATGATATTCTAGTCCTTTGCATGCTTTCATTTCTTGGATTGGCTTGTAATTGCTGAAATCTGTCGGTGTAGCATCGGACGAACAAAATGTATCGCTCACATGTGAAACACGTTTAGTTCTTTTTTTTCTAGATATCGCCTCTTGGAAGTACCAGTCGTTTATTGTGAATTTTTATTAAAAATGGTTTAAATAAAAGCTCTAAGAGAAATTAAATTAAAGGAGAAAGTGGATCTTCTTAATTTTCTGGAAAGCAGCAGCCAAAGAAAGACAGCAGATAGTTAAATTGATATACTAATATCGCAATTTACCCAAAGATGTCATTCTTCAGTAAAGAAAATATTTAACTATGTGTTTGGCAAATAGAATATTCAGAATCCATGAATGAACATACAGTTTTCATATTTAAAAAAAAAGCTACATAGAAAATTTTAAGTTCCTAATTTTTCTAATGCAAATAGCAAGTAATTAAATATTACTCTCACTTGAATCTACCAGTTTAGTCAAGAACTATTCCAGTACTTGCATAAAATTAAAAATTTTACCACTTTTAACTAAATTTTACTTTTAACCCTCCGACTGGAACACACCGGGGAAAAAATATACGCTAAAGTTTTATTGTGTCAGTGACCAAAGTGTTCTATCATTTTTTACTTCACCCTTTGTCGACTAGATTGGAATACGGGAAACCCACCCTCATTATTGTCTGTTTACTTCCGGTTATAAATAGATATATAAATATATATTATAGATTGTTAATTTTTAATACACATAAAGCTCGTCAAGTCTCGAAGATCATTCCATAAGAAATAATGGATTCTAAAAGTACGAATAAAAATATTTTTAAGAGGATTATTTATATTCTTTTCCGAAAGTCATCCAAGATATTTAAGTGATGCAGTTAGAGATACATGTGTTATCGCAAACAAAATACTTCGAAATAGAGATTGACAAAGCCATGAGAAGCTATCAGAGTCTTTGTGCCTCAGGGAGTAGGGTTGCATCCCTCAATAAGTGTCAGTCAAAGAGGGGTGCATTTCCTAAACAATCGACCTGACCCTCCTACCTCAAAACTCCGTGGGTGAAAGCACTGGCAGAAATGTACAATACATCCATTTTTGGAACGTTTTCAGAGGTCGAAAATTGTACGTGACAACCGGCGGAATTGTGCGTGCGAACCGCTTAGAGGGTTAAATGACACTATTTTAACATTTTTGAAATAGTTGGACTAAACTATTATTTATATTAATGTCATTTGATTCTTAAGGTAATTTTGGGTATTTTTCTTTTAAATCCTTTAAAAAGATATTTTCTCATTTGAGATTAGCTTTTCTCTTTAATTTTACTTAAAGAACTCATAGGTATTATACATAATTTTCTCCTTATTTTATATCCTAAAATTCTATAATTTACAATTCCTTCTATTAACCATTACTTTCCTTATTCTTAACCCGCATTACCTTCAATCCTTATACTTTTCTTAATGCATGCATAAAGTCGTAAAAACAATCTTTGTAATAGGATTCGAAGTGCCAAAGAGCACATAGGGGTACCGTCATAGCTTCTTTAAACCTAAAATTAACGATAATAATATCTATTTAAAGCCTATTATCGTTGGTTTCTGGATCAACGCACTCTTTTGGTTACACCTTTCACACTAGATAATTAATTTTCCTCTCAATTATAAATTACTGTAAGTAATGACTAAATATAATAATGACTTTAACCTCCTGGCAAATAGAAAGCAAATTATAATAGTTTTCTATTTATTCACCAAAATTATTGGTTAATTATTTAGTTACATGGTGTATTTTATCATTACTAAGAAACGTAACTGATTTCTATTTTAATCATTTGAATTTTCCATTCAAGTGTTATGTGTTTTGAATGTTAATTGATATAAGATAAAACCCCAAGATATAGCATATAAACAATGAATGAATCATTCCATGCTCTGAATTTTGTCCGAATCTCGTATCATTTAAATTACATGGCATTACGAATTCATATAAGCTTAGAATAAAATAATTTTAGTTCATTTTATTCGAGTTGTTAATATGACAAATAAAATTACTGAATAAACTACATATAACTGAAAATTTAAAAAAATACTTGAACCTTCTTGATAATAGAAAAAAAATGCTATTTGCTGTTTATTTATTAGAATAACTAATCAATAGTTTAGTAATATTGTAGATATTTTTTCTTTATTAAGAAGCTAGTTTTTTATTAAAGCATTTGATTTTGCTACTCAAGTAATATGTTATTTGCTGTTTAATTAGAAGAATAACTAATCAATAGTTTAGTAACACGGTATATATTTTTTCTTTATTAAGAAGCTTGTTTTTTAATTAAAGTATTTCATTTTGCTACTCAAGTGTTATGTTATTTGCAGTTTATTTAGAAGAGTAACCAATCAATAGTTTAGTAATACTGTATATATTTTTCTTCATTAAGCAGCTTGTTTTTTTTATTAAAGCATTTGATTTTGCTGCTCAAGTGTTATGTTATTTGCTGCTTAATTAGAAGAATAGTTAATCAATAGTTTAGTAACAAGATATATATTTTTTTCTTTATTAAGAAGCTTGTTTTTTTATTAAAGCATTTGATTTTGCTGCTCAAGTGTTATGTTATTTGCTGCTTAATTAGAAGAATAACTAATCAATAGTTTAGTAACAAGATATATATTTTTTTCTTTATTAAGAAGCTTGTTTTTTTATTAAAGCATTTGATTTTGCTGCTCAAGTGTTATGTTATTTGTTGTTTAATTAGAAGAATAACTAATCAATAGTTTAGTAACACGGTATATATTTTTTCTTTATTAAAGCATTTGATTTTGCTGCTCAAGTGTTATGTTATTTGTTGTTTATTTAGAAGAATAACTAATCAATAGTTTAGTAACACGGTATATATTTTTTCTTTATTAAAGCTAGCATTTGATTTTGCTGCTCAAGTGTTATGTTATTTGCTGTTTAATTAGAAGAATAACTAATCAATATTTTAGTAACACGGTATAATTTTTTTATTAAGAAGCTTGTTTTTTTATTAAAGCATTTGATTTTGCTGCTCAAGTGTTATGTTATTTGCTGCTTAATTAGAAGAATAGTTAATCAATAGTTTAGTAACAAGATATATATTTTTTTCTTTATTAAGAAGCTTGTTTTTTTATTAAAGCATTTGATTTTGCTGCTCAAATGTTATGTTATTTGTTGTTTAATTAGAAGAATAATTAATCAATATTTTAGTAACACGGTATAATTTTTTTATTAAGAAGCTTGTTTTTTTTATTAAAGCATTTGGTTTTGCTGCTCAAGTGTTATGTTATTTGCTGTTTATTTAGAATAATAACTAATCAATATTTTAGTAACACGGTATAATTTTTTTATTAAGAAGCTTGTTTTTATAAAGCAATTTTTGCTGAAAGTTATGTTATTTGCTGTTTAATTAGAATAATAACTAGTTTATAACACGGTATATATTTTTCTTTATTGAAGCTTGTTTTTTATTAGCATTTGATTTTTCTGTTATGCTGTTAATTAGAAGAAAACTCATGTAACTCTTATACTTGAGTTCTTTTCTTTGCTTATAACTTTACACCTCGGTTTATGTTTTATTTTCTCTAATCACTTGTTGGCGAAATTTTCCCACATCTGTATTCGGGAGTGCAGGAAGCTCATTCCAATGGTTTTAAGTACATTATTGCTTATTAATATTACATCATTTTCTTGACCGTTACACTTTGTGAGATCTATAACACCTACATAAAAATCGAAGTCTACATAAAAACTCTTCTTCAAATTATCCACAGCTGTGTATTATTTACATCTTAAGTAATCAGTACAGCAGCCTTATTTTATATCTACATTGCTTTACGATATTTGGTTCTTTTTGACATATATGTCGACTTTTTTATAAACAAGGTGTTCTAAACGACATCAGACATGCGTTTCTACTGATAACGTTTGTTACCAGAACATTCAGCACAGCTATCGAAACAAAATCGTGTTTTATAGAGGCCAAGAAAACTTCATGTACCTTTAAGGTTTAATGCATAACTAACAGTCAATTTTATGTTTTTGACATTTTTATAACCACTTGCGGAACATTTAGTAAAATAAACAGTACCCCAGAATTATTCGAAATACACTTTGACGATCGTCGTCCTAGACGTAATCACAAGTAAGGAAGAAAAAATATGAGAGAAGCAACATTTTAGATGAAGTCTTTTCAACCTTTCAAGTTAAATTACTCTACTCGAGCTTGAAACGTATCATCGATTATCAACAATAATTACTGTACGAGTATTTTTTATAATTATTTCAACCTGTCATTTTATAATCTTTAGTTTTTTATAAATTTAATCCAAATAATTAAATATTTATCGTCTAATACATTCCTTTCTTTCTATGAACGGATTGTCTTTTCCTTTTTCTATTATTCCTTACACAAGAATCTTAGAGATACAGTTTTCATACTATTTTATGAATTTTTTAGGAAATTAAATTCTACCGATTACCCAGGAGATAGAAGAAAGTGTAAAAATTATGTAATAAAATCGCGTAATGAAAGTTTTACGATTACATTTTTTAATACTCCCCTTTGATAAAGGACATAATCGATTAAAAAAATATTCTATTCAGAATAAAGGAGAAAGTTGGGGAGGGGGAATACACGTATTTTGCACAACGCCTTTATTTCTTAAAAAAGCAGAAAAAAAAAATTTAAGTATATCTTCAGAAAATGAAACAAGCACAGAATTGTTTTTGACTACAGGGAAAGAGTAATTGGAAAGAAAAAAGATATGAGTGTATCTTTTATTTTATTGAATCGGTGAATATACAAATTCAAACAATATTCGGAAGCACAGTAATATAACACTTCCTCTTTACAAATGTAACATTAAGAAATAAAAAACCCATTAAAAACTGGAAGTAGTAGTATTTATTTAGAAACAGGAAGTTTTGGCAAAATATTTAGAGTTATACACCATTTATTTTATTTCTTTTTTTCCGATCTTCTCTTTCTGTAGCAAATGATTTTTCCTTTAATCCTACATTTTTTTCTTATAACAAAAATGTCTTTAATTTTAAACTAAAATTATTTCTTGTAGGTTAAATTTTCGTTATATTGCTCTAAGATAATCACGGATAGCTAAAATTCTTATTTAATAAATTAAATATTACATTCGCAATTTACTGATAAAAGTCATTTTTGATGATCAAAAATTTGAAAAAGTATTTCTTATTTAAGTGAAATATTATGTAAGGCATTTATTTTCGAAGAAATTTTATGTTCTGCTCAAATTCGTTAATTTTAATTAAATTTTAAACGATTCTATTTTAAGTTTTTGATTTTTAAAATTATTAACTTAGTAAAAATATTTTTCATTATTTTAAAGAAGAAAATTAATAAACGAATTAAATATTCTAAAGTTATTCGGAATATTCAATTTGTATACGTTAGCGTTATGTATAGGATATTTTGATTACCTCTCATTATTTTTAGTGAAGTGATATTTTTTTAATGTTTCTAAAAAATTACTGCTGTAATAAATCAGCTGTATTATGTAACATTTCATCTTATCAGAATACCTTAAAGACATATTTCAAGAGTGAACTAGAATCAATATCTATTGTACTTCAGAAGCTTTCCATCCGATACAGTTATTTTCAGAACGCCGTAATTCTTTCCAAATCAACCTCCAACTTCTACATTATCATGTTATAAGATGGATCTCATGTTATGACCCCTTCATGATTACTACATTTCAACGTTCTTGCTTTTATTGTCAAGAATGCACAAGACAGGTTACTCTGACGAGATTTAAAATACAAAACTTTTGTTTTTAACCAGTGTTCACTCGCAGTTGTAAAACTCATTATGTCTACAGCTTAAATTATAATAACACGTTGTCGTAGATTCATGAATAAAAGTCATAAATATAAATGCAAAAACTGTTTCATAAATAAGTTATATTTCTACCTGAAAATTGATGAAATTCAACACTTTCCGGTCGGAGTTATTTCGAATTTATGTTTTCTTGTGAGCTGAGGGTTTTAGGAACTTTCCATTATTTTTAAAAGAACAGTAGGTGCAAAATATTTTTATGTAAATCATCAACTTAAATTCATGAAACTTTGTACACATATACATAAAAGAATAATTAAACAACTAATACATAAAAAATGTTTTTAAAAATCAATTAACTTTTTTAAATATTTAATTTTAAAATTTTAGAGATTTCTAAAATGTTCTTAGTGAACTTATTTTCAAATTTTTTTCTTTTATTTTTGCTTTAATGTTAAGTAAAATTTACTTTTGAATTTATTTCGTATTATTTTGTAGATAGATTAAAAAAGCTAGATAATAAGAAATATTTTATTAAATAACAGGACTTCCTAAACTTAAATTGAGCTTTAATAATTTCAATAAAGTTATAATTTAAAACGAATAACCATTTTTTTATGTACATAAGTGCTGGGTACACATTTTGTAGTAATCTATAGAAATTTAAGTTACAAGAAGTATTTTAAAAATCAACTAAAGTTTCCATTAAAATTGATTTATTCAAAATATTAATTTATTCAAATTCGAAAAATGTTCTTACAATTAATTTACTTTTACTTCTATTTATAAATGCAAAAAATTTCGTAATGGTAAATTAGTTTAGAAAATGATTTTTTAATGGCTATCATTCACTTCATTTACTTTGAAGACATATTTTAATATATTTTATAAACAATTTTTTATATTTTTCAATGTTATTTTATTCATAATATAGAAACCATATAAATTTTCTACAAATTAATATTTAATGAGAAATTATTGAGAAGAGTTCTCTTATAGTTTAAAAAAGTTTCTCATAGGTATATCATGTTTTACATAAGTTGTTAGTTAAACTTAAAAATAATTACTTATATTGTTTACAAGGATCTAAAGCATATTTTTTAAATATCATTATTTATTACACTTTGCTTGGGTATACTACATTTCAAGCCATAATTTAAAGAAAGAGAAAAACTACAAGACTCATAAGAAAGTTGAGCTTCCTTTCAAGTCTTTATCTAGCTTCGTTCTTTTTTTTTCTGCAAACCTTACAAATTTTATTTAACAGAAGGTTGACAAATATTATCTGAACAGACAATAAATATGTAAAAGTAGAAATTTTATAGTTCTGTGATTTAAAGGTTAACCCGATAGAAACTTGCCAGAGTTTGCGTTGACAAAAACGACATCTCGTATAGAACAGCAGCAATTGCTTGGATAATAAACACCTAGACCACAAAGTCTTACATAGAAAGAAACATTCATAAATACTTGCAACCATGAAAGTGAGCTATATGTTTGAGCACATAATACGCTTAAAACATTACAACAGATACATAAATCCAAAAAACTAAACTTCAAGAAAATCATTCTTTTCAATAATTAAATATTTCGTGAAAATATATTTTATAATTTTATAATTATATGTACTGATGTACTTTTCAAAGACGGTCAGCACTTTCACACGCAGCTGTGGACTGAATTTCTAAAAAGAATATAGATGCAGCTGTTGACTTCGACTTTTAATGGGGACCTCTGTGGAGGAGTTATAGCTCACGGAGTGGGACAAGTGTAAAGATCAAGCTCAGGCAGCGATGCAGTCATGGGGCAGAGGCTAGGCAAATAATATCAATTTTTACCAAAGAGGCCATTTTAATGAGCCCACCCAAAGGATGCAAATCCAACATTGGCACATCCAAAATGATGCAGATGTGGGAAAATTTCTCTAACAAATTATTGGAAAAGAGAAAAAAAGGGCTTTGAACCGAGGTATAAAGTTGAAGGAAAATGTTGGGAAAGGAAGGGAACGGGTGCATACAGATCCTGTGAGCAAGCCAGAGTGCCCGGGCCAGCAACATTTGCCCGATCCCGCATCCAACAAAGTGACGATCATGATGCTAGCACCAACGTGCAAGCTGCCTAGAGCCTCACCCTGCTTCTCTGTAAAAACTGGAGGCAAACCGACTGAATATTCATGATTGTTACCTGGGTATCATAACATTTTGATTAAGGAATACCATTTTAAAAATATTGATTAATATCAAAACAAAATATTGCAGGTAATGTCACAAATTAATCAAGTCCTGTATTAATCTGTAAATAATGTATATAATAAATGTTTTAGTTTAAATATAAGGCATTTACCTTCAATTCTATAGTGTATATTTTATTGTGTTTCTTTTTTAAGGACGAACACTGGTGTATGTGTTATAAGTACATTATAACAATGAAAAAGTATTATAATTATGGAAAACGAACGTAAGTCGATTATCAGAGTAAAATTCCCTTTTTTCAGTTTATGGTAGAAATCGAAAGATTTTGAGCAGCGTCATTTGTTATGCACACATTTCCCACAATCCATAGTCAGGACGATAACTATACAAACTCTCAAAATTTCACGATACACGTATCAAAATTCCAACTTATTTTCAAAATTAATAATCAATAATTAATAATTAATCAATAATTCAATAATTTCAATAAATCAATAATTAATAATTAATAATTAAGCCATTTTTAAACACTTAAAAAACAGCATTTGAATAAATATGTGCTCTAAGTAAAACGGTATTAAATAGATGTCATTTAATATAGAAAGAAATAGATATGCAGTGCTTTCATAAAATCCATTAAACCACAATGCATTTTTCTTCGTAGATTTCCCAACATTTGATGAAAAAAAGGTTAAAACATTGAGTAATAAACAAATAATCCTATTAAAGTTCGTATACAAATCTTATTATTTTAAAATTAATTTTTAATTATGAAATAATATTTACGTTTGAAAAATGGTGCTGCACAATTCAGTTTTCTTAATGATAAAAAAAAACTAATCTATAAACGAAGCAAAAAAAAAACAAGACTAACATCCCATCAGCCTTTCTAAGAGACACCGCTGTTTTCTAAGAGACACTGTTGTTTTGCATCTAACTTATTTAAGCCTCCCAAACTGTAGTATTTTCAACGAGAGAGCGATGATGAATGTCTTGAGGTAAGTAAACACTCTAATTAAGAAGGTTTCAAAAAGGTACAGGAAAAGGCTGTTTCCTCCGTCCATAATGGAAAGGGTGTCATCTACCAGCACAGCTTGAGCAATGAGTTTTTAACAACATTCATTTTTTACCCTGAATTTCTTATAAAAAATGCAATCCTAAATGCTAAGTGGTTAAAAAAATTCTTTCGAGATATATTAATTATTTTACTTGTTTAAGAACAAGACGGTTTTATGAATTTAAGTATCTTAAGATATTAAGGAACTATGTGGGATTACAATAAAAATTAGCATTACACATAATTTGACATTTGTTTTAACACTTCGTGCGGGCAACAAATTTTTACGTTTTTTGCAGTCTGTCACTGCAGCGCGGGTTGCGTAATAATACGTATTTAGTAGATTTGTGGTGGACACCCGCACACCATCACAAATCTACTAAATACATATAATTATATGCATGTGTGTCATTACATGCGTGTTGTTTGCGTTGCTATGAAACACTTCGCATTTTTTCTTTCCACAAGTTATGATTGTCGAATTACTCGGTCTTTTATAGCGTTATTTCGCCTTCAATCGAATTCCTACCTCCAGAACTTACAATCGTGTTTTGTCAATTTGACGCTTGGTTTTTTATTGTTGAATACAAAATTGATAAAATGAGTCGTTGTGACAAAGATAGTGATGAAGAAATATGCGCTGACAGATTATCGGACTAATTTTAAAAATCATTTATTTTTTGTGATTTCATAAAAATATTGTTTTTTCTTTTTGTTAAATAATCATACAGTATATATTAAAGTGTAAAATAAAAAAAAATTCATTCACAAAAAAAAGTAGTTTTTGATTACTACGATTTTCTGAATAACTAAACTTTCATGCGATTCACGAAAAAAAGGCCAGCTGCACTTGTAAGTTGGCGATGAAGTATACCATTATGTACTCCCAACTTGGAATCTAGCTGTGCAGAGTTTATGCCATCGTTTGGGACACCCTGTATATGTGTGTATATATATATATATATTGGGTTGGCAACTAAGTAATTGCAGATTTCACTCATAGATGGCGTCAGTTGAATTTTTAGGTTTGCAAACGTAGTACAAATGTAAGACATTTTGTATTTGATAGTTGGCAATTCAGCTGTTAATCAGTAAAAAAACTTTTTTGACCGGTTGCGTAGTTTTCGCTTGGCCTTCGTTGAAGAATGAAAAATCAAAAGGAACATTGTCGTCATATTTTGCTTTTTTATTTCCGCAAAGGAAAAAACGCATCACAAGCTCATAAAAAGTTATGTGATGTTTATGGTGACGAAGCCTTAAAAGAACGGCAGTGTCAAAATTGGTTTGACAAATTTGATGAAAAACGCTCTGGTCGTCCAGTTGAAGTTGATGACGCCCAAATCAAAATAATAATCGATTCGGATCGTCACAGTACAACACGTGAAATTGCAGAGAAGTTTCATGTATCACATACATGCATTGAAAATCACTTAAAACAACTTGGCTGTGTTCAAAAACTCGATATATGTGTTCCTCACGAACTGAAAGAAGCACATTTAACGCAACTCATTAATAGCTGTGATTTGCTAAAGAAACGTAATGAAAATGATCCATTTTTAAAACGACTGATAACTGGTGATGAAAAATGGGTTGTTTACAACAATATCAAGCGGAAAAGATCGTGGAGCAGGCCAGGTGAACACACTCAAACAACATCAAAAGCTGATATTCATCAAAAGAAGGTTTTGTTATCAGTTTGGTGGGATTACAAAGGAATTGTCTACTTTGAACTCTTACCACCCAACCGAACGATCAATTCTGATGTCTACATTAAACAACTAACGAAATTAAACAATGCAGTTGAAAAAAAGCGACCCGAATTGACAAATCGAAAAGGTGTTGTATTCCATCATCACAATGCAAGGCCACACACATCTTTGGTCACTCGGCAAAAATTATTGGAGCTTGGTTGTTTTGCCACATCCACCATATAGTCGATCTTGCACCATCTGATTACTTTTTGTTTCGATCTTTACAAAACTCCTTGAAATGGTAAAAATTTCAATAATGATGATGATGTAAAATCGTACCCAATTCAGTTTTTTGCTAATAAAAACCAGAAGTTTTATGAACGTGGGATTATGATGCTGCCTGAAAGATGGCAAAAGGTCATTGATCAAAATGGGCAATACATTACAGAATAAAGTTATTTAGTTCCATAAAAAATTGTCTTTGATTTTCTAAAAAAATCCATATATCCATATATATATATATATATATATATATATATATAGATATATATATATATATAATAAAATCCTGAAGGAATAAACAACGTAAATTATAAATAGTTGCTATCATTTTAAGAAACAAAAATTATCAAAATTTGTCGCAACATTATTTACAAATTTTAAGAAAAGGTTCTTGGGTTTATATTTGGGTATTCTAGAAGTATCTTCACTCCAAAATTGAATTCAATATTTAACATAGTTACAAAACTTTTAATTTTACGTATTGAATACGAGGTCAATTACACATTTTTTTCCCGGTGAAGATATCAATAACATCATTAATCATGATGAACAAGTAAAATTATCATATAAACACCAATTTTATACTACCAGCAGATGAGTTTCTACATGTAGGAGTATGGAAAGAGTGAAATGAAGTTTTGAAGTGCATGTATGTTGTAGAAATTTGACCGCATCTAGTACAGAGCTTCCATACATGCACCATTACCTATGGACAACCGAGGCTAGCAGATGTTTCATAGTGTGAGTATATTAAGTTTCTACGAAGAAAAAGGAACTACAAAATAAAACAAAAAATAACATTAGCTACACATTGATTAGGAAAAACGAACTTCCTGAACTGTTCCGCTAGATGAATATTACAGCAACTATTTCAACAATCCTATCAAGGTATTTACCTTTTTATTAACTTTCTTAAACAGCTGTCTTTATACCATGGAAGTAAAGGAGGCATCAATAATCATTCCAAGTGAAACACACGCTCTGAACTTTTGCCCAACATTTTTTAAACATTTGCTTGTCATACACAAGTAAATACATAAAGTTTATTTCTAGAAAGATTCATCTCTACGAAGAAAAAGAAACTACAAAAAAATAACATTAGCTACACATTGATTAGGGAAAACTTACTTCCGGAGCTGCTAGATGAATATTACAGACACTATTTCAACTATCCTATTGAGGTATTTACCTTTTATTAACTTTCTTAAACAGTTGTCTTTATGCCATGGAAGTAAAGAGGGCATCAATAATCAATCGAAGTAAAACACACGCTCTGAGATTTTGCCCTGCATTTCTTAAACATTTGCGTGTTATACACAAGTAAATACAGCAGGTTTATTTCTAGAAAATTATTATTAAAAGTAACTAAAATTAAAATACACTATCTAATTATATAAATGTAATATGGATAAGACTCATTCAAAATCACAACACTTTATTTCTGGTAAGATACATGAAATCCATAGAATAGGCCAGCACTTTTATAATACCGTACACATAGACAATGTGATCCTGCACACACACACACACTTTTCAAGTAGCGATTTCACAAGTAAAAAGAGTACGAATAATCTCTCAGCACAATTGATCACGTGATAAAAAAAATACCCATGTTTAAAGAGAACGCGCTAACTATTGGCTAAAGTAGTACAGACAGGGGCTGAATTAAGTCTATAGCTTGTCTTGGGGGAAAAATCAAAATAACCGCACAAACCACAACTTACATTATGAATAAAAGTAATTAAATTAATATTAAAATATATAAATAAAGGATTTTAATATTACATAAATATACACTTCCTTCCTTTTAGACTTTCTCGAAATAACATGAAAGTCTTAAAATATCTATTGGCAAACTAAACCTACTTTTTATCATTCCCTTTATATCTATCAAATGGAAAAGCACAAAAAGGTTTAAATGAAATGTTAGACTTTGAAATGTCAAAGATATATCTGAAATATCACATACCGTTATAAAAATAATTCAAAATATCGTTCCTTCAAATGAATCTGGTTTTTATTCAAAGACCTGTATTCAGAAACGGAAAAAAGTACTTTCGTTACTTATCGTAATGCGGAAATGCTTCAACAGATAACACACAAAGGAAAAAGCAGTAATCTTATAAATAATTCAAATAATGCTATAAAAACATTTTCAAAAAGAGTGGCTATTATTATAATAAAAGAGATAAAGTAATACATAAGTTGAGAATAAAGAATAGTTATTTTAGAATATCGTCAATCATTTAAACAATTTTAGATGGAAAATTATTACTCCAGTTTGAAATAAATCTAATCAAAGCGTATGTATGGATTGTAATACTTTGAATAGTTTTTTACCAATTTATCATGCTAGAATAACCACTAGAATAACTTTAAAGATTAATAAGAGGGTTTCTCTGTCGCAAAGTATATGAATTCGAAAAAACAATTATTTTTTTATATTTACCTATGAGAGTTTGTTATCGGTATTGCAACTAACAACTCAATACCGGTACTTTAGCAGAGCAAGGTTCTGGTAGTGATTAAAAAAAAATGACGAACTATTTAAAAACAAAAATGTAGATTTATTTTAAATCTTAAAATAAAAAAAAAACATACGATGTCCGCCTACATGCCGGGAAAAAATGCACAAGTACAAAAAAAAAAAACATCCAACAATCCTCTTATATAACCAGCAGCAGACATCGCATAAAATTAACATATACGTGCAACTTCCTCTCCCACTCAGCCAATCACAAAATTACAGTTCGTAGCTGTCGAGTGAGAGTTGAAGTCACAATCAAACATACAGCGAGAGTCAGCTTTACAAATTGCGGATTAAGAAGCCTCGGTTAACTTTAAACAAAACAAAAACAAATTGCCGGGATTCACCGGAGGTTGAGAAGGTGCCAACTCGGCTGCAACTTCTAAAGGCGTCTCCACACTATGGTCCACGGCAAGCCATCACCACCGTCTTGAGGGGCTTTGGCTTATCGGGGCCGAAGGCGGCAGACGATAAAATAGCCTTGGCGGATGATGGCTTCGGGGTCAGTTTTTTCCCAAAGATCAAAGGCGCAGCTAAAGTGCGCAGTAGATCCTATGGACGAATCAATGCGCTCAGCTCATTTAGTGGCCCAGCGTGTGGATGCGACCCGTGAACTATCGTTCGAGGTCACCATCAGGAAGTGGTGAACAACTGGCCATAGTGTGGAGGCTACATAACAATGTCTCCCCATCACGGGAATCCCTTGGAAAGAGCTTCAAAATTGATATTCATCTCTAACAAGGTAACTGACTCTCAAAAAATAAATATAGATAAACTGAATACATTTTCTTAACATTTCACTTGTATACAAAGTTTATAATATACATAAAAATTCACCAAACAATCCTGAGCTTTTAAATTACATACTCATTACGTTGTATAAACATTACATTACTAAACCTTTAAATTACACTTTCATTATAAACATTACATAATATACACTTGCATAACATTTTATATATAAAAAAAAAACATATTACTCAGCAAAGAAATACAATATGTAAAACATCAGTTCATTTTCAGACATTAGTGGTACTATACACTTTCAAAAACTTGTTCGTTAAATTTCTTTAGGTTATTTTTCACTTGCGGTTTAGTAAAAATATCTGCTAAATTTAGCTTAGATTGTATATATTGAATCTTAAAGAATTTTTTATAAATGAAATCTCGGATGAAAAACAATCTTACATCAATATGTTTTGTCCGATGGTTTTGTATAGGATTCTTCACAAACTCAATACTGGCTTGATTGTCTGCTAACAGAAGTGGGGAGGTTTTTCCGTCTTTAAAAATTCGTAGCTTTTGACATTCCAACACAATTCTTTGGAACCAAATTAGTTCTTTTGAAGTTTCGGTTAATGCTACGAACTCACTTTCCATATTGATAAGGCAAACGGACTTATGTTTGAAGCTACGCCAAACTATAGGTGCTTTATCAGCAAAAACTATCAATCCTCCCATTGACACTCTGTCATCTCTGTTGTTAGCGAAATCAGCATCAGAAAAAGCATTTATATTCAAATTATCTACTCTAGACAAATTTAATTTTAAATTCATAGTATATTTTAAATAACCTAAAACTTTTAACAATTCTTCCCAATGGGCTATACCTGGGTTTTCTTGAAACTGGGAAAAAATATTTAGAGCATAACAAATGTCAGGTCGGGTTCTATTTGCGATAAATGCCAAGCTGCCGATCAAGTTCCTATACGGAATTTTCGACATTTGTCTAATTTCCATTTCATGTTTAGGACTCTGCTCTTTTGAGTAAATTTTCCCAACAGGTATGGGAAGTGACGATATTGGGTATTTAAACTCATCATATTGAGAACAGATTTTTGAAATATAATCACTTTGGTGGATAAATAAATTCCCATTTTCGTTCTCAAAGTTTACGCCTAACAATTTAGTGGTTTTACCGAGTACTTTACAATCAAATTTCTGGGTAATTAAATCTACTGCTTTCTGTGTATGTTTCGGCTTTTTACCAAACACTACTATATCATCAACGTAGATTAACAACAGTATTTTTCTACCAAGTACGTAGCAACAGTTTACCCACTCGAGTTTAACAAAACCTAGCTGAATAAGCGTATCATGAATTTCGAAAAACCACTCGCGGCTTCTTTGATGCAGGCCATAAATCGCCTTTTGCAGTAAACAAACTTCGTTGGTATTATTGAAGCCAGGAGGTTGCTTCATATATATGGTTTCTTCAAGTGGTGCGTAATGGTAAGCACTTGCGATATCTAATTGGATATGGGACCAACCATACAAAACCACTAGAACACTGAAAAATTATCTGATTACAGCGAAATTACATACCGGGGAAAATGTCTTATCGCAGGAGATACCTTTTCTTTGCAAATGACCCTGAGCAACAAGTCTTGCTTTGAACAGGAGAACGTTTCCAGTTTCAGATGTTTTAATTGTGTATACCCAACGACATCCGAGGGCTTTCGCATTTTCCGGTAGTTTCACTAGCTTCCAAACTTTACGTTTTTTCATAATGTCTAGTTCGATCTGCATGGCTTTTTCCCATTCCTCAGAATTATCACAATTACGTGCCTGCTTTAAACAATTTGGCGTATAAAAATGGGGGGCTTTATGTCATTCTGAATGACAACTGCTAGCTGCTTGGTCACAAATAACACCCTGAAAAGTATTTTTTAGATGAAAAATCTAAAAGGTTTTCATTAAAGTGTATATTTTCTAAAAGGCAATAAGCCTTAATTTCTTTGAGAGTTCGCAAACGCTTTTTTGACCCTTTTGGATAGTAATACACATCTATCCTTGACCCATCAGATCTTGGTTTGCATTTTCGGGTCCAATTTATTTTATTACAAAATAGCTCGGGGGTGGATTCAACATCCGACTCACTTTCGGGTTTTGCTTCGCTATCTGACTCGCTTTCGGGGGTTTTCGGAC